>JAPDOI010001236.1:0-204146 GCA_029168955.1 Aplectana chamaeleonis | reverse complement strand
GAGTCCTGCGCACTCCCGCTCAGGGTCCCGCACACTTTCTGCAGAGTTCTGCGCACTTCCACTTGGGTCCCGCACACTTTCTACGGCGTCTGGCGCACTCCCACTTTGGTCCCGCACACTTTCTATGGCATCCGATGCACTCCCACTCGGGTCCCACACACATTCTACGGCGTCCTGCGAACTTCCACTTGGATCCCGCACGCTTTCTACGGCATCCGGGGCACTCCCACTCGGGTCTCACACACATTCTACGGCGTCCTGAGCACTCCCAATTGAATCCCGCACACTTTATATGGCGTCCAGCGCACTCCCACTTTGGGTACCGTACACTTTCTATGGCGCCCGGCGCACTCCCATATGGGCCCCGCACACTTTCTATGGCATCCGATGCACTCCCACTTGGGTCCGACACACTTTCTGCAGAGTCCTGCGCACTTCCAAATGGGTCCCGCACACTTTCTACGGCGTTCGGCGCACTCCCACTTGGGTCACGCACGCTTTTACGGCATCCGATGCACTCCCACTTGGGTCCCACACACATTCTACGGCGTCCTGCGCACTACCACTTGGGTCCCGCACACTTTCTACGGCGTACGGCGCACTTCCACTTGGGTACCACAGACTTTCTGCAGAATCCTGCGCACTCCCACTTGGGTCCCACACACTTTCTGCAGAGTCCTGCGCACTCCCACTTGGGTCACGTACACTTCCTACGGCATCCGATGCACTCCCACTTGGGTCCCACACACTTTCTACGGCGTCCGGCGCACTTCCACTTGGGTCCCACAGACTTTCTGCAGAATTCTGCGCACTTCCACTTACGTCCCGCACGCTTTCTATGGCGTCCGGTGCACTCCCACTTGGGTCCCACACACATTCTGCAGAGTCCTGCGCACTCCCACTTGGGTCCCACAGACTTTCTGCAAAGTCCTGCGCACTCCCACTTTGGTCCCGCACACTTTCTAGACGTCCGGCGCAGTCCCACTTGGGTACGACACACTTTCTGCAGAGTCCTGCGCACTCTCCCTTGGGTCACGCACGCTTTCTACGGTATCCGATGCACTCCCACTCGGGTCCCACACACATTCTACGGCGTCCTGCGAACTTCCACTTTGGTCCCGCACGCTTTCTACGGCATCCGGGGCACTCACACTTCGGTCTCACACACATTCTACGGCGTCCGGCGCACTTCCACTTGGGTCCAACAGACTTTCTGCAGAATCCTGCGCACTCCCACTTGGGTCCCACACACTTTCTGCAGAGTTCTGCGCACTCCCACGTGGGTCCCACAGACTTTCTGCAGAATCCTGCGCACTTCCACTTACGTCCCGCACGCTTTCTATGGCGTCCAGCGCACACCCACTTTGGGTCCCGTACACTTCCTATGGCGTCCAGCGCACTCCCACTTGGGTCCCACAGACTTTCTGCGAAGTCCTGCGCACTCCCACTTTGGTCCCGCACACTTTCTAGACGTCCGGCGCAGTCCCACTTGGGTACGACACACTTTCTGCAGAGTCCTGCGCACTCTCACTTGGGTCACGCACGCTTTCTACGGCATCCGATGCACTCCCACTTGGGTCCCACACACATTCTACGGCGTCCTGCGAACTTTCACTTGGGTCCCGCACACTTTCTACGGCGTCTGGCGCACTCCCACTTGGGTCCCGCACACTTTCTATGGCGTCCGGCGCACTCCCACTTGGGTCCCACACACTTTCTGCAGAGTCCTGCGCACTCCCACTTGGGTCACACACACTTTCTGCACAGTCCTGCGCACTTCCAAATGCGTCCCGCACACTTTCTACGGCGTACGGCGCACTTCCACTTGGGTACCACAGACTTTCTGCAGAATCCTGCGCACTCCCACTTGGGTCCCACACACTTTCTGCAGAGTCCTGCACTCCCGGGTCACGCACGCTTTACGGCATCCGATGCACTCCCACTTGGGTCCCACACACATTCTACGGCGTCCTGCGCACTACCACTTGGGTCCCGCCCACTTTCTCCGCCGCCCGGCGCACTCGCACTTGGGTACCACAGACTTTCTGCAGAATCCTGCGCACTCCCACTTGGGTCCCGCACACTTTCTGCAGAGTCCTGCGCACTCCCACTTGGGTTCCGCACACTTTCTACGGCGTCTGGAGCGCTCCCACTTGGGTCCCGCACACTTTCTATGGCGTCCGGCGCACTTCCACTTGGGTCCCACACACTTTCTGCAGAGTCCTGCGCACTTCAACTTACGTCCCGCACGCTTTCTATGGCGTCCGGTGCACTCCCACTTGGGTCCCACACACATTCTGCAGAGTCCTGCGCACTCCCACTTGGGTCCCACAGATTTTCTGCAAAGTCCTGCGCACTCCCACTTTGGTCCCGCACACTTTCTAGGCGTCCGGCGCAATCCCACTTGGGTACGACACACTTTCTGCAGAGTCCTGCGCACTCTCACTTGGGTCACGCACGCTTTCTACGGTATCCGATGCACTCCCACTCGGGTCCCACACACATTCTACGGCGTCCTGCGAACTTCCACTTGGGTCCCGCACGCTTTCTACGGCATCAGGGGCACTCCCACTTGGGTCTCACACACATTCTGCAGAGTCCTGCGCACTCCCACTTGGGTCCAACAGACTTTCTGCAGAATCCTGCGCACTCCCTTTGGGTCCCACACACTTTCTGCAGAGTTCTGCGCACTCCCACGTGGGTCCCACAGACTTTCTGCAGAATCCTGCGCACTTCCACTTACGTCCCGCACGCTTTCTATGGCGTCCAGCGCACACCCACCTTGGGTCCCGTACACTTCCTATGGCGTCCAGCGCACTCCCACTTTGGGTCCCGTGTACTTTCTGCAGAATCCTGCGCACTCCCACTTGGGTCTCGCACACTTTCTATGGCGTCAGGCGCACTCCCACTTGGGTCACACACACTTTCTGCACAGTCCTGCGCACTCTAACTTGGGTCACGCACGCTTTCTACGGCATCCGATGCACTCCCATTTGGGTCCCGCACACTTTCTGCAGAGTTCTGCGCACTCCCACTTGGGTCCCGCACACTTTCTACGGCGTCTGGCGCACTCCCACTTTGGTCCCGCACACTTTCTATGGCATCCGATGCACTCCCACTCGGGTCCCACACACATTCTACGGCGTCCTGTGAACTTCCACTTGGATCCCGCACGCTTTCTACGGCATCCGGGGCACTCCCACTTTGGGTACCGTACACTTTCTATGGCGCCCGGCGCACTCCCATATGGGCCCCGCACACTTTCTGCAGAGTCCTGGGCACTCCCAATTGGGTCACACACACTTTCTATGGCATCCGATGCACTCCCACTTGGGTCCGACACACTTTCTCCGGCGTCCTGCGCACTTCCACTTGGGTGCCACACACTTTCTATGGCGTCCGGCGCACTTCCCCTTGGGTCCCACACACTTTCTGCAGAGTCCTGCGCACTTCAACTTACGTCCCACACACATTCTACGGCGTCCTGCGCACTACCACTTGGGTCCCGCACACTTTCTACGGCGTACGGCGCACTTCCACTTGGGTACCACAGACTTTCTGCAGAATCCTGCGCACTCCCACTTGGGTCCCACACACTTTCTGCAGAGTCCTGCGCACTCCCACTTGGGTCACGCACGCTTTTACGGCATCCGATGCACTCCCACTTGGGTCCCACACACATTCTACGGCGTCCTGCGCACTACCACTTGGGTCCCGCACACTTTCTACGGCGTACGGCGCACTTCCACTTGGGTACCACAGACTTTCTGCAGAATCCTGCGCACTCCCACTTGGGTCCCACACACTTTCTGCAAAGTCCTGCGCACTCCCACTTGAGTCACGTACACTTCCTACGGCATCCGATGCACTCCCACTTGGGTCCCACACACTTTCTACGGCGTCCGGCGCACTTCCACTTGGGTCCGACAGACTTTCTGCAGAATTCTGCGCACTTCCACTTACGTCCCGCACGCTTTCTATGGCGTCCGGTGCACTCCCACCTTGGGTCCCGTACACTTCCTATGGCGTCCAGCGCACTCCCACTTGGGTCCCACACACCTTCTACGGCGTCCGGGGCACTCCCACTTGGGTCCCACACACCTTCTACGGCGTCCGGGGCACTCCCACTTGGGTCCCACACACTTTCTGCAGAGTCCTGCGCACTCCCACATTAGTCCCGCACACTTTCCACGGCGTCCGGCGCTCTCCCACTTGGGTCCCACACACCTTCTACGGCGTCCTGCGCACTCCCTCTTGGGTCCCGCACACTTTCTAAGGCGTTCTGCGCACTCCCACTTGGGTCCCGCCCACATTCTGCGGCGTCCTGCGCGCCCCCACTTGGGTCTCGCACACTTTCTAGGCGTCCGGCGCTATCCCACTTGGGTCCGACACACTTTCTGCAGAGTCCTGCGCACTCCCACTTGGGGCCCGCACACTTTCTACGGCATCCTGCGCACTCCCTCTTGGGTCCCGCACACTTTCTAAGGCGTCCGGGGCACTCCCACTTGGGTTCCACACACTTTGTACGGCGTCCTGCGCTCTCCCACTTGGGTTAGGCACACTTTTTATGGCGTCCCGCGCACCCCCACTTGGGTCCCACACACTTTCTGCAGAGTCTTGCGCTCTCCCACTTGGGTCCCGCACACTTTCCACGGCGTCTGGCGCACTCCCACTAGGGTCCCACACACATTCTACGGCGTGCGGCGCACTCCCAATTGGGTCACGCACATTTGCTGCGGCGTCCGGGGCACTCCCACTTGGGTCCCACACACTTTCTGCAGAGTCCTGCGCACTCCCACATTAGTCCCGCACACTTTCTACGGCGTTCGGCGCACTCCCACTTGGGTCCCACACACACATTCTACGGCGTCCTGCGCACGCCCACTTGGGTCCCACACACCTTCTACGGCGTCCGGGGCACTCCCACTTGGGTCCCACACACTTTCTACGGCGTCCTGCGCACTCCCACTTGAGTTCCGCACTTTTTCTACGGCGTCTGGCGCACTCCCACTTGGGTACCACACACTTTCTGCAGAGTTCTGCGCACTCCCACTTGGGTCCCGCACACTTTCTACGGCGTCCGGCGCACTCCCACTTGGGTCCCCCACACGTTCTACGGCTTCCGGCGCACTCCCACTAGAGTTCCGCACACTTTCTAGGCGTCCAGCGCACTCCCATATGGGCCCCGCACACTTTCTATGGCATCCGATGCACTCCCACTTGGGTCCGACACACTTTCTGCAGAGTCCTGCGCACTCCCACTTAGGTCACGCACGCTTTTTACGGCATCCGATGCACTCCCACTTGGGTCCCGCACACTTTCTGCAGAGTCCTGCGCACTCCCACTTGGGTTCCGCACACTTTCTACGGCGTCTGGAGCGCTCCCACTTGGGTCCCGCACACTTTCTGCAGAGTCCTGCGAACTTCCACTTGGGTCCCACACACTTTCTGCAGAGTCCTGCGCACTCCCACTTGGGTCACGTACACTTCCTACGGCATCCGATGCACTCCCACTTGGGTCCCACACACTTTCTACGGCGTCCGGCGCACTTCCACTTGGGTACGACACACTTTCTGCAGAATCCTGCGCACTTCCACTCGCGTCCCGCACGCTTTCTGTGGCGTCCGGTGCACTCCCACTTGGGTCCCACACACATTCTGCAGAGTCCTGCGCACTCCACATTGGGTCCCACAGACTTTCTGCAAAGTCCTGAGCACTCCCACTTTGGTCCCGCACACTTACTAGGCGTCCGGCGCAATCCCACTTGGGTACGACACACTTTCTGCAGAGTCCTGCGCACTCTCACTTGGGTCACGCACGCTTTCCACGGCATCCGATGCACTCCCACTCGGGTCCCACACACATTCTACGGCGTCCTGCGAACTTCCACTTGGGTCCCGCACGCTTTCTACGGCATCCGGGGCACTCCCACTTGGGTCTCACACACATTCTGCAGAGTCCTGCGCACTCCCACTTGGGTCCAACAGACTTTCTGCAGAATCCTGCGCACTCCCACTTGGGTCCCACACACTTTCTGCAGAGTTCTGCGCACTCCCACGTGGGTCCCACAGACTTTCTGCAGAATCCTGCGCACTTCCACTTACGTCCCGCACGCTTTCTATGGCGTCCAGCGCACACCCTCTTTGGGTCCCGTACACTTCCTATGGCGTCCAGCGCACTCCCACTTGGGTCCCACAGATTTTCTGCAAAGTCCTGCGCACTCCCACTTTGGTCCCGCACACTTTCTAGGCGTCCGGCGCAATCCCACTTGGGTACGACACACTTTCTGCAGAGTCCTGCGCACTCTCACTTGGGTCACGCACGCTTTCTACGGCATCCGATGCACTCCCACTTGGGTCCCACACACATTCTAGCGTCCTGCGAACTTTCACTTGGGTCCCGCACACTTTCTACGGCGTCTGGCGCACTCCCACTTGGGTCCCGCACACTTTCTATGGCGTCCGGCGCACTTCCACTTGGGTCCCACACACTTTCTGCAGAGTCCTGCGCACTTCAACTTACGTCCCACACACATTCTACGGCGTCCTGCGCACTACCACTTGGGTCCCGCACACTTTCTATGGCATCCGATGCACTCCCACTTGGGTCCCACACACTTTCTACGGCGTCCTGCGCACTTCCACTTGGGTCCCGGTCACTTTCTATGGCGTCCGGCGCACTCCCACTTGGGTCACGCACGCTTTCTACGGCATCCGATGCACTCCCACTCGGGTCCCACATACATTCTACGGCGTCCTGCGAACTCCCACCTGGGTCCCGCACGCTTTCTACGGCATCCGGGGCACTTCCATGGGTACCACAGCCTTTCTGCAGACTCCTGCGCACCCCCACTTGGGTCCCACACACTCTCTGCAGAGTCCTGCGCACTCCCACTTGGGTCACGTACACTTCCTACGGCATCCGATGCACTCCCACTTGGGTCCCACACACTTTCTACGGCGTCCGGCGCACTTCCACTTGGGTCCCGCACACTTTCTACGGCGTTCTGCGCACTCCCACTTACGTCCCGCACGCTTTCTATGGCGTCCGGTGCACTCCCACTTGGGTCCCACACACATTCTGCAGAGTCCTGCGCACTCCCACTTGGGTCCCACAGATTTTCTGCAAAGTCCTGCGCACTCCCACTTTGGTCCCGCACACTTTCTAGGCGTCCGGCGCAATCCCACTTGGGTACGACACACTTTCTGCAGAGTCCTGCGCACTCTCACTTGGGTCACGCACGCTTTCTACGGCATCCGATGCACTCCCACTTGGGTCCCACACACATTCTAGCGTCCTGCGAACTTTCACTTGGGTCCCGCACACTTTCTACGGCGTCTGGCGCACTCCCACTTGGGTCCCGCACACTTTCTGTGGCGTCCGGCGCACTCCCACTTGGGTCCCACACACTTTCTGCAGAGTCCTGCGCACTCCCACTTGGGTCTCGCACACTTTCTATGGCGTCCGGCGCACTCCCACTTGTGTCACACACACACACACATTCTACGGCGTCCTGCGAACTTCCAATTGAATCCCGCACACTTTATATGGCGTCCAGCGCACTCCCACTTTGGGTACCGTACACTTTCTATGGCGCCCGGCGCACTCCCATATGGGCCCCGCACACTTCCTATGGCGTCCGGCGCACTCCCACTTGGGTCCCACACACTTTCTGCAGAGTCCTGCACACTTCCACTTGGGTCACGCACGCTTTCTACGGCGTCCGGCGCACTCCCCACTTTGGGTCCCGCACACTTTCTACGGCGTCCGGCGCACTCCCACTTGGGTCCCGCACACTTTCTACGGCGTTCTGCGCATCTCACTTGGGTCCCGCACACTTTCTATGGCAACCGGCGCACTCTCACTTGGGTCCCAGACACTTTCTACGGCGTTCTGCGCACGCCTGTTTGGGTCCCGCACACACTTTCTACGGCGTCCTGCGCACTCCCACTTTGGGTCCCGCACACTTTCTATGGCGTCCGGCGCACTCCCACTTGGGTCCCACACACTATCTACGGCGTCCGGCGCACTCCCACTTGGGTCCGACACACTTCCTACGGCGTTCGGCGCACTCCCACTTTGGGTCCCGCACACTTTCTACGGCGCCCGGCGCACTCCCATATGGGTCACGCACGCTTTTTACGGCATCCGATGCACTCCCACTTGGATCCCGCACACTTTCTATGGCGTCGGGCGCACTCCCACTTGGGTCCCACACACTTTCTTCGGCGTGCGGCGCACTCCCACTTGGGTCCCACACACTTTCTGCAGAGTCCTGCGCACTCCCACTTGGGTCTCGCACACTTTCTATGGCGTCCGGCGCACTCCCACTTGTGTCACACACACACACATTCTACGGCGTCCTGCGAACTTCCACTTGGGTCCCGCACGCTTTCTACGGCATCCGGGGCACTCCCACTTGGGTCTCACACACATTCTACGGCGTCCGGTGCACTCCCACTTGGGTCCCACACACATTCTGCAGAGTCCTGCGCACTCCAACGTGGGTCCCACAGACTTTCTATGGCGTCCGGCGCACTCCTACTTGAGTCCGACACACTTTCTGCAGAGTCCTGCGCACTTCCACTTGGGTCCCGTACGCTTTCTATGGCGTCCGGCGCACTCCCACTTCTGCCCCGCACACTTTCTATCGCGTCCGGCGCACTCCCATATGGGTCCCACACACTTTCTGCGGCACCCTGCGCACTCCCACTTGGGTCCCGCACACTTTCTATGGTGTTCCGCGCACTCAACTTGGGTCCCACACACTTTCTGCAGAGTCCTGCGCACTCCCACTTGAGTTCCGCACTTTTTCTACGGCGTCCGGCGCACTCCCACTTGGGTCCCGCACACTTTCTACGAAGTCCTGCGCACTCCCACTTGGGTCCCGCACACTTTCTACGAAGTCCTGCGCACTCCCACTTGGGTCCCACACACTTTCTATAGCTTCCTGCGCACTCCCAATTGGGTCCCGCACACTTTCTACGGCGTTCGGCACTTTCCCGTACGGGTCCCGCACACTTTCTACGGCGTCCTGCGTACTCCCACTTGGGTCCCACACACATTCTGCAGAGTCCTGCGCACTCCCACTTGGGTCCCGCACACTTTCTACGACGTCCGGAGCACTCCCACTTGGATCCCACATACTTTCTGTGGCGTCCTGCGCACTCCCACTTGAGCGCCGCACACTCTCTACGGCGTCCTGCGCACTCCCACTTGGGTCCCACACACTTTCTGCGGCGTCCTGCCCACTCCAACTTGGGTCCCGCACACTTTCTGTGGCGTCCTGCGCACTTCCACTTGGGTCCCACACACTTTCTGCGGCGTCCTGCGCACTTCCACTTGGGTCCCACACAGTTTCTACGGCGTCCTGCGCACTCCCACTTGGGTCCCGCACACTTTCTACGGCGTCCGGCGCACACCCATTTGGGTCCCACACACTTTCTGCAGAGTCCTGCGCACTCCCACTTGGGTCTCGCACACTTTCTATGGCGTCCGGCGCACTCCCACTTGTGTCACACACACACACATTCTACGGCGTCCTGCGAACTTCCAATTGAATCCCGCACACTTTATATGGCGTCCAGCGCACTCCCACTTTGGGTCCCACACACTTTCTGCAGCGTCCTGCGCACTCCCACTTGGGTCCCGCACACTTTCTACGGCGTCCTGCGCACTCCCACTTTGGGTCCCACACACTTTCTTCGGCGTGCGGCGCACTCCCACTTTGGTCCCACACGCTTTCTGCGGCGTCCTGTGCATGTCCACTTGGGTTCCGCGCACTTTCTATGGCGTCCTGCGCACTCCCACTTGGGTCCCGCACACTTTCTACGGCGTCCTGCGCACTCCCACTTTGGTCCCACACACTTTCTACGGCGTCCGGCGCACTCCCACTTGGGTCCCGCACACTTTCTACGAAGTCCTGCGCACTCCCACTTGGGTCCCGCACACTTTCTACGAAGTCCTGCGCACTCCCACTTGGGTCCCACACACTTTCTGCAGAGTCCTGCGCACTCCCACTTGGATCCCGCACACTTTCTACGGCGTGCGGCGCGATCCCACTTGGGTCCCACACACTTTCTGCGGTATCCGATGCACTCCCACTTGGGTCCCACACACTTTCTGCAGAGTCCTGCGCACTCCCACTTGGATCCCGCACACTTTCTACGGCGTGCGGCGCGATCCCACTTGGGTCCCACACACTTTCTGCGGCGTGCGGCGCGATCCCACTTGGGTCCCACACACTTTCTGCAGAGTCCTGCGCACTCCCACGTGGGTTCCGCACACTTTCTACGACGTTCTGCGCACTCCCACTTGGGTTCTGCACACTTTCTACGGCGTCCGGCGCACTCCCACATGGGTCGCGCACACTTTCTACGAAGTCCTGCGCACTCCCACTTGGGTCCCACTTACTTTGTGCAGAGTCCTGCGCACTCCCACTTGGGTTCCCCACACGTTCTACGGCTTCCGGCGCACTCCCACTTGGGTCCCGCACACTTTCTGCAGAGTCCTGCGCACTCCCACTTGGGTTCCGCACACTTTCTACGGCGTCTGGAGCGCTCCCACTTGGGTCCCGCACACTTTCTATGGCGTCCGGTGCACTCCCACTTGGGTCCCGCACACATTCTGCAGAGTCCTGCGCACTCCCACTTGGGTACGACACACTTTCTGCAGAGTCCTGCGCACTCTCACTTGGGTCACGCACGCTTTCTATGGCGTCCTGCGCACTCCCACTTGGGTCCCGCACATTTTATATGGCGTCCGGCGCACTCCCACTTGGGTCCCACAGACTTTCTGCAGAATCTTGCGCACTCCCACTTGGGTCCCGCACACTTTCTATGGCGTCCGGCGCACTCCCACTTGGGTCCCACACACTTTCTGCAGAGTCCTGCGCACTCCCACTTGGGTCTCGCACACTTTCTATGGCGTCCGGCGCACTCCCACTTGGGTCACACACACTTTCTACGCCGTCCTGCGCACTCCCACTTGGGTCCCGCACACATTCTAGGCGTCCGGCGCACTCCCACTTGGGTCCCACACACTTTCTGCGGAGTCCTGCGCACTCCTACTTCGGTCCCGCACTTTCTACGGCGTCCGGCGCACCCCCACTTGGGTCCCACACACTTTCTGCGGAGTCCTGCGTACTCGCACTTGGATCCCACACACATTCTAGAGCGTCCTGCGCACTCCCACTTGGGTCCCGCACACTTTCTAGGCGTCCGGCCACTCCCACTTGGGCTCCGCGCACTTTCTACGACGTTCTGCGCACTCCCACTTGGGTCTCGCACACTTTCTATGGCGTCAGGCGCACTCCCACTTGGGTCCCGCACACTTTCTGCAGAGTTCTGCGCACTCCCACTTGGGTCCCGCACACTTTCTACGGCGTCCAGCGCACTCCCACTTTGGGTACCGTACACTTTCTACGGCGTCTGGCGCACTCCCACTTGGGTCCCGCACACTTTCTATGGCATCCGATGCACTCCCACTTGGGTCCCACACACATTCTACGGCGTCCGTCGCACTCCCACTTGGGTCCCACAGACTTTCTGCAGAATCCTGCGCACTCCCACTTGGGTCCCACACACTTTCTGCAGAGTCCTGCGCACTCCCACTTGGGTCCCACACACTTTCTAGGCGTCCGGCGCACTCCCACCTGGGTCCGACACACATTCTACGCCGTCCTGCGCAATCCCACTTGGGTCCCGCACACTTTCTATGGCGTCCGGCGCACTCCCACTTGGGTCCCACAGACTTTCTGCAGAATCCTGCGCACTTCCACTTGGGTCCCGCACCCTTTCTTTGGCGTCCAACGCACGCCCACTTTGGGTCCCGCACACTTTCTACGGCGTCTGGCGCACTCCCACTTGGGTCCCGCACACTTTTTATGGCGTCCCGCGCACCCCCACTTGGGTCCCACACACTTTCTGCAGAGTCTTGCGCTCTCCCACTTGGGTCCCGCACACTTTCTACGGCGTCTGGCGCACTCCCACTTGGGTCCCACACACTTTCTGCAGAGTCCTGCGCACTCCCACTTGGGTCACACACACTTTCTGCACAGTCCTGCGCACTCCCACTCGGGTCCCACACACATTCTACGGCGTCCTGCGAACTTCCACTTGGATCCCGCACGCTTTCTACGGCATCCGGGGCACTCCCACTCGGGTCTCACACACATTCTACGGCGTCCTGAGCACTCCCACTTGGGTCCCACACACTTTCTGCAGAGTCCTGCGCACTCCCAATTGGGTCACACACACTTTCTACGGCGTGCGGCGCGATCCCACTTGGGTCACACACACTTTCTGCAGAGTCCTGCGCACTCTCACTTGGGTCACGTACACTTTCTACGGCATCCTGCGCACTCCCACTTGGGTCCCGCACACTTTCTACGGCGTCCGGCGCACTGCCACTTGGGTCCCACAGACTTTCTGCAGAATCCTGCGCACTCCCACTTGGGTCCCACACACTTTCTGTGGCGTCCGGCGCACTCCCACTTGGGTCCCACACACTTTCTGCAGAGTCCTGCGCACTCCCACTAGGGTCCCGCACCCTTTCGACGGCGTCCTGCGCACTCCCACTTGGGTCCCGCACACTTTCTACGGCGTGCGGCGCGATCTCACTTCGGTCCCACACACTTTCTGCAGAGTCCTGCACACTCCCTTTTTGGGTCCCGCACGCTTTCTACGGCGTGCGGCGCACTCCCACTTCGGTCCCCCACACTTTCTATGGCGCCCCGCGCACTCCCACTTGGGTCCCGTACACTTTCTGCAGAGTCCTGCGCACTCCCACTGGGTCCCACACACACTCTACGGCGTCCTGCGCACCCCCACTTGGGTCCCGCACACTTTCTGCAGAGTCCTGCGCACTCCAACTTGGGTTCCGCACACTTTCTACGGCGTCTGGAGCGCTCCCACTTGGGTCCCACACACATTCTGCAGAGTCCTGCGAACTTCCACTTGGGTCCCGCACGCTTTCTACGGCATCCGGGGCACTCCCACTTGGGTCTCACACACATTCTGCAGAGTCCTGCGCACTCCCACTTGGGTCCCACAGATTTTCTGCAAAGTCCTGCGCACTCCCACTTTGGTCCTGCACACTTTCTATGGCGTCCGGCGCACTTCCACTTTGGGTCCCGTACACTTTCTACGGCGTCCTGCGCACTCCCACTTTGGGTCACGCACACTTTCTACGGCGTCCGGCGCACTGCCACTTGGGTCCCACAGACTTTCTGCAGAATCCTGCGCACTCCCACTTGGGTCCCGCACACTTTCTATGGCGTCCAGCGCACTCCCACTTGGGTCACGCATGCTTTCTATGGCGTCTAGCGCACTCCCACTTGGGTCCGACACACTTTCTGCAGAGTCCTGCGCACTCCCACTTAGGTCCCGCACACTTTCTACGGCGTCCGGCGCACTTCCACTTGGGTCCCACAGACTTTCTGCAGAATCCTGCGCACTTCCACTTGGGTCCCACACACTTTCTGCAGAGTCCTGCGCACTCCCACTTGGGTACGACACACTTTCTGCAGAATCCTGCGCACTTCCACTCGCGTCCCGCACGCTTTCTGCGGCGTCCGGTGCACTCCCACTTGGGTCACGCACACTCTGCTGCGTCCGGCGCATTCCCGCTTGGGTGACACACACTTTCTGCAGCGTTCGGAGCACTCCCACTTGGGTCCCGCACACTTTCTACGGCGTCTGGCGCACTCCCACTTGGGTCCCCACACTTTCTGTGGCGTCCGGCGCACTCCACTTGGGTCCCGCACACTTTCTACGGCGTCCAGCGCACTCCCACTTGGGTCCCACACACTTTCTGCAGAATCCGGCGCACTTCCACTTGGGTCCCACACACTTTCTACGGCGTCCTGCGCACTCCCACTTGGGTCCCACACACTTTCTGCAGAGTCCTGCGCACTCCCACTTGGGTCCCGCACACTTTCTATGGCGTCCTGCGCACTCCCACTTGGGTCACGCACACTTTATATGGCGTCCGGAGCACTTCCACTTGGGTCCCAAACACTTTCTGCAGAATCCTGCGCACTCCCACTTGAGTCCCGCACACTTTCTATGGCATCCAGCGCACTCCCACTTTGGGTCACGTTCACTTTCTATGGCGTCCGGCGCACTCCCACTTGGGTCCCACACACTTTCTGCAGAGTACTGCGCACTCCCACTTGGGTCCCGCACACTTTCTATGGCGTCCAGCGCACGCCCACTTGGGTCACGCACACTTTCTACGGCGTCCTGCGCACTCCCACTTTGGGTCACGCACACTTTCTATGGCGTCCGGCGCACTGCCACTTGGGTCCCACAGACTTTCTGCAGAATCCTGCGCACTCCCACTTGGGTCCCGCACACTTTCTATGGCGTCCTGCGCACTCCCACTTTGGGTCCCGCACACTTTCTACGGCGTCCTGCGCACTCCCACTCTGGGTCCCGCACACTTTCTACGGCGTCCAGCGCACTCCCACTTGGGTCCCACAGACTTTCTGCAGAATCCGGCGCACTTCCACTTGGGTCCCACACACTTTCTGCGGCGTCCTGCGCACTCCCACTTGGGTCCCACACACTTTCTGCAGAGTCCTGCGCACTCCCACTTGGGTCCCGCACACTTTCTATGGCGTCCTGCACACTCCCACTTGCCACTTGAGTCCCGCACACTTTCTAGGTGTCCGGCGCACTCCCACTGGTGTCCGACACACTTTCTGCAGAGTCCTGCGCACTCCTACTTGGGTCCCGCACACTTTCTACGACGTCCTGCGCACTCCCACTTGGGTTCCGCACACTTTCTACGGCGTCCTGCGCACTCCCACTTGGGTCCCGCACACTTTCTACGGCGTGCGGCGCGATCTTACTTGGGTCCCACACACTTTCTGCAGAGTCCTGCACACTCCCTTTTTGGGTCCCGCACGCTTTCTACGGCGTGCGGCGCGATCCCACTTGGGTCCCACACACTTTCTGCAGAGTCCTGCTCACTCCCACTTGGATCCCGCACACTTTTTACGACGTCCTGCGCACTCCCACTTGGGTCCCGCACACTTTCTACGGCGTCCGGCGCACTCCCATTTGGGTCCCGCACACTTTCTACGACGTCCTGCGCACTCCCACTTTGGGTCACGTACACTTTCTACGGCGTCCGGCGCACTGCCACTTGGGTCCCACAGACTTTCTGCAGAATCCTGCGCACTCCCACTTCGGGTCACGTTCACTTTCTACGGCGTCCGGCGCACTGCCACTTGGGTCCCACAGACTTTCTGCAGAATCCTGCGCACTCTCACTTGAGTCCCGCACACTTTCTATGGCGTCCGGCGCACTCCCACTTGGGTCACGCATGCTTTCTATGGCGTCCTGCGCACTCCCACTTGGGTCCCGCACACTTTCTACGGCGTCCGGCGCACTTCCACTTGGGTCCCGCACACTTTCTACGGCGTCCAGCGCACTCCCACTTGGGTCCCACAGACTTTCTGCAGAATCCTGCGCACTTCCACTTGGGTCCCACACACTTTCTGCAGAGTCCTGCGCACTCCCACTTGGGTCCCACACACTTTCTGCAGAGTCCTGCGCACTCCCACTTGGGTCCCGCACACTTTCTATGGCGTCCTGCGCACTCCCACTTGGGTCCCGCACACTTTCGACGGCGTCCGGCGCACTGCCACTCGGGTCCCACAGACTTTCTGCAGAATCCGGCGCACTCCCACTTGGGTCCCGCACACTTTCTATGGCGTCCAGCGCACTCCCACTTTGGGTCCCGTACACTTTCTACGGCGTGGGGCGCACTCCCACTTGGGCCCCGCACACTTTCTGTGGCGTCCGGCGCACTCCCACTTGGGTCTCACACACTTTCTGCACAGTCCTGCGCACTCCCACTTGGGTCCCGCACACTTTCGACGGCGTCCGGCGCACTGCAACTCGGGTCCCACAGACTTTCTGCAGAATCCGGCTCACTCCCACTTGGGTCCCGCACACTTTCTACGGCGTCCAGCGCACTCCCACTTGGGTCCCACAGACTTTCTGCAGAATCCGGCGCACTCCCACTTGGGTCCCACACACTTTCTGCACAGTCCTGCGCACTCCCACTTGGGTCCCGCACACTTTCTATGGCGTCCAGCGCACTCCCACTTTGGGTCCCGTACACTTTCTACGGCGTCGTGCGCACTCCCACTTTGGGTCACGTTCACTTTCTACGGCGTCCGGCGCACTGCCACTTGGGTCCCACAGACTTTCTGCAGAATCCTGCGCACTCCCACTTGAGTCCCGCACACTTTATATGGCGTCCAGCGCACTGCCACTTGGGTCACGCATGCTTTCTATGGCGTCTAGCGCACTCTCACTTTGAGTCCCGTACACTTTCTACGGCGTCCTGCGCACTCCCACTTTGGGTCCCGCACACTTTCTACGGCGTCCGGCGCACTGCCACTTGGGTCCCACAGACTTTCTGCAGAATCCGGCGCACTTCCACTTGGGTCCCACACATTTTCTGTAGAGTCCTGCGCACTCCGACTTGGGTCCCACACACTTTCTGTGGCGTCCAGCGCACGCCCACTTAGGGTCCCGTACACTTTCTATGGCGTCCTGCGCACTTCTACTTGGGTCACGCACACTTTCTACGGCGTCCGGCGCACTCCCACTTGGGTCCCACAGACTTTCTGCAGAATCCTGCGCACTCCCACTTGGGTCCCGCACACTTTCTATGGCGTCCAGCGCACTCCCACTTAGGTCCCGCACACTATCTAGGGCGTCCTGCGCACTCCCACTTGGGTCCCGCACACTTTCTAGGGCGTCCTGCGCACTCCCACTTGGGTCCCGCACACTTTCTATGGCGTCTAGCGCACTCCCTTATGGGTCCCACACACTTTCTACGGCGTGCGGCGCACTACCACTTGGGTCCCGCACACTTTATACGGCGTGCGGCGCGATCCCACTTGGGTCCCACACACTTTATGCAGAGTCCTGCGCACTCGCACTTGGGTCCCGCACACTTTCTACGGCGTGCGGCGCGATTCCACTGGGGTCCCAAATACTTTCTGCAGAGTCCGGCGCACTCCCACTTAGGTCCCGCGCACTTTCTGCTGAGTTTTGCGCACTCCCACTTGGAACCCGAACACCTTCTACGACGTACTGCGCACTCCCACTTGGGTCCCACACACTTTCTGCAGAGTCCTGCACACTTCCACTTGGGTCACGCACGCTTTCTACGGTATCCGATGCACTCCCACTTGGGTCCGACACACTTTCTGCAGAATCCTGCGCACTCCCACTTGGGTCCCGCACACTTTCTATGGCGTCCAGCGCACTCCCACTCTGGGTCACGCACACTTTCTATGGCGTCCGGCGCACTCCCACTTGGGTCCCGCACACTTTCTACGGCGTCCTGCGCACTTCCACTCTGGGTCCCGCACACTTTCTACGGCGTCCGGCGCACTCCCACTTGGGTCCCACACACTTTCTGCAGCGTCCGGCGCACTTCCACTTGGGTCCCACACACTTTCTGCAGAGTCCTGCGCACTCCCACTTGGGTCCCACACACTTTCTGCAGAGTCCTGCGAACTCCCACTTGGGTCCGACACACTTTCTGCAGAATCCTGCGCACTCCCACTTGGGTCCCGCACACTTTCTATGGCGTCCGGAGCACTTCCACTTGGGTCCCACAGACTTTCTGCAGAATCCTGCGCACTTCCACTTGGGTCCCGCACCCTTTCTTTGGCGTCCAACGCACGCCCACTTTGGGTCCCGTACACTTTCTATGGCGTCCTGCGCACTCCCAATTGGGTCCCGCACACATTCTATGGCGTCCAGCGCACTCTCACTTTGGGTCCCACAGACTTTCTGCAGAATCCGGCGCACTCCCACTTGGGTCCCACACACTTTCTGCAGAGTCCTGCGCACTCCCACTTGGGTCCCGCACGCTTTCTGTGGCGTCCAGCGCACGCCCACTTAGGGTCCCGTACACTTTCTATGGCGTCCTGCGCACTCCTAATTGGGTCCCCCACACTTTCTACGGCGTCCGGCGCACTCCCACTTGGGTCCCACACACTTTCTGCAGAAACCTGCGCACTCCCACTTGGGTCCCACACACTTTCTACGGCGTCCGGCGCACTCCCACTTGGGTCCCGCACACTTTCTACGGCGTCCGGCGCACTCCCACTTGGGTCCCACACACTTTCTGCAGAGTCCTGCGCACTCCCACTTGGGTCCCGCACACTTTCTATGGCGTCCAGCGCACTCCCACTTGGGTCACGCACACTTTCTACGGCGTCTAGCGCACTCCCACTTTGGGTCACGCACACTTTCTAAGGCGTCCGGCGCACTGCCACTTGGGTCCCACAGACTTTCTGCAGAATCCTGCGCACTCCCACTTGGGTCCCGCACACTTTCTATGGCGTCCTGCGCACTCCCACTTTGGGTCCCACACACTTTCTGCGGCGTCCTGCTCACTTCCACGAGTTCCGCGCACTTTCTACGGCGTCCAGCGCACTCCCACTTGGGTCCCACACACTTTCTGCGGCATCCGGCAAACTTCCATTTGAGTCCCACACACTTTCTGCAGAGTCCTGCGCACTGCCACTTGGGCATCACACACTTTCTGCAGAGTCCTGCGCACTCCCACTTGGGTCCCGCACACTTTCTATGGCGTCCTGCGCACTCCCACTTTGGGTCACGCACACTTTCTACGGCGTCCGGCGCACTGCCACTTGGGTCCCACAGACTTTCTGCAGAATCCTGCGCACTCCCACTTGGGTCGCACACACTTTCTGCGGCGTCCGGCGCACTCCTATATGGGTCCCGCACACTTTATGCGGCGTACGGCGCACTCCCACTTGGGTCCCGCACACTTTCTATAGCGTCCGGCGCACTCCCACTTGGGTCCCACACACTTTCTGCAGAGTCCTGCGCACTCCCACTTGGGTCCCGCACACTTTCGACGGCGTCCGGCGCACTGCCACTCGGGTCCCACAGACTTTCTGCAGAATCCTGCGCACTCCCACTTGGGTCCCGCACACTTTCTCCGGCGTCCGGCGCACTCCCACTTGGGTTCCACAGACTTTCTGCAGAATCCTACGCACTCCCACTTGGGTCCCGCACACTTTCTATAGCGTCCGGGGCACTCCCACTTGGGTCCCGCACACTTTCTATGGCGTCCAGCGCACTCCCACTTTGGGTCCCACACACTTTCTACGGCGTCCTGCGCACTCCCACTTTGGGTCACGCACACATTCTACGGCGTCCGGGGCACTCCCACTTGGGTCCCACACACTTTCTGCAGAAACCTGCGCACTCCCACATTAGTCCCGCACACTTTCTACGGCCTTCGGCGCACTCCCACTTGGGTCACGCACACTTTCTATGGCGTCCTGCGCACTCCCACATTAGTCCCGCACACTTTCTACGGCGCTCGGCGCACTCCCACTTGGGTCCCGCACACTTTCTACGGCGTCCGGCGCACTCCCACTTGAGTCCCACACACTTTCTACGGCGTCCGGCGCACTCCCACTTGAGTCCCACACACTTTCTACGACGTCCTGCGCACTCCCACTTGGGTCCCGCACACTTTCTACGGCGTGCGGCGCGATCCCACTTGGGTCCCACACACTTTCTGCGGCGTGCGGCGCGATCCCACTTGGGTCCCACACACTTTCTGCAGAGTCCTGCGCACTCCCACTTGGGTTCCGCACACTTTCTACGACGTTCTGCGCACTCCCACTTGGGTTCTGCACACTTTCTACGGCGTCCGGCGCACTCCCACTTGGGTCCCACACACTTTCTACGACGTCCTGCGCACTCCCACTCGGGTACCTTACACTTTCTATGGCGTCCTGCGCACTCCCACTTTGGGTCCCGCACACTTTCTACGGCGTCCGGCGCACTCCCACTCTGGGTCCCGCACACTTTCTATGGCGTCCTGCGCACTCCCACTTGGGTCCCACACACTTTCTGCAGAGTCTGCGCACTCCCACTTGGATCCCGCACACTTTCTACGACGTCCTGCGCACTCCCACTTGGGTTCCGCACACTTTATACGGCGTCCTGCGCACTCCCACTTGGGTCCCGCACACTTTCTACGGCGTGCGGCGCGATCTTACTTGGGTCCCACACACTTTCTGCAGAGTCCTGCACACTCCCTTTTTGGGTCCCGCACGCTTTCTACGGCGTCCTGCGAACTTCCACTTGGGTCCCGCACGCTTTCTACGGCATCCGGCGCACTCCCACTTGGGTTCCACAGACTTTCTGCAGAATCCTGCGCACTCCCACTTGAGTCCCGCACACTTTCTATGGCGTCCAGCGCACTCCCACTTGGGTCCCACAGACTTTCTGCAGAATCCGGCGCACTCCCACTTGGGTCCCGCACACTTTCTATGGCGTCCAGCGCACTCCCACTTGGGTCCCACAGACTTTCTGCAGAATCCGGCGCCCTCCCACTTGGGTCCCACAGACTTTCTGCAGAATCCGGCGCACTCCCACTTGGGTCCCGCACACTTTCTATGGCGTCCAGCGCACTCCCACTTTGGGTCCCGTACACTTTCTACGGCGTCGTACGCACTCCCACTTTGGGTCACGTTCACTTTCTATGGCGTCCGGCGCACTCCCACTTGGGTCCCACAGACTTTCTGCAGAATCTTGCGCACTCCCACTTGGGTCCCGCACACTTCCTATGGCGTCCGATGCACTCCCACTTTGGGTCACGCATGCTTTCTATGGCGGCGTTCAGCGCACTCCCACTTTGAGTCCCGTACACTTTCTACGGCGTCCTGCGCACTCCCACTTTGGGTCCCGCACACTTTCTACGGCGTCCGGCGCACTGCCACTTGGGTCCCACAGACTTTCTGCAGAATCCTGCGCACTTCCACTTGGGTCCCGCACCCTTTCTTTGGCGTCCAACGCACGCCCACTTTGGGTCCCGTACACTTTCTATGGCGTCCTGCGCACTCCCAATTGGGTCCCGCACACATTCTATGGCGTCCAGCGCACTCCCACTTTGGGTTCCACAGACTTTCTGCAGAATCCTACGCACTCCCACTTTGGGTCACGTACACTTTCTCCGGCGTCCGGCGCACTGCCACTTGGGTCCCACAGACTTTCTGCAGAATCCTGCGCACTCCCACTTGGGTCACGCAAGCTTTCTACGGCATCCGGTGCACTCCCACTTGGGTCCGACACACTTTCTGCAGAGTCCTGCGCACTCCCACTTGGGTCCCGCACACTTTCGACGGCGTCCGGCGCACTCCCACTTGAGTTCCGCACACCTCCTATAGCGTCCGGATCACTCCCACTTGGGTCCCACACACTTTCTGCAGAGTCCTGCGCACTCCCACTTTGGGTCCCGCACACTTTCTACGGCGTCCGGCGCACTGCCACTTGGGTCCCACAGACTTTCTGCAGAATCCGGCGCACTTCCACTTGGGTCCCACACACTTTCTGTAGAGTCCTGCGCACTCCGACTTGGGTCCCACACACTTTCTGCAGAATCCTGCGCACTCCCCCTTGCGTCCCGCACACTTTCTATGGCGCCCTGCGCACTCCCACTTTGGGTCACGTACACTTTCTACGGCGTCCGGCGCACTGCCACTTGGGTCCCACAGACTTTCTGCAGAATCCTGCGCACTCCCACTTGAGTCCCGCACACTTTCTATGGCGTCCTGCGCACTCCCACTTTGGGTCCCGCAAACTTTCTACGGCGTCCGGCGCACTTCCACTTGAGTCCCGCACACTTTCTATTTCGTCCAGCGCACTCCCACTTGGGTCCCACAGACTTTCTGCAGAATCCGGCGCACTTCCACTTGGGTCCAACACACTTTCTGCAGAGTCCTGCGCACTCCGACTTGGGTCCCACACACTTTCTGCAGAGTACTGCGCACTCCCACTTGGGTCCCGCACACTTTCTATGGCGTCCTGCGCACTCCCACTTGGGTCCCGCACACTTTCTATGGCGTCCTGCGCACTCCCACTTTGGGTCACGTACACTTTCTACGGCGTTCGGCGCACTGCCACTCGGGTCCCACAGACTTTCTGCAGAATCCGGCGCACTCCCACTTGGGTCCCACACACTTTCTGCACAGTCCTGCGCACTCCCACGTGGGTCCCGCACACTTTCTATTTCGTCCAGCGCACTCCCACTTGGGTCCCACAGACTTTCTGCAGAATCCGGCGCACTCCCACTTGGGTCCCACACACTTTCTGCACAGTCCTGCGCACTCCCACTTGGGTCCCGCACGCTTTCTGTGGCGTCCAGCGCACGCCCACTTAGGGTCCCGTACACTTTCTATGGCGTCCTGCGCACTCCCACTTTGGGTCACGTTCACTTTCTATGGCGTCCGGCGCACTCCCACTTGGGTCCCACAGACTTTCTGCAGAATTTTGCGCACTCCCACTTGGGTCCCGCACACTTCCCATGGCGTCCAGCGCACTCCCACTTGGGTCACGCATGCTTTCTATGGCGTCTAGCGCACTCCCACTTTGAGTCCCACACACTTTCTACGGCGTCCTGCGCACTCCCACTTTGGGTCCCGCACACTTTCTACGGCGTCCGGCGCACTGCCACTTGGGTCCCACAGACTTTCTGCAAAATCCTGCGCACTTCCACTTGGGTCCCGCACGCTTTCTGTGGCGTCCAGCGCACGCCCACTTGGGTCCCGCACACATTCTACGGCGTCCTGCGAACTTCCACTTGGGTCCCGCACACTTTCTCCGGCGTCCGGCGCACTCCCACTTGGGTTCCACAGACTTTCTGCAGAATCCTACGCACTCCCACTTGGGTCCCGCACACTTTCTATAGCGTCCGGCGCACTCCCACTTGGGTCCCACACACTTTCTGAACAGTCCTGCGCACTCCCACTTGGGTCACGCAAGCTTTCTACGGCATCCGGTGCACTCCCACTTGGGTCCGACACACTTTCTGCAGAGTCCTGCGCACTCCCACTTGGGTCCCGCACACTTTCGACGGCGTCCGGCGCACTGCCACTCGGGTCCCACAGACTTTCTGCAGAATCCGGCGCACTCCCACTTGGGTCCCACACACTTTCTGCATAGTCCTGCGCACTCCCACTTGGGTCCCGCACACTTTCTATGGCGTCCGGCGCACTGCCACTTGGGTCCCACAGACTTTCTGCAGAATCCGGCGCACTTCCACTTGGGTCCCGCACACTTTCTGTAGAGTCCTGCGCACTCCGACTTGGGTCCCACACACTTTCTGCAGAGTACTGCGCACTCCCACTTGGGTCCCGCACACTTTCTATGGCGTCCTGCGCACTCCCACTTTGGGTCACGTACACTTTCTACGGCGTCCGGCGCACTGCCACTTGGGTCCCACAGACTTTCTGCAGAATCCTGCGCACTCCCACTTGAGTCCCGCACACTTTCTATGGCGTCCTGCGCACTCCCACTTTGGGTCCCGCAAACTTTCTACGGCGTCCGGCGCACTTCCACTTGAGTCCCGCACACTTTCTATTTCGTCCAGCGCACTCCCACTTGGGTCCCACAGACTTTCTGCAGAATCCGGCGCACTTCCACTTGGGTCCCACACACTTTCTGCAGAGTCCTGCGCACTCCGACTTGGGTCCCACACACTTTCTGCAGAGTACTGCGCACTCCCACTTGGGTCCCGCACACTTTCTATGGCGTCCTGCGCACTCCCACTTTGGGTCACGTACACTTTCTACGGCGTCCGGCGCACTGCCACTTGGGTCCCACAGACTTTCTGCAGAATACTGCGCACTCCCACTTGAGTCCCGCACACTTTCTATGGCGTCCTGCGCACTCCCACTTTGGGTCCCGCAAACTTTCTACGGCGTCCGGCGCACTTCCACTTGAGTCCCGCACACTTTCTATTTCGTCCAGCGCACTCCCACTTGGGTCCCACAGACTTTCTGCAGAATCCGGCGCACTTCCACTTGGGTCCCACACACTTTCTGCAGAGTCCTGCGCACTCCGACTTGGGTCCCACACACTTTCTGCAGAGTACTGCGCACTCCCACTTGGGTCCCGCACACTTTCTATGGCGTCCTGCGCACTCCCACTTTGGGTCACGTACACTTTCTACGGCGTCCGGCGCACTGCCACTTGGGTCCCACAGACTTTCTGCAGAATCCTGCGCACTCCCACTTGAGTCCCGCACACTTTCTATGGCGTCCAGCGCACTCCCACTTGGGTCCCGCACACTTTCTACGGCGTCCGGCGCACTGCCACTTGGGTCCCACAGACTTTCTGCAGAATCCTGCGCACTCCCACTTGAGTCCCGCACACTTTCTATGGCGTCCAGCGCACTCCCACTTGGGTCACGCATGCTTTCTATGGCGTCTAGCGCACTCCCACTTTGGGTCACGTACACTTTCTAAGGCGTCCGGCGCACTGCCACTTGGGTCCCACAGACTTTCTGCAGAATCCTGCGCACTCCCACTTGAGTCCCGCACACTTTCTATGGCGTCCTGCGCACTCCCACTTTGGGTCCCGCAAACTTTCTACGGCGTCCGGCGCACTTCCACTTGAGTCCCGCACACTTTCTATTTCGTCCAGCGCACTCCCACTTGGGTCCCACAGACTTTCTGCAGAATCCGGCGCACTTCCACTTGGGTCCCACACACTTTCTGCAGAGTCCTGCGCACTCCGACTTGGGTCCCACACACTTTCTGCAGAGTACTGCGCACTCCCACTTGGGTCCCGCACACTTTCTATGGCGTCCTGCGGACTCCCACTTTGGGTCACGTACACTTTCTACGGCGTCCGGCGCACTGCCACTTGGGTCCCACAGACTTTCTGCAGAATCCTGCGCACTCCCACCTGAGTCCCGCACACTTTCTATGGCGTCCAGCGCACTCCCACTTGGGTCCCGCACACTTTCTACGGCGTCCGGCGCACTCCCACTTGAGTCCCGCACACCTCCTATGGCGTCCGGCGCACTCCCACTTGGGTCCCACACACTTTCTGCACAGTCCTGCGCACTCCCACTTTGGGTCCCGCACACTTTCTACGGCGTCCGGCGCAATGCCACTTGGGTCCCACAGACTTTCTGCAGAATCCTGCGCACTCCGACTTGGGTCCCACACACATTCTGCGGAGTCCAGCGCCCCCCCACTCGGGTCCCACAGACTTTCTGCAGAATCCGGCGCACTCCCACTTGGGTCCCACACACTTTCTGCACAGTCCTGCGCACTCCCACTTGGGTCCCGCACACTTTCTATTGCGTCCAGCGCACTCCCACTTTGGGTCCCGTACACTTTCTACGGCGTCGTGCGCACTCCCACTTCGGGTCACGTTCACTTTCTACGGCGTCCGGCGCACTGCCACTTGGGTCCCACAGACTTTCTGCAGAATCCTGCGCACTCTCACTTGAGTCCCGCACACTTTCTATGGCGTCCAGCGCACTCCCACTTGGGTCACGCATGCTTTCTATGGCGTCTAGCGCACTCCCACTTTGGGTCCCGCAAACTTTCTACGGCGTCCGGCGCACTTCCACTTGAGTCCCGCACACTTTCTATTTCGTCCAGCGCACTCCCACTTGGGTCCCACAGACTTTCTGCAGAATCCGGCGCACTTCCACTTGGGTCCCACACACTTTCTGCAGAGTCCTGCGCACTCCGACTTGGGTCCCACACACTTTCTGCAGAGTACTGCGCACTCCCACTTGGGTCCCGCACACTTTCTATGGCGTCCTGCGCACTCCCACTTTGGGTCACGTACACTTTCTACGGCGTCCGGCGCACTGCCACTTGGGTCCCACAGACTTTCTGCAGAATCCTGCGCACTCCCACTTGAGTCCCGCACACTTTCTATGGCGTCCAGCGCACTCCCATTTGGGTCCCGCACACTTTCTACGGCGTCCGGCGCACTCCCACTTGAGTCCCGCACACCTCCTATGGCGTCCGGCGCACTCCCACTTGGGTCTCACACACTTTCTGCACAGTCCTGCGCACTCCCACTTTGGGTCCCGCACACTTTCTACGGCGTCCGGCGCACTGCCACTTGGGTCCCACAGACTTTCTGCAGAATCCTGCGCACTCCGACTTGGGTCCCACACACTTTCTGCGGAGTCCAGCGCACTCCCACTCGGGTCCCACAGACTTTCTGCAGAATCCGGCGCACTCCCACTTGGGTCCCACACACTTTCTGCACAGTCCTGCGCACTCCCACTTGGGTCCCGCACACTTTCTATTGCGTCCAGCGCACTCCCACTTTGGGTCCCGTACACTTTCTACGGCGTCGTGCGCACTCCCACTTCGGGTCACGTTCACTTTCTACGGCGTCCGGCGCACTGCCACTTGGGTCCCACAGACTTTCTGCAGAATCCTGCGCACTCTCACTTGAGTCCCGCACACTTTCTATGGCGTCCAGCGCACTCCCACTTGGGTCACGCATGCTTTCTATGGCGTCTAGCGCACTCCCACTTTGAGTCCCGTACACTTTCTACGGCGTCCTGCTCACTCCCACTTTGGGTCCCGCACACTTTCTATGGCGTCCGGAGCACTTCCACTTGGGTCCCACAGACTTTCTGCAGAATCCTGCGCACTTCCACTTGGGTCCCGCACCCTTTCTTTGGCGTCCAACGCACGCCCACTTTGGGTCCCGTACACTTTCTATGGCGTCCTGCGCACTCCCAATTGGGTCCCGCACACATTCTATGGCGTCCAGCGCACTCCCACTTTGGGTCCCACAGACTTTCTGCAGAATCCGGCGCACTCCCACTTGGGTCCCACACACTTTCTACGGCGTCCGGCGCACTCCCACTTGGGTCCCACACACTTTCTGCACAGTCCTGCGCACTCATACTTGAGTCACGCAAGCTTTCTACGGCATCCGGTGCACTCCCACTTGGGTCCGACACACTTTCTGCAGAGTCCTGCGCACTCCCACTTGGGTCCCGCACACTTTCGACGGCGTCCGGCGCACTGCCACTCGGGTCCCACAGACTTTCTGCAGAATCCGGCGCACTCCCACTTGGGTCCCACACACTTTCTGCACAGTCCTGCGCACTCCCACGTGGGTCCCGCACACTTTCTATTTCGTCCAGCGCACTCCCACTTGGGTCCCACAGACTTTCTGCAGAATCCGGCGCACTTCCACTTGGGTCCCACACACTTTCTGCAGAGTCCTGCGCACTCCGACTTGGGTCCCACACACTTTCTGCAGAGTACTGCGCACTCCCACTTGGGTCCCGCACACTTTCTATGGCGTCCTGCGCACTCCCACTTTGGGTCACGTACACTTTCTACGGCGTCCGGCGCACTGCCACTTGGGTCCCACAGACTTTCTGCAGAATCCTGCGCACTCCCACTTGAGTCCCGCACACTTTCTATGGCGTCCAGCGCACTCCCACTTGGGTCCCGCACACTTTCTACGGCGTCCGGCGCACTGCCACTTGGGTCCCACAGACTTTCTGCAGAATCCTGCGCACTCCCACTTGAGTCCCGCACACTTTCTATGGCGTCCAGCGCACTCCCACTTGGGTCACGCATGCTTTCTATGGCGTCTAGCGCACTCCCACTTTGGGTCACGTACACTTTCTAAGGCGTCCGGCGCACTGCCACTTGGGTCCCACAGACTTTCTGCAGAATCCTGCGCACTCCCACTTGAGTCCCGCACACTTTCTATGGCGTCCTGCGCACTCCCACTTTGGGTCCCGCAAACTTTCTACGGCGTCCGGCGCACTTCCACTTGAGTCCCGCACACTTTCTATTTCGTCCAGCGCACTCCCACTTGGGTCCCACAGACTTTCTGCAGAATCCGGCGCACTTCCACTTGGGTCCCACACACTTTCTGCAGAGTCCTGCGCACTCCGACTTGGGTCCCACACACTTTCTGCAGAGTACTGCGCACTCCCACTTGGGTCCCGCACACTTTCTATGGCGTCCTGCGGACTCCCACTTTGGGTCACGTACACTTTCTACGGCGTCCGGCGCACTGCCACTTGGGTCCCACAGACTTTCTGCAGAATCCTGCGCACTCCCACTTGAGTCCAGCGCACTCCCACTTGGGTCCCGCACACTTTCTACGGCGTCCGGCGCACTCCCACTTGAGTCCCGCACACCTCCTATGGCGTCCGGCGCACTCCCACTTGGGTCCCACACACTTTCTGCACAGTCCTGCGCACTCCCACTTTGGGTCCCGCACACTTTCTACGGCGTCCGGCGCAATGCCACTTGGGTCCCACAGACTTTCTGCAGAATCCTGCGCACTCCGACTTGGGTCCCACACACATTCTGCGGAGTCCAGCGCACCCCCACTCGGGTCCCACAGACTTTCTGCAGAATCCGGCGCACTCCCACTTGGGTCCCACACACTTTCTGCACAGTCCTGCGCACTCCCACTTGGGTCCCGCACACTTTCTATTGCGTCCAGCGCACTCCCACTTTGGGTCCCGTACACTTTCTACGGCGTCGTGCGCACTCCCACTTCGGGTCACGTTCACTTTCTACGGCGTCCGGCGCACTGCCACTTGGGTCCCACAGACTTTCTGCAGAATCCTGCGCACTCTCACTTGAGTCCCGCACACTTTCTATGGCGTCCAGCGCACTCCCACTTGGGTCACGCATGCTTTCTATGGCGTCTAGCGCACTCCCACTTTGGGTCCCGCAAACTTTCTACGGCGTCCGGCGCACTTCCACTTGAGTCCCGCACACTTTCTATTTCGTCCAGCGCACTCCCACTTGGGTCCCACAGACTTTCTGCAGAATCCGGCGCACTTCCACTTGGGTCCCACACTTTCTGCAGAGTCCTGCGCACTCCGACTTGGGTCCCACACACTTTCTGCAGAGTACTGCGCACTCCCACTTGGGTCCCGCACACTTTCTATGGCGTCCTGCGCACTCCCACTTTGGGTCACGTACACTTTCTACGGCGTCCGGCGCACTGCCACTTGGGTCCCACAGACTTTCTGCAGAATCCTGCGCACTCCCACTTGAGTCCCGCACACTTTCTATGGCGTCCAGCGCACTCCCACTTGGGTCCCGCACACTTTCTACGGCGTCCGGCGCACTCCCACTTGAGTCCCGCACACCTCCTATGGCGCCCGGCGCACTCCCACTTGGGTCTCACACACTTTCTGCACAGTCCTGCGCACTCCCACTTTGGGTCCCGCACACTTTCTACGGCGTCCGGCGCACTGCCACTTGGGTCCCACAGACTTTCTGCAGAATCCTGCGCACTCCGACTTGGGTCCCACACACTTTCTGCGGAGTCCAGCGCACTCCCACTCGGGTCCCACAGACTTTCTGCAGAATCCGGCGCACTCCCACTTGGGTCCCACACACTTTCTGCACAGTCCTGCGCACTCCCACTTGGGTCCCGCACACTTTCTATTGCGTCCAGCGCACTCCCACTTTGGGTCTCGTATACTTTCTACGGCGTCGTGCGCACTCCCACTTCGGGTCACGTTCACTTTCTACGGCGTCCGGCGCACTGCCACTTGGGTCCCACAGACTTTCTGCAGAATCCTGCGCACTCTCACTTGAGTCCCGCACACTTTCTATGGCGTCCAGCGCACTCCCACTTTGAGTCCCGTACACTTTCTACGGCGTCCTGCTCACTCCCACTTTGGGTCCCGCACACTTTCTACGGCGTCCGGCGCACTCCCACTTGAGTCCCGCACACTTTCTGCAGAGTCCTGCGCACTCCCACTTGGGTCCCGCACGCTTTCTGTGGCGTCCAGCGCACGCCCACTTAGGGTCCCGTACACTTTCTATGGCGTCCTGCGCACTCCTAATTGGGTCCCGCTCACATTCTATGGCGTCCAGCGCACTCCCACTTTGGGTCCCGTACACTTTCTGCAGAATCCTGCGCACTCCCACTTGGGTCCCGCACACTTTCTACGGCGTCCGGCGCACTCCCACTTGGGTCCCACACACTTTCTGCACAGTCCTGCGCACTCCCACGTGGGTCCCGCACACTTTCTGTGGCGTCCAGCGCACTCCCACTTCGGTCCCGCACACTTTCTACGGCGTCCGGCGCACTCCCACTTGAGTCCCGCACACCTCCTATGGCGTCCGGCGCACTGCCACTTGGGTCCCACAGACTTTCTGCAGAGTCCAGCGCACCCCCACTCGGGTCCCACAGACTTTCTGCAGAATCCGGCGCACTCCCACTTGGGTCCCACACACTTTCTGCACAGTCCTGCGCACTCCCACTTGGGTCCCGCACACTTTCTATTGCGTCCAGCGCACTCCCACTTTGGGTCCCGTACACTTTCTACGGCGTCGTGCGCACTCCCACTTCGGGTCACGTTCACTTTCTACGGCGTCCGGCGCACTGCCACTTGGGTCCCACAGACTTTCTGCAGAATCCTGCGCACTCTCACTTGAGTCCCGCACACTTTCTATGGCGTCCAGCGCACTCCCACTTGGGTCACGCATGCTTTCTATGGCGTCTAGCGCACTCCCACTTTGAGTCCCGTACACTTTCTACGGCGTCCTGCTCACTCCCACTTTGAGTCCCGCACACTTTCTACGGCGTCCGGCGCACTGCCACTTGGGTCCCACAGACTTTCTGCAAAATCCTGCGCACTTCCACTTGGGTCCCGCACGCTTTCTGTGGCGTCCGGCGCACTCCCTCTTGGGTCCCACACACTTTCTGCACAGTCCTGCGCACTCCCACTTGGGTCACGCAAGCTTTCTACGGCATCCGGTGCACTCCCACTTGGGTCCGACACACTTTCTGCAGAGTCCTGCGCACGCCCACTTAGGGTCCCGTACACTTTCTATGGCGTCCTGCGCACTCCTAATTGGGTCCCGCTCACATTCTATGGCGTCCAGCGCACTCCCACTTTGGGTGACGTACACTTTCTGCAGAATCCTGCGCACTCCCACTTGGGTCCCGCACACTTTCAACGGCGTCCGGCGCACTCCCACTTGGGTCCCACACACTTTCTGCACAGTCCTGCGCACTCCCACTTGGGTCACGCAAGCTTTCTACGGCATCCGGTGCACTCCCACTTGGGTCCGACACACTTTCTGCAGAGTCCTGCGCACTCCCACTTGGGTCCCGCACACTTTCGACGGCGTCCGGCGCACTGCCACTCGGGTCCCACAGACTTTCTGCAGAATCCGGCGCACTCCCACTTGGGTCCCACACACTTTCTGCACAGTCCTGCGCACTCCCACTTGGGTCCCGCACACTTTCTGTGGCGTCCAGCGCACTCCCACTTTGGGTCCCGTACACTTTCTACGGCGTCGTGCGCACTCCCACTTTGGGTCACGTTCACTTTCTACGGCGTCCGGCGCACTGCCACTTGGGTCCCACAGACTTTCTGCAGAATCCTGCGCACTCCCACTTGAGTCCCGCACACTTTCTATGGCGTCCAGCGCACTCCCACTTGGGTCACGCATGCTTTCTATGGCGTCTAGCGCACTCCCACTTTGAGTCCCGTACACTTTCTACGGCGTCCTGCGCACTCCCACTTTGGGTCCCGCACACTTTCTACGGCGTCCGGCGCACTGCCACTTGGGTCCCACAGACTTTCTGCAGAATCCTGCGCACTCCGACTTGGGTCCCACACACTTTCTGCAGAGTCCTGCGCACTCCCACTTGGGTACCGCACACTTTCTATGGCGTCCTGCGCACTCCCACTTCGGGTCACGTACACTTTCTAAGGCGTCCGGCGCACTGCCACTTAGGTCCCACAGACTTTCTGCAGAATCCTGCGCACTCCCACTTGAGTCCCGCACACTTTCTATGGCGTCCTGCGCACTCCCACTTTGGGTCCCGCACACTTTCTACGGCGTCCGGCGCACTTCCACTTGAGTCCCGCACACTTTCTATTTCGTCCAGCGCACTCCCACTTGGGTCCCACAGACTTTCTGCAGAATCCGGCGCACTTCCACTTGGGTCCCACACACTTTCTGCAGAGTCCTGCGCACTCCGACTTGGGTCCCACACACTTTCTGCAGAGTACTGCGCACTCCCACTTGGGTCCCGCACACTTTCTATGGCGTCCTGCGCACTCCCACTTTGGGTCACGTACACTTTCTACGGCGTCAGGCGCACTGCCACTTGGGTCCCACAGACTTTCTGCAGAATCCTGCGCACTCCCACTTGAGTCCCGCACACTTTCTATGGCGTCCAGCGCACTCCCACTTGGGTCCCGCACACTTTCTACGGCGTCCGGCGCACTCCCACTTGAGTCCCGCACACCTCCTATGGCGTCCGGCGCACTCCCACTTGGGTCCCACACACTTTCTGCACAGTCCTGCGCACTCCCACTTTGGGTCCCGCACACTTTCTACGGCGTCCGGCGCACTGCCACTTGGGTCCCACAGACTTTCTGCAGAATCCTGCGCACTCCCACTTGGGTACCGCACACTTTCTATGGCGTCCTGCGCACTCCCACTTTGGGTCACGTACACTTTCTACGGCGTCAGGCGCACTGCCACTTGGGTCCCACAGACTTTCTGCAGAATCCTGCGCACTCCCACTTGAGTCCCGCACACTTTCTATGGCGTCCAGCGCACTCCCACTTGGGTCCCGCACACTTTCTACGGCGTCCGGCGCACTCCCACTTGAGTCCCGCACACCTCCTATGGCGTCCGGCGCACTCCCACTTGGGTCCCACACACTTTCTGCACAGTCCTGCGCACTCCCACTTTGGGTCCCGCACACTTTCTACGGCGTCCGGCGCACTGCCACTTGGGTCCCACACTCTTTCTGCAGAGTCCTGCGCACTCCCACTTGGGTACCGCACACTTTCTATGGCGTCCTGCGCACTCCCACTTTGGGTCACGTACACTTTCTAAGGCGTCCGGCGCACTGCCACTTAGGTCCCACAGACTTTCTGCAGAATCCTGCGCACTCCCACTTGAGTCCCGCACACTTTCTATGGCGTCCTGCGCACTCCCACTTTGGGTCCCGCACACTTTCTACGGCGTCCGGCGCACTTCCACTTGAGTCCCGCACACTTTCTATTTCGACCAGCGCACTCCCACTTGGGTCCCACAGACTTTCTACAGAATGCGGCGCACTTCCACTTGGGTCCCACACACTTTCTGCAGAGTCCTGCGCACTCCCACTTGGGTCCCACAGACTTTCTACAGAATGCGGCGCACTTCCACTTGGGTCCCACACACTTTCTGCAGAGTACTGCGCACTCCCACTTGGGTCCCGCACACTTTCTATGGCGTCCTGCGCACTCCCACTTTGGGTCACGTACACTTTCTACGGCGTCAGGCGCACTGCCACTTGGGTCCCACAGACTTTCTGCAGAATCCTGCGCACTCCCACTTGAGTCCCGCACACTTTCTATGGCGTCCAGCGCACTCCCACTTGGGTCCCGCACACTTTCTACGGCGTCCGGCGCACTCCCACTTGAGTCCCGCACACCTCCTATGGCGTCCGGCGCACTCCCACTTGGGTCCCACACACTTTCTGCACAGTCCTGTGCACTCCCACTTTGGGTCCCGCACACTTTCTACGGCGTCCGGCGCACTGCCACTTGGGTCCCACAGACTTTCTGCAGAATCCTGCGCACTCCGACTTGGGTCCCACACACTTTCTGCAGAGTCCTGCGCACTCCCACTTGGGTCCCACACACTTTCTGCAGAGTCCTGCGCACTCCCACTTGGGTCCCACAGACTTTCTACAGAATGCGGCGCACTTCCACTTGGGTCCCACACACTTTCTGCAGAGTCCTGCGCACTCCCACTTGGGTCCCACAGACTTTCTACAGAATGCAGCGCACTTCCACTTGGGTCCCACACACTTTCTGCAGAGTACTGCGCACTCCCACTTGGGTCCCGCACACTTTCTATGGCGTCCTGCGCACTCCCACTTTGGGTCACGTACACTTTCTACGGCGTCAGGCGCACTGCCACTTGGGTCCCACAGACTTTCTGCAGAATCCTGCGCACTCCCACTTGAGTCCCGCACACTTTCTATGGCGTCCAGCGCCCTCCCACTTGGGTCCCGCACACTTTCTCCGGCGTCCGGCGCACTCCCACTTGAGTCCCGCACACCTCCTATGGCGTCCGGCGCACTCCCACTTGGGTCCCACACACTTTCTGCACAGTCCTGTGCACTCCCACTTTGGGTCCCGCACACTTTCTACGGCGTCCGGCGCACTGCCACTTGGGTCCCACAGACTTTCTGCAGAATCCTGCGCACTCCGACTTGGGTCCCACACACTTTCTGCAGAGTCCTGGGCACTCCCACTTGGGTACCGCACACTTTCTATGGCGTCCTGCGCACTCCCACTTTGGGTCACGTACACTTTCTAAGGCGTCCGGCGCACTGCCACTTGGGTCCCACAGACTTTCTGCAGAATCCTGCGCACTCCCACTTGAGTCCCGCACACTTTCTATGGCGTCCTGCGCACTCCCACTTTGGGTCCCGCACACTTTCTACGGCGTCCGGCGCACTTCCACTTGAGTCCCGCACACTTTCTATTTCGTCCAGCGCACTCCCACTTGGGTCCCACAGACTTTCTACAGAATGCGGCGCACTTCCACTTGGGTCCCACACACTTTCTGCAGAGTCCTGCGCACTCCCACTTGGGTCCCACAGACTTTCTACAGAATGCGGCGCACTTCCACTTGGGTCCCACACACTTTCTGCAGAGTACTGCGCACTCCCACTTGGGTCCCGCACACTTTCTATGGCGTCCTGCGCACTCCCACTTTGGGTCACGTACACTTTCTACGGCGTCAGGCGCACTGCCACTTGGGTCCCACAGACTTTCTGCAGAATCCTGCGCACTCCCACTTGAGTCCCGCACACTTTCTATGGCGTCCAGCGCACTCCCACTTGGGTTCCGCACCCTTTCTACGGCGTCCGGCGCACTCCCACTTGAGTCCCGCACACCTCCTATGGCGTCCGGCGCACTCCCACTTGGGTCCCACACACTTTCTGCACAGTCCTGCGCACTCCCACTTTGGGTCCCGCACACTTTCTACGGCGTCCGGCGCACTGCCACTTGGGTCCCACAGACTTTCTGCAGAATCCTGCGCACTCCGACTTGGGTCCCACACACTTTCTGCAGAGTCCAGCGCACCCCCACTCGGGTCCCACAGACTTTCTGCAGAATCCGGCGCACTCCCACTTGGGTCCCACACACTTTCTGCACAGTCCTACGCACTCCCACTTGGGTCCCGCACACTTTCTATTGCGTCCAGCGCACTCCCACTTTGGGTCCCGTACACTTTCTACGGCGTCGTGCGCACTCCCACTTCGGGTCATGTTCACTTTCTACGGCGTCCGGCGCACTGCCACTTGGGTCCCACAGACTTTCTGCAGAATCCTGCGCACTCTCACTTGAGTCCCGCACACTTTCTATGGCGTCCAGCGCACTCCCACTTGGGTCACGCATGCTTTCTATGGCGTCTAGCGCACTCCCACTTTGAGTCCCGTACACTTTCTACGGCGTCCTGCTCACTCCCACTTTGGGTCCCGCACACTTTCTACGGCGTCCGGCGCACTGCCACTTGGGTCCCACAGACTTTCTGCAAAATCCTGCGCACTTCCACTTGGGTCCCGCACGCTTTCTGTGGCGTCCAGCGCACGCCCACTTAGGGTCCCGTACACTTTCTATGGCGTCCTGCGCACTCATAATTGGGTCCCGCTCACATTCTATGGCGTCCAGCGCACTCCCACTTTGGGTCCCGTACACTTTCTGCAGAATCCTGCGCACTACCACTTGGGTCCCGCACACTTTCTACGGCGTCCGGCGCACTCCCACTTGGGTCCCACACACTTTCTGCACAGTCCTGCGCACTCCCACTTGAGTCACGCAAGCTTTCTACGGCATCCGGTGCACTCCCACTTGGGTCCGACACACTTTCTGCAGAGTCCTGCGCACTCCCACTTGGGTCCCGCACACTTTCGACGGCGTCCGGCGCACTGCCACTCGGGTCCCACAGACTTTCTGCAGAATCCGGCGCACTCCCACTTGGGTCCCACACACTTTCTGCACAGTCCTGCGCACTCCCACGTGGGCCCCGCACACTTTCTGTGGCGTCCAGCGCACTCCCACTTCGGTCCCGCACACTTTCTACGGCGTCCGGCGCACTCCCACTTGAGTCCCGCACACCTCCTATGGCGTCCGGCGCACTCCCACTTGGGTCCCACACACTTTCTGCACAGTCCTGCGCACTCCCACTTTGGGTCCCGCACACTTTCTACGGCGTCCGGCGCACTGCCACTTGGGTCCCACAGACTTTCTGCAGAGTCCAGCGCACCCCCACTCGGGTCCCACAGACTTTCTGCAGAATCCGGCGCACTCCCACTTGGGTCCCACACACTTTCTGCACAGTCCTGCGCACTCCCACTTGGGTCCCGCACACTTTCTATTGCGTCCAGCGCACTCCCACTTTGGGTCCCGTACACTTTCTACGGCGTCGTGCGCACTCCCACTTCGGGTCACGTTCACTTTCTACGGCGTCCGGCGCACTGCCACTTGGGTCCCACAGACTTTCTGCAGAATCCTGCGCACTCTCACTTGAGTCCCGCACACTTTCTATGGCGTCCAGCGCACTCCCACTTGGGTCACGCATGCTTTCTATGGCGTCTAGCGCACTCCCACTTTGAGTCCCGTACACTTTCTACGGCGTCCTGCTCACTCCCACTTTGAGTCCCGCACACTTTCTACGGCGTCCGGCGCACTGCCACTTGGGTCCCACAGACTTTCTGCAAAATCCTGCGCACTTCCACTTGGGTCCCGCACGCTTTCTGTGGCGTCCGGCGCACTCCCACTTGGGTCCCACACACTTTCTGCACAGTCCTGCGCACTCCCACTTGGGTCACGCAAGCTTTCTACGGCATGCGGTGCACTCCCACTTGGGTCCGACACACTTTCTGCAGAGTCCTGCGCACGCCCACTTAGAGTCCCGTACACTTTCTATGGCGTCCTGCGCACTCCTAATTGGGTCCCGCTCACATTCTATGGCGTCCAGCGCACTCCCACTTTGGGTCCCGTACACTTTCTGCAGAATCCTGCGCACTCCCACTTGGGTCCCGCACACTTTCTATAGCGTCCGGTGCACTCCCACTTGGGTCCCACACACTTTCTGAACAGTCCTGCGCACTCCCACTTGGGTCACGCAAGCTTTCTACGGCATCCGGTGCACTCCCACTTGGGTCCGACACACTTTCTGCAGAGTCCTGCGCACTCCCACTTGGGTCCCGCACACTTTCGACGGCGTCCGGCGCACTGCCACTCGGGTCCCACAGACTTTCTGCAGAATCCGGCGCACTCCCACTTGGGTCCCACACACTTTCTGCACAGTCCTGCGCACTCCCACTTGGGTCCCGCACACTTTCTATGGCGTCCAGCGCACTCCCACTTTGGGTCCCGTACACTTTCTACGGCGTCGTGCGCACTCCCACTTTGGGTCACGTTCACTTTCTACGGCATCCGGCGCACTGCCACTTGGGTCCCACACACTTTCTGCAGAATCCTGCGCACTCCCACTTGAGTCCCGCACACTTTCTATGGCGTCCAGCGCACTCCCACTTGGGTCACGCATGCTTTCTATGGCGTCTAGCGCACTCCCACTTTGAGTCCCGTACACTTTCTACCGCGTCCTGCGCACTCCCACTTTGGGTCCCGCACACTTTTTACGGCGTCCGGCGCACTGCCACTTGGGTCCACAGACTTTCTGCAGAATCCTGCGCACTCCGACTTGGGTCCCACACACTTTCTGCAGAGTCCTGCGCACTCCCACTTGGGTACCGCACACTTTCTATGGCGTCCTGCGCACTCCCACTTCGGGTCACGTACACTTCCTAAGGCGTCCGGCGCACTGCCACTTAGGTCCCACAGACTTTCTGCAGAATCCTGCGCACTCCCACTTGAGTCCCGCACACTTTCTATGGCGTCCTGCGCACTCCCACTTTGGGTCCCGCACACTTTCTACGGCGTCCGGCGCACTTCCACTTGAGTCCCGCACACTTTCTATTTCGTCCAGCGCACTCCCACTTGGGTCCCACAGACTTTCTACAGAAGCCGGCGCACTTCCACTTGGGTCCCACACACTTTCCGCAGAGTCCTGCGCACTCCGACTTGGGTCCCACACACTTTCTGCAGAGTACTGCGCACTCCCACTTGGGTCCCGCACACTTTCTATGGCGTCCTGCGCACTCCCACTTTGGGTCACGTACACTTTCTACGGCGTCAGGCGCACTGCCACTCTGGGTCCCACAGACTTTCTGCAGAATCCTGCGCACTCCCACTTGAGTCCCGCACACTTTCTATGGCGTCCAGCGCACTCCCACTCTGGGTCCCGCACACTTTCTACGGCGTCCGGCGCACTCCCACTCTGAGTCCCGCACACCTCCTATGGCGTCCGGCGCACTCCACTCTGGGTCCCACACACTTTCTGCAGAGTCCTGCGCACTCCCACTTTGGGTCCCGCACACTTTCTACGGCGTCCGGCGCACTGCCACTTGGGTCCCACAGACTTTCTGCAGAATCCTGCGCACTCCGACTTGGGTCCCACACACTTTCTGCAGAGTCCTGCGCACTCCCACTTGGGTACCGCACACTTTCTATGGCGTCCTGCGCACTCCCACTTTGGGTCACGTACACTTTCTAAGGCGTCCGGCGCACTGCCACTTAGGTCCCACAGACTTTCTGCAGAATCCTGCGCACTCCCACTTGAGTCCCGCACACTTTCTATGGCGTCCTGCGCACTCCCACTTTGGGTCCCGCACACTTTCTACGGCGTCCGGCGCACTTCCACTTGAGTCCCGCACACTTTCTATTTCGTCCAGCGCACTCCCACTTGGGTCCCACAGACTTTCTACAGAATGCGGCGCACTTCCACTTGGGTCCCACACACTTTCTGCAGAGTCCTGCGCACTCCGACTTGGGTCCCACACACTTTCTGCAGAGTACTGCGCACTCCCGCTTGGGTCCCGCACACTTTCTATGGCGTCCTGCGCACTCCCACTTTGGGTCACGTACACTTTCTACGGCGTCAGGCGCACTGCCACTTGGGTCCCACAGACTTTCTGCAGAATCCTGCGCACTCCCACTTGAGTCCCGCACACTTTCTATGGCGTCCAGCGCACTCCCACTTGGGTTCCGCACACTTTCTACGGCGTCCGGCGCACTCCCACTTGAGTCCCGCACACCTCCTATGGCGTCCGGCGCACTCCCACTTGGGTCCCACACACTTTCTGCACAGTCCTGCGCACTCCCACTTTGGGTCCCGCACACTTTCTATGGCGTCCAGCGCACTCCCACTTGGGTCACGCATGCTTTCTATGGCGTCTAGCGCACTCCCACTTTGAGTCCCGTACACTTTCTACGGCGTCCTGCTCACTCCCACTTTGGGTCCCGCACACTTTCTACGGCGTCCGGCGCACTGCCACTTGGGTCCCACAGACTTTCTGCAGAATCCTGCGCACTCCGACTTGGGTCCCACACACTTTCTGCAGAGTCCTGCGCACTCCCACTTGGGTCCCGCACACTTTCTATGGCGTCCTGCGCACTCCCACTTTGGGTCACGTACACTTTCTACGGCGTCCGGCGCACTGCCACTTGGGTCCCACAGACTTTCTGCAGAATCCTGCGCACTCTCACTTGAGTCCCGCACACTTTCTATGGCGTCCAGCGCACTCCCACTTGCGTCACGCATGCTTTCTATGACGTCTAGCGCACTCCCACTTTGAGTCCCGTACACTTTCTACGGCGTCCTGCGCACTCCCACTTTGGTTCCCGCACACTTTCTACGGCGTCCGGCGCACTTCCACTTGAGTCCCGCACACTTTCTATCTCGTCCAGCGCACTCCCACTTGGGTCCCACACACTTTCTGCAAAATTCGGCGCACTCCCACTTGGGTCCCACACACTTTCTGCAAAGTCCTGCGCACTCCGACTTGGGTCCCACACACTTTCTGCAGAGTCCTGCGCACTCCCACTTGGGTCCCGCACACTTTCTATGGCGTCCTGCGCACTGCCACTTGGGTCCCGACGAATTTTTGAGCCGCAGCGACGTGTCGCGGAGGGCTGACGTACTGCAAATATGCCGAAGACTGTCGCTGTTCAGCGCACTGCGAACGTGACAGGTTTGAAGGGCGCGAGCTCCGCGAGAGGAGGTCGCTGTCGCTGTGCAGAGCGACGCGACCGTGTCTCGTAAAAGTATGTCATAGCCCTGATGGCACCGTCTTACCCGTATTTCTCTGCTTTCCCTCATCACTCATTCCACAACTTCTTCTCAGATCTTGAGAAATCCGCCTGTCCGATGCAGCTGTCCGCGTATCGGCTGGGCAACAGGGACACATACTCGTAATGCATCTCCCGAAACACTAACGCTGTTGTAAGCGTAAAACGAGCCGTACTCGAGCGATTCTCAACTGCCGAAATTGAGAACTCCCATTTGCTAGCAGGACCGCAACACCGATTATACAGCCGGTAAGAATCGCACTGATATGTACTTCGAGTACCCTACTGAAGAATGGCTCAAACTCGGTGCACGTACGATAAAATATGGCACCGAACTTGGGCCAACCTTCAATAGAGATCGCCAAGTATCAGTCCGATCCGTGGCAACTCTATCTAGAGCACAGCATCGGTCGACCAGAACAAGTTATTTTTTCGTATATCCACTAAATCATTTGCAGAATCGTAGCATTATGGTGACGATGCTGTAGATTATCAAAGACAAGGCACAAAAAACCCTTTCCAGTTTTTGCCTCTTTGTGTAGTTTAGTCCCCATAGTTAAGAAATTAGCCAAAGCGCCCCACAAAATGCTCGCGATTGTGAGAGATAAAGGTAGCAGAAAAAAGGCCGAAGATGGGAGTTTAAACTTGCGCTCATACCTTTTCTGAGGGTCCGTTTGCTGCGGACGAAGAGAAATCTACTGGAGGAAACCATTTTGAGTTCAAAACTTTCGGGGGTAAAAAACAAACGCTGCTCTTGTTGATTTTTGTGGACTCTGAGTAGGCGTAATCTGCTCGGAAGGCGGGCCAGGGTGCACTATTTGAAGCATTTTTTTCTGATTCGCTCGATGTTTTGACGCTAATCAAGTTATAGGAATCAGCACAGTTGATCTTCATGAGAAACGCGAAAATGAAGTTTTTCGTGAAGAGTGCTTTTAGATTGCAATGTGTCGTAGGCGGCAGCTAGTGGGACGTGCGCGGCGCGCTACGCGGATCTGTGATCCACCGCCTACAACTCCGACCGTGTGTCCCGCGTTATAAAGATAGAATCACGTCAAAGAATGATAATGGGAGCGTGCTGCAGTCACACGCCTGGGTTGGTCTCATCTGCTCACCAAAAACATTGTCATACGCAATGTGGGATTAAAGCAGGTCGATTAGAGATGTCTTGTGATTCGCTTCCATTGCATGTATGTTTAATTACGAAAAACTGCGATTTACAGTCCAAAATGTCGTAAATCTTAAACCGTAATTACGAGATCAAAAAACACCGTAAATCGTAAAATCGTAAATCGTAAGCCGTAATTACGCACACCCCTGGTCTGCACTCTAACGTTCAGTCCTAAACGTCCCACATCCTGTATGAAGAGCCACATTAGACTCGCGAAGCTCTCGCACCATTAGAAGAGAAGATAAAAGTGTATGGACAGGAGCTAAAGGAACCGGAAATTTCGAAAGGAAGACTAGTAGAAACGGACAGAAATCAGTATCGTCATGAAAAGGAATTGCGAAATCAAGTAGATGAATTCAAAATCCGGAAAACAAGGCGCTTTTTTTACGTCTCATGTCTGCCACCTCACCAAGTGCATTTTAACTCACGCCGTCGATGGCCCCGCGGGTGACCGAAACCGTACTTAGCCGAGAAAATCGTCGGGGGACTCACCCTGGTTGGATTCGCCGAGACGAAAAAACACACAAACCGCCCTGGTGATCCAACATCCCTGTCTGAGTGATGCAATGTCCAAAATGCATACCGGAATCTGGCTCCGAGAACGACAGTACAATCGACTCCTTGAACAGCTCATACGAGATTGCGCGCTCCAATCCACTATAGGTGAGTGATTCTGATTCACTAGCCGTGATGACCCTCGTCGTCTGCGCTCTGGTCTTCTTCTCTGACGTGCATGTGTCTCTTTTGACGACGAGTGTGAGTTCTTAGAGAATTGTCCAGTCTGATCGACTCGCGCAAATCTTCTCAGCAAATCTTCGTTTACCTAATCTGGACTTTGAAAACAACAACTTTCGCTTGTCGCCGTAACCAACCACGGTAAAGTTGTTTATATGTGTGTAAAAATTTGAGGCTCACCAACGTGTCAACAACGATTGCCGCTACTGTACAAACAACTGCAGTTAGTTGACGAAGCAAACGACCGAATTGAAGATAGACTATGGAAAACCTCTAGTGACCTCTCGATTTCGATTATCACCAGTAGCGGAGCGGTGGGCATTGGTGAGAAATAACTGGTGATAAAGAGGTTCCGACGAAAAAGCCACCGCTCCGCTCCATGATAATCCAAAACAGGAGTTCACTTGAAATGCACTAGAGTCTACCTGATTCTCGGCTCTCATGCTGATATCTAGTTGTTGATACCGTATTGCTGAATTCGGCAGACAAGTGTAGCCCAGCCAGGGCTGGGCACACGTCCCGGCATGGCGATTCTGAATATGCACCCCCCTTAGCTCGGTAATTTTTAGGCACCCCCTTATGGGAAATCGAAATCGGCTGTTTTCCGAATAGTTGGACAGCCATGATCTTGACTTCCTGATTTTGATAAACAAGAATATAAAAAAAGCACTGAATAGAGAAAATTCCGAAAATGGCCACAAAAAGGGTGGTGTAATTTCTGAACTTCAAAACAACCCCATGAGGAAAATTTGTTAGTAAGACGGTAAGTTATTACAAAAGATGAAACATTTTTCAATACAAAACAATTGAACAATTACCAACAACAGAACTAATACTATTGCGATAATTAATGTTTCCTGTAGAATGTTTTCGTAAACCTACGAAGGATTAGTTAATCCGTGTTTGATTGTTCTGATGTGGAAATCAGAACTATTTTGTGTTGTGGAACAATGTTAGGATTCATGTGATCCGTAGGGAGTAGAAAACCCGAGTTTTAGCCTCCTAGAATGCCGCTGTCCCTTAAAAAAATCGGCTTGCCGTGTGATACGGTGTCAGTACGCAGCTACACAGCGCACACGGGAATGGACGCGCACTCAATATTAATAAAAAATGTATTTTATTACAGACCAGGGAGGAGAAAAGGATTGAAACCAAAGGAAATGGAAGATGATGAAAGTTGTCTATTCTGGATGTACCCATTTTAGAAATTTAATGTAAATAAACAAAGTTAGAGCGGGTGTAAATATTTAGCCGTGACAAGGTTCATTCAAACGAACCTAGTTGATCAAAACTAGCATTAAACTGAGAGCAAAGGGTATTGTTAGAAAGAGGAGAATCTGGCAAACATTTTAGCATCAATGGGACCGGTTTTTAATGTGATTTAAGGACCTTAAATCTCGTCCCGGTTTTACCCCGAAAACCGGGACAAAACCGGGACAAAACCGGGACGAGTTTTAAGGTCCTTAAATCACATTGAATATGAAACCTATTGCTATTAAAATGTTTCCCAGATTCTCCTCTTTCTCGCAATGCTCTTAGTTCTCATGTTTGTGGGTGTTTTTAATCAACTAGGTTCATTTGAATGAACCTTATCACGTCCGAAAAATTCACTCCGCTCCAACTTAGTTTGTTTACATTACATTTCTATACTGTATACATTGAAAGAATCCTAGTTCTGCCTGCTTCCATTTACTCCAGTTTCAATCATTTTCTCCGCCCCGTTCTGTAATAAAATACATTTTTTAATTAATATTGCGTGCGCGTCCACTCCAGTGCGCGTTGTGTAGCTGCGGACAAACACCAGATCGCACGGCTAGCCTAGTCTATGAGAGATTGCGGCATTGAAGGTGGATTAAACTCGGGTTTTTATGTACAGGGTACTTCTCAATGAGGAGGAAACGGTCATTCGCTTCTTTCATAGTAACTTGCAGTCTTCATTTTTTATAGTTGGCTCTCTTCATAAGTCACATTCTCATGAATAAAAATCTATTGACTAGTTGTGATGCTGACTGTGCTATCTGTACTTTTAATTTGTCGAAATAAATCCTAGCCTGCTCGGGTGAGTCCGGGCAGAGTAAGCAGCGGAGCGGTCGGTCATGGCAAAGTATAACAGTGATAAGAAGATTTTGACATGATAAGCCCGATAAGCCTTGCTTCGACCGGCACAAAATGAGCGACCTAGGCTATACATCAGTTCGCTAATAATTTTTTGAACTTGAATGATAGTTTTCCTGGGCGCTGTCTTAGTATCCTTGCCTCGAATCGGTAGCCACCCGCGTAATCAATGAACGTTGCATCAAAGGAACATGACACCACATCAATCCTTACTTGCTACAAGATAACAGAGTAGTGTTTAATCCTTCATCGAAACAAACTTTGACAGCAACTATGAATTATTGCGAACACAACCTGCATCTCTATCAATGTTTTTATTCTTTAAGTGTTTGACTCAAAAAGCGGAGAAGAAGATATGACAATTCAGAAGAATAGTGCGTACTACTTTTTTTCCTGAAATTCGACAGAATATGCACTTCGTTCTTTTTTTTTTCGTGTTCGTCTTAGGCACCCCCCTTTGCCCTCTCTGCAACGTCTAATATGCACCCCCCTAAGGTTACCCGGGACGCGTGCCCAGCCCTGAGCCCAGCATTCGAATTGTACTCAAAGTAAATCGAAACTTGTAATTACCGTTATAGTATCCATAATCGACAGGCAAGGTGAATTGAAACTTGTTTCCCCCAGTGATTGAGCGCAATGTGGGGCTATAGTTGTTTTGAGGTTAATTCGTAGTGGGTGGTCTTTGACATAAGTCGATCCTTTGTTAAAATAAACTGATTTCAAGCTAAATTAGTCGAATTAAAAATGATTTTGCTGGTGAATCAAGTAATCCAAAAAGTTCTGAGTCGCCACTAGCGCGCGCTTGCGGAAGCTAGCAGGGAGCGTGAGCTCGCGCGCGCCATGAATCTGTACGTAAGTTAGAAAAGACTATTTTAGCTTATTCTGAGCCCTTCTCTCTGCTGTTTCTCGAATATTCGATAGTCAACGACAAAACAACCCCATTTCTTAGTCGAACCTAAATATGATATTCATCTTGAACACTGTATTCAACTGAAATCATTGCCGATATGTGATTGCCAGATCATAACCGTTACAGAGTGAATACTGAGGTGCTTACACGGCTCTTGCGCCATCTGGCTGATTAGTGCAGGGGGTGTCAATGGTATAATGGTAAGATTTTCTCTCGACAAGCGATGCCATGCAGGTTCAACTCCTGCCTGACCTCCTTTGTTTTGTGTTCAACTCATCTATATCTTATCGCGACAAGATTCGTCTATGACTTCTAAATGAAGAAGATGTGTGATAGTGTTCATTAAAGAGTCGAGCAATCCGTTCTTTGTTGCGAACCGTGGTGGAGTTCTGCGACCCCCTTCTTAACAGTGACCAAGCTGAATTCAAGGCTGGCCCCGCACACTTTGCAGGAGACTTAAACGCACGTCAAAATTACAAATGTCGAATTGGCAGAAACGATTTGTATGGGTCTTCCAGAGCCCTTGGCGTGGCCCTGTTGAGTTCAGCTTCTTGGTAGAAAAAACTCACCAAAAATAGAAAAAAAGCATTGTCGCTCATGTACAGTGAGAAACAAAAAAACGCCTGTTGGAAAAAGTGGTGCGAGGCGGCTGTTTTCTATTTCAAATAAGCTTTGTAGCCTTGATTTTTTCTGGAAGGCGACAGTCGGGCATAAGGTGCAACTACTGAATGTTAATCAAAAACTACTCTACATGGATTTCTTTCTAGATTTTTTCAGTTTTTCTACCTAATCACATGCTCCCCTCTTTGCCGCGTACTCAGTTGGCGGAGAAATGTTTTTTTTTCACTTCGCCTCAATTCTGAGTGAAATCACTAAGAACCACTTGACAGGGTTTGTTCGATCTTGTTCAGACCAGTTTTTCAACCGCTGGCGACCTAAATACTCGTGATCATTTCAAACCGCTTTGATTTTTGGTTTTGCGAATCTTAATCAGATGCTTTCGTCTCAGCTTCTACTGTTCCACTGAGGGAGTATATTTCCTTCTCTCCGTCTCCTTTTATTGTTGCTGGCAGTTTCGGTGGCATCGGTTGCTACTTATCGTCTACTGATTGGATTTGGTATACTGCTATGAACGCGGTATACTTCTTTCGGGTTGAAACCAGTTGGGGGGAAGGCACTCAAGATAATTTTTTTGGATATTGTCTTTACAGCTACACGTGTTTGAAGGTGTTTAACGTGTTAGAAACGTGTCGTATCGAAAGGTGTCATATCAATCATTATCATTTCATTACGAATCTTGAGTATTCTCCCCCCTGAGCTGGTTTCATACCCTTTCTTCGACTCTATCGGTATATTGGTAATCATACACAAATGGTTCCCAATAATCCGTGTTCGACCAAGGATGAAATACGCGCTAATGGGTCCAACAACGGCGCGTTACCAGGAGCACTTCTGGTGTTCCTTCTTGCATAAACTTCACTTTCTGCGTGCGCAGAAAGTGAATTTGGATGGGCCGCGTGGTAAAACCTAGGCTTTCCTGAGTTTAAGACGCTTTAGCGCACGCGGGCCACGCAGCCAAACCACATTACTTTTTTGTGTTTTTTTTAGTTTTTGTTTTTTTATCTCATGGGTTTTTTTGTTTGTTTCATTTTGTGTTACTATATTTTCATGGTTGCGTTGATCTAGTTTCGACCTGTCGTAAGGCTGTTTTTCTTGTCTTCCGGGTTGCTGCTTTGTTTTCAGGTCTAGGTTAATGTTAGTTAGTTTTTTCTGTTTTACGTTTTATTTTTGCTTGTCTTTGTTTTTTTGTCCAATTTTTGTTCTGTAAGTTTTGTTTGCTATTGTTATTGCATATTCGTTTTGCGATATGTATTCACTTTTCTCAATCACGGAACCGAATTCGTGCCACATTTTTATACTTGTGGTTCTCGTAACGGAACTTCTACGCGGTCAATGTGTTCCTGTGCCATCGGGAGTCGTGCATACGTTGAGTATTGCGAGAACAAAGTGATACGACGACACAGTACGTTCTTCTTTTTTCTAAGCATATTTGGTATAAAAAGCTTGTCTCATATTCAGGATGCAGCTGCTAGAAGTAGTTGCGTCTGACTTAATAACATAGTTCAATTGTACCCGTTACGGTTCTGTGAGTGGCGCGTGAATGGCGAACGCGATGAACCCGCATTTGGGCCGAAGGGTTCCGTAGTCTCCCTGTCACCGCCATCACCTACCGCGCCGCGTGCGTGCACGGGCGACTAATTTTCGTCACAAATAGCGTCCAGCGATCATACTGCGGTCTGCTTTTGATGTTCGGGAGCTGCAGTCAAATAAACGGGGAGCCAGGTGCGTCACAATTTTGCGTGTGACAGCCACTGGCCAACGGCGCCGTGAGTAATTGTTGATGGTCGGTAGCTGACTCCATATCCGGAAGTTGCAGTTAAATAAACGGGGCGCTAGGTGCGTCACAATTTTGCATGTGACAGCCATTGGTCAACGGCGCCGTGAGTAATTGTTGATGTTCGGGAGCCGACTCCATGTTCGAGAGTTGCAGTTGAATAAACGGGGCGCTTGGTATGTCACAATTTGACGCGTGAAAGCCACTGGCGAACGACGCCGTGAAAAATTGTTTTGGTGATACTGATTCTGGTAATGTGCGTCGCGTGATGAGCATGTCTTGCCAGTCTCAATTCCAACGCGAGAGAATTCAAGAGTAATCATCGCGTGAAGTTCAATTTGTTTGCATTAATCTTTTGCACGCTCCTGATACCCGTTGAGAAGATAAAACTAGACAATGCTATCACATTACGGAGACGGATTCCGAAGTTGTTTTTCCTTCGCAGTTTGTGCCTATGGTCTTCTGCGCTCTGGGTAGGTGACCTTTTGCGATTAATTGCAATGATTGCTTGTCTCCACATAACGAGATTCTTTGCAATCATCCGTATTACGTGTAGAATCTGGAGGAGAGGTCAGGACACTCCAAGAGCAAGAGCTATTCACATGGAAGGGATCATGTCGGTGCGCATGCCGTTCATTCATCCACACTGACACGGCACGAACGAATGACTTATCGTGAGAAACCTTATTGTGGCTGCCAAAAAGTGTCTATGATCCCAATCTGATATAGGCTTGGATATAGATATATGTGGCTATTGCGATACAATAAAGCCTTTCCCATTTCCCATACTTTCAATATGTATCGATTGCGCCGACTGCAGTAGATCGGTTAGGAATTGTCGGAATTTGTCACGAATGAGATCACTTCGGCGACGTCTCGATAGCGAGAATTTTGAATTTGGCTGAAATGGCTGAATTGAAGCTCCACAAAATCGCTGGGAACAACATTAATAGTTATCTCTGAGAAGAATCCAGCTAGAAATTGACAGATTAGTAAACACAGTGCCGTGAAGAGGGTAATGGACCACAACTTTTATTGCGAGTGGTGATAGCGATTTTTCCCTTCAGGCTGCAGGTGATCAACATGGGACACGAGTTGATTCATTTCCCGACAGCAATGGATTAAAGGCAGTGGTCACTGTGAAAAACGTTATCGAAAAAAAAAAACTATAAAAATCAGTTCAGATCGAAAACAGCTGAAAAACTATGAAGGTAGCGCGCTGGAAAACGCGTTAGAATTAGAGGTTTTTTAGGCCCAAAGATGCCAGTTCGTGCACACGTGCACAGCGCCCTCCAAAAAGATCGCAGTCTCATGTCGAGCTGTCAAAAATCATCGACATTCAGAGGAAGGAATAAATTCAAATTTACCTACTAAAAACAGTTGAACAATTAAAGCAAGCACTTCAGTCGATGTTTTTGACTAGATGAGTATATAAATATTCGAGCAGGTCAGTCCAAAGGTTGATGTTGATTATTGAAATTCAATTTCAAGCCAGCTGGTGTTCTTGATACTAGAATTCATCGTTGTCAATGATATGGAATGGGCTCGTCCATCATTAAAAGGCTTCAAATTGGACCCGAAACAGCGGTTCTTTCCGCGATTTTTTCTCATAGGTCCCACTACTCTAAACCCAGAAAAGGGTTTAGAGAGAAGAAGGTAACAATCCTATTTGATCCGACCACTGCCTTTAACTTCTTAGGTTAATTATTTCTTGAAGCCTTTCCATTGTCAAGAATTATCCGTAAAGAAGAAGCTTCCAATACACACATTTGCATGTTAGGATCGCACGAAATAAGAAACATAGATTTCTGGATTTCCGCAGCCTGTCGGAGCCTGTCGAAGCGCTTTTGCTCATCGTGCTAGATGATCGACCGGGAAAGCGCTTCAGCAGACCACGGAGCAGTTCTCAATAGGCTATATCATTCTGAATGAGACGATTACAAATCGCCATCACCACAAAATTCTCACGGTAAACAAAACTGATGATACCCAAAGCGGTGTGTCTTCATTCACACACCGTCTTTCTCCAGAGGTACGCGGATGAAGCTCTGAACAAGCTAGAAAGTAGGGAAACAGCCTCACCGGTTATAACGATATCAAGATATCGGGCCCTAAAGATGAAGAGCTCTAGAGAGAAAAGCCGCTACACTTTCGTGAGAATTTTGTGCTGATGGCAATTTATAAACATGGTTTGTAAATACGCAGCATCGAGGTCTCAAGCTCTGCCAATTTTCTCCACTTTAAGGGAGGCTTGTTACCTTCCGGTTGCGATTTGGGAAATCATGTTATCGTTGCTGTACGTCTGTGAGAACATATAAATGACCCGTAATTGAAATTGGCTAAATGGCTAAGGGGATTCCAAAAACGTCATTTTTATTGCTTCAAAAAAAGGTAAGGGTACCTCCTACCTATCAGGGAATTTTTGGGGCGTTCAGAAAAAATTCTTCGGATTCGGCTCAAAACTTTCAACTGGTGGTTATTTAGGGCGCTGATCCCGCATCTGGGGTCTATTCTGCGCATGAATCAGGGTTACTGTAGGTTACGATAGGCATAGTGTCTTTTAACAGGCGATACCTGCCTTAAAATTTCGAAAACCGAAAAATGGACCTCAATTTCGTGTTGAGCTTACCGAATAACACCCACAGCGAAATTTTGAGTGGAATCTGAGACTTTGACCAAGCTACCGTATACCCACCGTAACCCCTTAATTTATCGAAAATCGATAAACGGTTGCAGATTCGTGTTGGGCAGCCCGGACAGCGCCTATGTACAAGTTTCGAGGCGATTTTGTCGTAGGGTTCTCGAAATCGTCAAAAGTCGCGATTGGGCAGCAAAATTTTTCCCATTTTGAAGCTTCGGACCGAATCAGACGTATTTTTTGAAATATCGATAAATGGGCCTCCGATTCGTAATCAGCACCCAAAACAACCTCCAGGAACAAGTTTTAGGCTCATTTAGAGACAATTCTTTGAACGCCCTAATAATTGTCATTCGTGTACCCTTTTTCTATTGGCAAAGCTATGGAAATGCCCACTTTTAGAAATCTCCTTTGAAGCTCTGAGGCATTTAGCCGATTCTGAGTATAGAATATTGGAGCGCTGTGCTCTCCCTAGAACATATTAAAGTGACATCTCGAAACTCTATCTTATGTGTGCAACCCTACCTTGTTAGTTCAAAAAATGGATTGAGAAGAAAAAAGCAAATGTTGTTTTCTGCGCAGACGCTGCCTTAAAGACACGATATCTTTATATCTTTAACACCTATGAGACTACTTGCCTACTTCCTAGTAAGGTCAGAGCCTCAACCACTGGGGAAGAGTTATGAGTGAATGATGAATTACCGCTATGCATTTTTTCATGGTCCTGGTCATAGTTGGCTGATCGGATCTAGCCACCCCTGTCTATAAGCAGGAAAGACATGGATGTGGAAAGATGAAAAAACACTCGGTGTGGCTGGCCCGACTGATATGTGCAAGAGATAGTGAGGCTAGATGACTGATGTTAATTGATTGAAATTCAAATTCAGGCCAGCTGATGTTTTCGATATTAGAGATCATTGATGCCGATAATGTGGAGTGGGCTCGTCCGCCATAAAAAGATGAGAAGGTTCAGGCTTCAAATTTGGCCCTAAAAGCGGCTTTTTCGCGACTTGTTCTTAGAGGTCCTTATAGGTTTATCTAGCCCAATATCTATTCAACCCTATAAGGACAATATGTAGATTTAAAGACGTGGAAGCCGAAAAGAAGTGGGTCCTGCACGATTTTTACAGCTCCTGCTCAAAGTTTCTAGCTCGTACGATACAGTTACTGCACGACTGACTCTCTGCAGGGTTGCTGAGTAATTGTGAACTCAGGTTAGTATTTTTCGCGAGAATCGCGTTTTTGAGCGACATATCCTGCATACTGCAGTTATCAATAGTTATCAACGCTGTACAGAGGCCTTTGTACTCCTCACATACACTAAATATCGCAAGTCACCTAGCTTGAATAGTGTATGGGTATGGCACTGCACTGTGTTGTGAGAAAGAGCGCTCCAATGCGAAGCCGCAACGCGAGCGCGCGCCACCGACGGAGGCGAGCTATGTTTACGTAACATACGTCGATTAGTGCCGGGCGCATTGGGTAGTGAACGCACCCACGACGATTGAGTTGCTGGTTGAGGGACCGGCGAAAATCAGCGCTGCTGACATTGGTGGGAGAGAAAGCATGAATAGGGGAGTGTGCAAGGCCGAACGTGTGCAGGGGAAAGGCAGCACGCGAGTCGGCGAGGCCACAGACGGCCAGCGCGTTGCAGACGGTGTGGTGGGAGCCACGAGGACGCAGACACAGGACGCCGAGCCCCCCTCTTCCATCAAATGGTAATATACAGTATACCCTGCCTGTCAAACTTCGTTAGTTCAAAACGAAACCCGAACAAGGGCTACACCATTTGGTAGCCCTTGACACCAGGATCACGAATATCACCATAGTTTCGCTCAGAGTTGATTTTGAAGCAAGTTATAAGAAAAAGACCAAAAAGACGCTCAAACCCGACCTCGCGCGCCTTCTGACCAAATCCTACGAGCGGTATTGTACTCGAGACCCAGAAAAGGGTTTAGAGAGAAAAAGAAGACAAGCATATTTGATCGCGACCACTGCCTTTAATAATCAGAAGTTCTGTTGACTTGGATCATAGTGTGTTTCTTCCTTTACAATGTATTCTGTTCCATTAGTGAAGCGTTTATTCCAGCTGCTTTGGCCGGTGTGACGTGAGATATTTGGAAAACGAGCCTATCGCTTGGTTCAAAGAGTTCACCTAAAAGTAACTTCCCCTGTGAAGTCTCTCTCAACGGACAATTTTTTTTTGAAAAAAAAAAGATGTCGGTGGGCACCTCATATGTTTCCAAACCGGAAAAGATCTCCATGCGACCGGTCAGAACCCCTTGTCTTGCTGTGTCCTTACTCAATTCACAGAAACAACTGGTCCTTTATCGCAATATTTCCAAACCTATTCAACACTGTTGTCCAAACTACACTGCTCTGGAAATTCTACCACAACGCTGCCGGAAATCGGATAGACAAATAGACATATGGCAGCATTTCCGTAAATATTGAAAATTTACTTTTGGATGTACCTTTCATCTGATTTGGCGAGTTGTGTCTACAGGAGTTCCTACTCGAAATTCTTCTTTTTAAGGCTTGTCTGTATCCATTAGCGTAAATATTCCTTTGTGAAGTGGAGGGTTTTATGATAATTCCTCATCTGCTCTGCTATCAAAGTAGATTCGAATTCCCGCCATTGATATTTTTAACGTATTGAATGTCCTATAATTATCCATAGTATGCCTTTTCTACAATACATATTATATGTATGCTTAACTTTCGTTTCACCTGGGAAAAACAAGATTATGGTAGTTAAGGTGCCTTTGTTTATCAGGAAGCTATGAGATTCGATTAGGAAGCAAGTTTGGAACAAATTATTCTTGAGAATTGTTCAGGCCAGACATGTTCCGATTTTCAAAAACAGGATATTCCACTTCAATCTATGTTTATTGCATGGAACAGATTGTCGCATTTTCTGCTAGAGTTTTAAATGCACGGTGATTCGTACGAGTATTTTATTTACTTATAGTTCTGTTTACCCTCATGCGCGGGCAGTCGTGTTTTAACCTTCCTCACATACATGCGTTTCGAATGTATCTTCGTTGCAGGATGAAGCTATTGTAGTGGATTGAATTGAAAAGCAACTTTGTAGTCATACATTATCTAGTGTGTCGCGCCGCCTGATCAATACGATAGGATTGCACTGTGCACTACGTCGCGCTGCTTGGCTAAGGAGGGGGGTAAACGACGCCCCAAGCGGCGGCTGCGATCAGGCTTCGCATCTTTTTCACCAGCTGCTTTGAGCATGGATCAATCTCTCAATAGCAAAAACCCTGCACTATGTGAATAGTGAAAAAAAAATCATGTGAGTAAGTGCAAGCAAGTCGCACCGCGCTCCAACGCAGCAATTAAGTCGCACCGCGCTCCAACGCAGCAATTAAGTCGCACCGCGCTCCAACGCAAACGTGTCGACTGGTACACGCATCGCTGGTCGTTCGCAGGCGTTTCATACTTATACTTATTTGTGCTAATCATCATTGTGGAGCCAAATAATGTCGCTATCTCCTGCTCAAAGACGCGAGGATGGCATCGTAGGCGGCTTCCTGCTGTATATCAGGCGTTGCGTCGCGTTACGGGTGGTATCCTCTGCAAAGACTCGGAATTCCCGAAATTCTTCGCGGTTTTGTGTGCGTACGGTGCTGCACACTATACATTCCATCCGACGGAGTCGGTTTCGGGTATCTGGGTCGGATAATCCGGTCGAATGATTATCCTAAACCCGATCCGACGTCAAAATGGTGAGTTCGGATTGATCCGAAATCCGATCAGGCGGAAAACACGATATCCGAAATATACGATATCCGTAAAAGTGAAAATCGAAGGATCCGATCAGAAAACCGGATTATCGGATAGAAAAGCGGTTGAAAACGGATAATCGATCGGATCGAAATCGGATGAAATCGGATAATTTCGAATGAAAATCGGATAAATTCGGATAAAACCGTACAGATTTACTTCAGTTTACTCAATTCAGCAATCGCGCACTGAAGGTAAGTTCTGACCCACTGCCCACTGTTTCTGCCTTGTCCAAAAATCACAATCAATCTCCGTCGACGTGTACGACTCAAATGCCGATGATTTACGCGCGCACATGATTTTAAGGGATTGTCGGCTCCAAAATTCTTCTTCTCAACCATTAGAAAGCAACGCATGAGAGGCGCAGAAAGTTGGCAAGCTCACACGGCTTGTACCTTAAATCTAGAGCAGAGAGCGTTGTAGGTCTAACCGGGCATGAAAATAGATGTAAAGAATTAACACGTTGACAATCAGGACATTTATCGGGGACTGACTGGTCAATCCTCTGTGCGTAAGCCTTGACGTAGGTAGAATGACCGCATCGGAGACCTGCTAGGATGGTTCGAGTACGCCTGGCCAGGTCAGCTTCACTATCATCGCTAGAGGAGGCACACCTTCATATACGGGGTTGGGCTGAGCAGCAGACAACTATTCTCTCATGAAACGTGTATGCTCAGCCATCTGCAGTTTTCTACGCGAGTGCTCGGAGGTTCCGAAACATGTAGTACCATGGCTCTATACGTCTTACGCAGAACTTCATTTGTGCTGCCCCAGGCGGTGCCAGCAAGGGCACGCAGAATGTTGTTGGGTGAATTGGCTGCAGCAGCACATATACGTACGTGTGTTCTCGTGGAAACGTAGACAGGGATTCAGGAAGGATGTTTTGCACCTGTAATTAAATAGTTCAAAATCCTAGTCTTCCATTCAGTGGCGGAGAACCGGAGCGTGTCATCCTTCGTCACGATTCTACAGTGCGGTGCAAAAGTATAGGTCCACTCTATATTTCTCTATACGGGACAGACGTTGCAAAACTATAAGCCATACACCAACTTTAATGCTTCTGGACTTTGGGTGAATCAATCGAACAAAGGGTGAATTCCAGTTGGTGCAGCTTTCTCGGAAAGACCAGATTATTATTTTTCAGAAAATTGAATCAACTGCTTGGAAACTGACACAAAAAATTTGGAAAATGGCCATTGAGAAATTACACAACACTGCTGACGTTTCCGAGCGAACTTCAATTCTGCGGCTTTGGTATGACTTCTTTCATGGTAGGGCTCACCAGAGACAAAATGTAGGTATGGAACTTAGGGAACGATGGCTCATCTTCGTTTGTCGGTCTATAATTTTCTCAGTTTTTACTGGGGTTTTGTTATAGCTTCTTCAGCGGTGGTGCTGTTTTCCTACTGTCTTGTCCAAGTAAATCCTCAACTGCTGAACCCTAGAGAAGGACGCAGGTGGGTGAAGCGCTACACACACTGAACACGCACGCCGCCCGCGTTGCCGGGCAGTCTCATTCGGACAAACTTTGATGCTTATGTGCTATCTAGGCTCTATAAACTTAATGATTTCACGCTTTGCTCTCCAGCAAAAAATGGCACATAGAATTTCTTAAAAACATCAAGCCGGTCAGTGTCAGGAACGGAGCGGTCGGTTATACTTGAATTTCCTAATAAATAAATATATTCCGCCGTAATCGTGCCCCTCCACTGCTGACTGCTCCAGATGAAGAATTCGCCTAAAATCGCTCCAGCCGCCAAGTGGCTGGAGAGGTTTGGTTAGCCCGGGCCTTGTGATCACTTAGAGTTTTGTAAAGTAGGTATTGAAATTAGGAGAAGTAAATGAACGCCAAGGGCATGCGACAAGTGAAAATGTATCTAATCCTTAAAGCACGAATTGGCATTATTCACTTAGTCGCATTTTCACAATCTGTTACGAATTGTTACGATTATTTACGGTTTCGGGCCGAAATTTCGTAAATCGAAAATCGTAAAAAAATGCCAAAAACACCCGTAATTCGTAATTACGCACAGCCCTGGTACTTACCCAAGGCTGGAGAGCTACGGGCATCTATGTCGAAGGTAGTGTAATCGGTGTAACGATAAGCGTTGCCTTGGTCTCTCTAATGGAGTTTAACCTTCATCTCTGTTTTTCTGGCTTCATGTTCCGGGACTCTGAAATTGAGAGCGCTTCGTTTTGCGATGTCGGTCCATTAGAGCCCTTAAATGTCTTAGGCTCATAGCACAGCAGGTACTCAGATATTGGGCCTCCAAAGAGGTATAGTACTGAACGAGAAACTCTTTAGTCATACTTTCGTATTTTAAGTTCAAGGGATTCTTCATTTTCAAAACTTTATTGTCTTTAAATAATCTTTCTGCAACATTTGCCATTTTGCCGCCATTGTTCCTCACCATGTGGTCGAAACAGCGCCAGCGAGACGCATTAAAGTGTGTCCGAATGAGACTGGCCGAGAACGCGGCCGTTGTGCGTGGCAGGCGGCCGTCGCATGTGCCGCTCTCGGACGAGTGTTCGAACGGCTGCCACCCCACTCCCTGGACTGCAGAGCTGATCGATTGCTCGCTGACAGCCGCTGCCGGCCCCGTTCCTAGTGAATGGCTGCTGGGGAAGGCTCGCTATCGTCTCGCATGCTCGTCAGAGAGCGGCGCACGCGACAGCCGCCTGCCACGTACGACGGCCGCATGGTCGGCCAGTCTCATTCGGACACACCTTATCTACCATGAGAATTTATTTGTATCGTAGTTCGTCTAAAAAAGATGTCAGCGGGGATAATGTTTGACTCACGTTGTGAAGAATAAGAAACGTGCACCCACCGAGGAGTATACACGCAGCAGCCGCAGCTCCTGCTTTGACACTTCCACTTGTATCTTCGTTCGCCAAGGCTTGTATGTGGGCTCCTCATCAAAATGGGGTAGTTGCGTAGGATCTTTGCTAGCGCTTGCTGTATGCTGGCCGACCAGCGGACGCCATGTAGCGCTTTACTTTGTAAACTATAAGTTCACTTGTTCCTGAGCGAGCCGATATGCGTTCTGCTCTCTTAATTCCATCGAGTGTTGTCTCATCATCTATCATGCGCTTAAATTTTGTGTGAACCCTGTTTATGGGTCCTGTCATCACAGATGCACCGTAGGGAGACAGGGCCATCATCCTTCTTATGGCAAACGCGAAGGGCTTGTGAGAAATACAATCTGTTTGTCTGCCCATAAATACGCAATGAGAGAGTTCTTGAATGCGGCGAAGATGTTTTCAAACTTTTCCCTTTCTGTTTCTACTTACGAGAATTACGGATTTGTAGGGTGTGATAAACTTTATCAGAAATATTGCGATCGGTGTCGGAAGTTCCGTCGGTCAACAGAGGGAAGGGGAGGTGGTTTTCCATTAAACATTTCAGTAAATCAAACTTCATGTACTGTGCAGAATCTTTCACCATACGCTTCTCGGATGTGGGACCATAATGGGATCCAGCAGGCGTCGCATCGGACTTCATTGCCATCACAATAAGAGAGAATTGTCTAGCAAACGCCAGACCTTCCGTGGCAGCGATACCGCATACGAGATAGGACCGGAAGCTTAGTTTGGAATTTTAATTTTCTCAGCAGTCCGTGCTGAGAAAAACTGCAGCATTCTGCGCCAAAACATGAGATTGACACGGTTTTTTGCGTGAACGCCTCCTCACCCTCGTGAAATGTGTCTGGAGCTTTTAAATTCTCAGCATGGCAAGTTCTATATCTTCTATTTCTCTTAGGCCCTACATCGTTGTGGCAAGCTTCAGGAACTGAGCTCTCATTATGTGAACGTCCTCATACAGTTCCCACTCCCTTTCTTACACCCTTTGCATAAGGTCTACGAATATTTTTGCATCAGGTCAAAGCTCTTCATGCGTGTTCTGTGGCAGGCCGTAGCCAGAAACTCGGAGTCGGTAGCGAAGCTCAATCATCTAGAGCTTCGCTCTGTTTGGTTCACATAGCACATCATACCTTCGCGTGCTGAAGCTCTCAGAAGAGGAAAAATATTCCGAAAAATAACGCAGGAATGTCATATTTCGCTCCGAAACTTTAGGGAGATAGCACATAAGATCCTCATCATCATTTAAAACCTTAGCACTCGAGTCGAGGATTTGAAAGAATCTCAATATCGTGCAAGCCGAAATGAAACGTCTGGAAATGGCCGAATGTCAGTTTCAAAACAAGTACCAATCGGCAGTACTAATCAATGTTTCAAAAATCATTTCTAGATGAAAAAGTAAATTTTTCCAAAAACTGAACTTCACCTGCCACCCCTCTGGACATTGAAAAAAATTGGCCAAAAAAATCGAAGAAGGGTCGTCTTTATATATGACGTAGTTTAAGAGTGGGAACTGTAGACAGATGTTAGGAGATGTTAAGTTCTGGAGATGAGCTCATAAAATCGATTTTGAGCCGAGTTATGGCCGGTCAAAGGTGCGGTGGTTCCACGGTGGTTCAAAACCTCCACCGGACCACCGTGGCTACAAACGGAGGGTGAAGGTCTTTCCGGCTTTTGAAAGGCTTTTCAGCTTCCCACCCGGCTGAAGTTTTTCAATATCGGCAGCGCATGGAATGCGAGCAAGTGACGTCTACCATTTTTTTCACCTTTCCTAGAGGGTCGTTTTTTAGTCGTAAAAAATGGCCCTCTCAGGCGGGGGGTCGTTGTTCAGGATGACCCGGACCACCGCTGTGCCTGACCCTGGCAGGGCGGTGCCGAACTAGAATCGTATTCGTGACGACGGCGCACACGTCCTCTGGGCATACGCAGTCGACATGGGGGAAACATTGCCCACTGATAGGTACGACAAGAAAAGTCTTACTCCGCAAAGTGTAGGTTCAGTTAAATTGATCGGAGCGCTTGCATCCAATTCATCCGTTTCCTACCCAATGGTCACAAGTTATGCGTGGTTGGCCTCCGTTTATATACATATTTCTACGCTTGCATTTGAACGAAGTTTCATGCGTTTCACGGAGAGCTTTTTCTGTTCAATTTCGTCGAATTCAATCAAACCGAGAAGCGTTGAGAGCACGAATTTTACTGAATTTCAACTTATTTGGATTGAAAATTTTCGATTCTACAACTGAGGATTCCAGATTTTCAGAAATTCTTCGGAAGACTCTAATGAACTTTCAAAATCTACAGTCTATCTACAATTTGATGTTAGCTTTTAAATGAATATGAATTACTACAATATGGCCTGCCGGAAACTTGCCAACGAACAATTAATTCGTACGAACAGAAACCTCCACTATTTTTGAGCGAATAAATCAATTTTAACACCTGTTCTCCATTGGATTCGAGGGAGATTTGACGAATATTCTTGAAATCATAGTGATACTCTAGAAGAAAGTTCCGAAAATCCACAAACAAGAACAACATGTATAACTGAAACCAAAAGTTAGATCTCCCGAACTTCCCGAATAATCGAACACTGTATTGTGCGAGTTGTTCCAATTCTGATGGTCATATTGATACTCTGTCCTAAGTATACAATATGTCCGGTCCTAGGTTAAGTACGCACTTTTTCCAGCTACTTTTGCCAATATTCGACACTGGAACACTTCGATCTTCATCTAAAATCGCACATTCATTCAAGGATACATATGGACAGATTCAAATTGTTTATCTTAAATTTCGGAAATATTGTACTTGTAGATCTATCATGCAGAGAAGCGATTTTCCGCAAACGAAAAAGGAATTGAAGCAATTAGAGCGTCTCCACTAGTGCACCAGATAAAGTGCCAACGCGGACCCTTACAGAACAATACGGGGCTATCGATAGTACTCCTCTGGTAAAGAACGGGAGAATATTCAAACGATACAGAAAAAACGGAGAAGATAGTTGGATGTGAGAACAACCTCGTATTTTTCACCGAAAAAAATAACCAGAAACGCCCATAGTGGTGTCAAAGCAGAAAGTAACCCTAATAAAAACCAAATCTCTCGGGAAGAGTGGACGTTTAACTTCTCATTCTATTTTTTAATTGAAACTTCAAGAAAAGAGTCTCGGAAACACGTGCAAGTGACGAAACTTTCAAAATGACAACGCACCACAAATATATGAAATGGTTTATTCGAACAAAACTAACCTGTAGCGGGAATTCAGGGACGGAGAAGAGAAGGAGTACAAAATACCATCACTCTGGGAAGAATAAGCAGCTGATCAGGTGATTGATTTCGGTCATTGTAGTAGACAGCGAGCACACATCAACAATGATCCTTGCCTCTAATCCTAACTGTTGAGTTTCAAAAGATTTAAAAGACACTTTATCACCTTTCTAATCTGAAGAGCGGCCCAGGAGCAAATAGGCTGTCCTTGTATGAAGGCTTCGCACAATCATTGTATTAAGTGAATCTGATCTTACATATCGATAGAGGTGGTCAAATCTGAATAGTGTTTGTCTCTGGAGCGTATCATCTTTTCTGCGCCGTCACCATCTCGGTCATACCCCACCTATGACCGAGATCACAGCCGGTGCTTCTCGTGGCTGTACGAGCTATTTCGATCACTGTCTCGCACATCGCGCCGCCAACATCGACCTCAGCGCCTACCTCACGTCAATGGGTTGGCTCACATACGGTTGACCAATGGCTGCCTCTGCTGTCACTATCTATGGCTGCCTGCATGCATTAAGATAGAAAGGAGCTTACGTTTTGCCTCCTAGACGTGGGGCACCTGCTGGTGGCGCGGAGGCAGCGCTGAGTTCTCAACATCAGGGGGGGGGGGTTGGCTACGGACCCTAGTGTATCGGACGCATGTCAGTCTATTATACCGGCGTACTAGAGCGTACCACGGCCATCTCAGTACGCTGCAATGAGGGGATTTCTCACATCAGTGAGGACTGCAACGCATTCCTCTCGAACGAGGCGTACGGCCTTAGCTGGATCAGGACAGACCAGTCGGGCACAGTCCGGCTACATTTGGGGGATTTTTGGATCTTAATGGCCAATTTGGTAAATGCGTATCAGCAGGGATGGCCATGGACGGCAAGGCTTGCCCAGTCCGGCCACATTTTTTACACCCGATTTGCATGATGTAGATGCTCATCGACCGGGCTGGCTACAGCCGATCGGCCGACTATGGAGGCGCCTTAGGGGTAGCAGACACATTTTTCGGGATGACAAGCAGGTCTACCATGGTAAGCATGCCGAGCTATGTTGTCCACATGGTGCGATGTTAGGATTAGCATTCCATCGACCTTTGCGAGAACAACTGAATTCGCCTAATGACAGTCTCTTCCTTATACTATTATGATGTCTTTCGTGAACATAGCACTGAATGTGAACAAGCGTATATGTATTGAGTCTGCGCTGGGCACTCAATACTGCAAACTATTTCTCATTTCTATACTCCAAGCCTGCAGCTCAGAAAGCAACAAACACTCGAAATAGCTCTTTCTCACTATTTCATTGGAAGTATTCAAATCATTTTTTCACCTTAATTGTAGTAATAATTTTCTAGCGGTTATTACTGTAATTTGCTATTTATGATTTGCAGTTTACGATTTACGGCGGTTGCGCCGTAATGACGATTTACGATTTACGAAGTTTGAAATTCCATTTAAGCACACTCCTGGTATGAATGTCTTTGAATCTCCGTCCTCACTGCCCATAAGCGTGTTTTCGCGCAGGAGCCTACCCTCTCCCAGCCTGGTAGCGCTAATATCCATAGACAAATTAGGCCCCTGAACGTCGAGTGCCGGCCTTCAGAGGTTTACAGGATGAGTGAGCCTGACCCTTTACGTCTACGGCTGGTGGAAGTCGTTCACCCGACTACCTCGAACTGTCGCCGGGCCCTTCCTCAAGTTCGGTTACTGTGTAGTTCTGATTTCCCCTATGTCTTCAAACGGCAAAGTAGGAGAGGGATTTGGACTACGACCTCCGTCAGCAGGCAAAAGAGCTAAATAGGGGAAGTCTGATTCGTGAAAAGGGTAGTATACGCAGAAAAAAACTGACTATGAAATGCTCGTAGCCTGAAATATAAAATTCAAAATTTGTGCCATTTTTTGCACCATAGCCTGATTTTTCTTTCATCACCGAAACATGGATAAATGAACATATTTTGATCTCCGAAGTTTTGGCCATTCCACTCGTATTGGTGGAGGTGTTTGCTGCCTGGTCAAAGGCAGGGTTCGCGATAAAAACAGTTCTCGGACACTCGTGGGGATGTTCCCGAGAACGACGGCGGAACTTCCCTTGAAACAACTGGGAAAGTTCCAGCGAAGTGAGGGTTGGCGGAGGGAACCACCGGCCAGCAGGTACTTTCCTTGTTCTCCCGATCGCAGGTCTTCCCCATGCTGTCGCAACCTAACTCCCATTGTTTATTGATTGAAACGAAATCAGCTCGGATAACTCGCTGTTTTTAACAGTTTCCTGTTCTTGGAAATTTGGAATGGGGATCGAAACATTCACCGCTGACGACAAGTCAAAGAAAAGCTCATTATTTCGCTGAAATTCGGACAGAGATACCTTATAAAGTCCTTGAGTGGCAAATCTGCCCCCTCAACTTGCGAATTGCGAGACCACCTTGAGACTAGCTGGTTTGCATCACCGTATACGCTGCGGCTTTGTTTTTACGTTCATCATGCTCGGGAAGAGGCAAAGGAAACAACCGTGATGCGAACTTCCCTTCCTCTCCCGCTGCAATCGACAGTTTCGAGCTGTGAATAATTCGACGAGAGAAGGGCGAGACCTCCCCGCGGGAGGGGACGTCTCGACCTTCTTCCCTCTTCCGAGTTATACCGACCAAATCACGTATATTGTCCGCGGAAACTTCACCACAAATATCTGAGTTGTTGCGCAGTCCTCATGTGGCGGCTCTCACCGGATAGTGAGATGGCCGAGGAAAAAAATGGGGGTTTTGCGTGGTTCAGTGGTTTACTCAAGAAAAAGTGAAAAAAGGATACTGGAAATTTGGGCAGTACCTGAAAAAACCTTCGATCCGTGCTAGTCGTCTGAAGAATGGCCGGTCGGGTTCCGCTGATCCAGTTGTTCGGCCTCTTGGGCGGCCTATGTGCCAAATCTGACACGGCAATCCGAGGTTCGCAGAATAGAATCGAATAGCAGGACGGTACCACGAGACGAGGCCGACCAGCAGTAGAGAAGAGTCCAGAAGTTAAGATGTTTCGAAATGCCCGCTTCCCCAAAATACCCGCGACGCGACCGCGCCGCTCCCTTGAGTTCCCACAACGACGAAGGGGGTAGGTGTGGGGGCGGCGCGCTGGCTGTTTGCCCCGTGTGGAGGAGGAGTTGGGAGGGGCAATCAATAATTTGATCTCTCGAGTTGAATTTGGTCCCGTTCTTCGGGACATTCCCGACCGGCCTCTTGGAAGGTAAACGTAAAAAGTAAATAGAAGAAAAAAATCTTAGAAATGGTTCCTTGACTAACCACTTTCCTTTCCTTTGCGCGCCCTGTGATCTGTTCTTCTTCCAATAAGCATATATAGAGACTATATTGAAACTTCCATGAGCATAGTGTAGAATATATTGTAGAATATGAAGGTTATGCAGTAGAACAGAAACAAATAACATGCGGTGAGTAACATATTTTCGGTGCACCTTCTACTGTTTATAGTGGTGCACCTTCTACGCTCCAGTCTTCCGGCAATCCACAAATTGACGTGTGGTGGCTCATTCTCGCACAGTAATCGCAAGGCCTTCTCTCAGGACACTGCGGATGTGGCTCCTTCAAGCAGAACCAGCAACACTTCCTCCTCTTCAGGATTTCACGCCTTTTGTCGACCAATCTGATGTTCGGGCACCCATCATGTATGTGCCTTCCTCTGGCTCCACAGAAGCAGCAGATCACCATCTGGAAATCCTCACCGATCACAACGAACTCTTCATTCTGCCAAATCCTTGGTCTGCAGCGAACGAGCGAATTGAGTTTGATGTTAACTGCTTCCAACTCCATTTCGTCGCTGACTCTTTCCCTCTTGGGTGGGATCCTTTGAACGTACTCCTTTCGTCTCTTTCTGTCCGGTTCTTCCCTTCTATACGTCCTTAGCACCCTGCTTCGGCTGCAATGACGCCCTGCGGAGCGGGAGCGTCCCCTCGACCTCTCTCTCTTGAGTTTTCTCTTGAGCTCTTCCACGAGCGCTCTGTGTGTCGCTCCTTCGACGGCGATCTTCCTTTTTCTTCCTCTTTTGCGACTGGTGCGGGTGTCTTTTCTTTGATCTTCTCAACGAAGACTTCATCTCTGTCCTTTATCTTCTCCGAAATTTCTCTCAGCATCACAATTTTTTGACAAGCGGCTTCGAAGTTCAATTCCAGTTTCCTCGACATCTCCTCATTAGACGATTGTGACCTTTCCACTTGCAACTCGGCTACTTTCTTCTCGAGACTCTCAATTCTACATCCGATGTCCACCAACATTTCTTTCAATTCATCTTCGCGTGAGACATGTGCTGCCTCCGGTTCAGGCTCGTCCACTACTCCACTGAAGTCTCTGCCGATCCTCGCTTGGAAGTCGGCTATGACATTTTCGAAGTGCTCTCTCTCAGTGTCCGAAACGGCTTGCGTATTCTCGTACGTCACGCATCTTCCATGCGGCCGCTCGCGATAGCGGAACACATGTCTCGCATTCGTTGTCGCGTGGCCCGCGTTTACGAGAAGAGCGTAAACCTCCCATAGCAGCCACGACTTATTCTTGCATTCTAACAGTTGTGTTCTTGTCTCGGCGGCGTCATGGCACCACTTGCAGCACTTCCAGAAAAACCTCTTTCTTCCTCCAATTTTTCGTACAACTCAGTGAACTCCGCCTCGAGTCTCCTGGCCTTGTCCAGTGTTCGGTATAGCAGCACGTCTTGTGCTTCAATAGCACCTTTCACTTGCGCCTCATTCATGCATCTGCCACCGCTTCTTACCAGTCTATCCAGAAATTCTCGTGCTTCTCGATGCTGCTGAGCCATGCTGAAAATTGTCGAATTGGATCGAACATGAAGGGATGAATGGGTTTGAACTTGGTTGGGCTCTTGGAGCGCAAAAATGGTGTTGATGGAAAAACTTCCATCGCTTTCTTCGTTCTCACTGTCCACCTCCTGGGGGTAGTGCCGTACGGGCCTAAGGTTGTACCGACCTGTTGGTTGAAGTTGTTGTGATACCCCCTTATTGAGTGTTTGTGGTGAGATGATTGTGTTTGCTGGCCGTAATGACTGCCGAGTCTTGATTTTTTGTTTTTGTTGTGGTAGTTGTGGTGTATGTGGATTGGTCATAGGTTGAATGGTTTCTTTGGTGAATTCCTCGATTTCCAGCGGTATTAGCTGGTTGATCGGTCTTCTCTGGATCCTTCCTGATGGCATCCTTATCTCGGCCTCTCTTGGCAGACCGCTCGCTGTTTCCCTAGTGAGCTTCTGTATTCTTGCCATCCTCCACGTATTTCTTGGTTGTATTGGATCCTGCACCAAAACCACTTGACCGGTTTGCGGAACTTCCCATGTCGTTCGACCTTGTTGATGCGCGACTTTATGATGCTCTCTCAGTTCTGTGAGATACATTTTGTTCCATATGGTCCAGAACTTCTCTGTCTGTCCATATGATGCCTTCAGTGCTTCTTGAGCTTCCTTCTTGGTTGTGATTCAAAGTATCTCTTCTGGCTGATCGTATTCTGTGTCATCTCGAAGGGCATAGTCTCGCGCTTCCAGCGGGTAGGTCAATATGATGTCCCTCTGTTGGAAGTTGATTGGTCGGATTCCTGGTGCTTCCTCGAACTCAGCCTTTTGGTAAGTTAGGGGTCGACTACTCAGACTTGCCTCTATCTCCGTCAGTAGTGTGGCCAGAGTCTCCGACGCCAGGATTTTTGTACCTATTTCTTTGTACAACGACCTTTTCACCGATTGGAACAGCCTTTCGTAGAAACCTCCTTGCCATGGAGCATACGGAGTTATTCGTTTCCATACAATTGCCTTGTTCGCTATGAATCTCTGTGTTTCCTCGTTATCCTCGAAGTTCGTTACTGTTTCAGTCAGGATTTCGCTGCCTGAAACGAACGTCGGCGCGTTGTCCGAAGTGATGGATTCCGGCACCCCTCGTCTAGCCATGAATCTTCTCATGGCGTTGATGAAGGCACTAATTGTGTTATCGTCAACTAGTTCAATATGCAGCATCCGTGTAGTCGTACAAGTCGTTATGCAACCATAAGCTTTTGTTGTCTCGCTGTTTCCGTTCTTGACTGCTAGTGGTCCAAAATAGTCCAGGCCTATGTGCAGGAAGGGTCTTGCTCGTATGACTCGTCGACTTGGGAGATCTTCCATTTGCGGATATTTGAAAGGTAGATTGTTGTGTTTTTGGCACGGTACGCATCCTCTTATGAGATTCTTTGCTTGTTCTCGGAGTTTCGGTATCCAGTAGTGTTGTCTCGTATTGCTCATCGTGTGTGCCAATGAACAGTGTAAGGGTCCATGTGCCTCATGAATCACTAGCTGCGACAATTGAGATCTCTGCTTAATTATCGCTGGATATTTGGTGTTCTCGGGCAGTGTGCTCCGTCCAATGCGTCCGTAGCATCTCATGATTCCATTCTTATCCTCCTTGATGTTAAGTTTTTTGTTTGTCGGCGTTGTAAAGCCTTCTTGGTGGACTTTTTGATGGGCTTTTAGTATAGCCTGATCTGCGAATCGAATTTCTTGCCCTGAGATGCTTCCTTTTCCTGGTATGTCCCTTTTGAGTAACTTGGCTATTTGATTTTGTCTATCCTCAGGTAAAGACTTCATCGCTTTCACTATGATTCGTATCATGTATGCCGTTACTCTTCTCAGTCTCGTGAGTGACTGGAATCTTTTGTCTTCTGTCCAACACGCAGAGACTTCTTGGCTTATCGCGTTGACGGCCGTGCTGTCCACAAGTTGGAAAAGGTTTGCTTCTTCTTTCCAAGCTGCTTCCTGAAGTCCATTCCACCAGACGCTGTCCTGGAATTCGATAGCGCTTACCCCTCTAGTGCCGAGATCGGCTGGATTAAGACCAGTGTTGACATATCCAAACTGAACCTGTATCTTGTCTTCTTGGAGCGTGTCCACTATTTTGAAGATTTCGTGACACCTATTCCTTACTAGTACTCCAGCATCTTTCTGTTTCTCCGCGTTCCTTAACCAGCTTAGAGCGATTTCGGAATCTGACAAGATGAAAATCTCGTTTATCTGGAGCTGGAATCGTAATTCCTTAGAGGCACTTAGAGCCAGTCTTACTCCCATCGTTACTGCGTTCAGTTCCATTTTTGGAATGGTGTGTTTGCAATGTAGCGACGGAAGTCTTGATTTCGATATCAGAAGGTGTTGTTGCGTTCCATTTTTGACGTACACTGCTGCGCACATTGCAATCTTGCTGGCGTCTGTGAATACTACCAGCTCTTGTCCCATCTGCCTGTCTGCTATTCTTCTTGGTAAATGTCGTATGAAATTCTTGGTGTCTTCGAGGATCCGTTGCCATTCGGCTTCGTCTGACTGCGACAGTTTTGTATCCCAATCGTATTCCTTTGTCCATAGACCTTGGAAGAATAGCTTGGTTTTTAGGGTGAGTGGTACCAGGAGCCCCATAGGATCATAAACTGATGCCATCGCACTGAGTACTTTCCTTTTTGTGATTTGGCTTCCTGTATCCGCTGGCTTGTGGGTAACGATGAATTCGTCCTTTGTGGTGTCCCAGTGGGTTCCCAGAGCAGATACTTGGCTCTTTTTGGCTCTGTCCTGCTCTTGGAGCTGCTTATTGAAGTCTGCATCATTGGAGTTGAATTCCCTGAGATTCATGTTTATCCGTCTGAACACGTCCTTCGCTTTCTTGTATTTGTCGACTGCTTCTTCGGTTGTCTCTGCTAACATAAAGAGGTTATCAACGTACAGATTCTGACTGATATCTTCTGCGATATTCTCGCTAACCTCGTTCTGGTCAACATGATACTTGATGGTTGCTGCGAGTAGAAAGGGCGAAGGCTTTAACCCAAACGTGACTCGCGTGAACCTATACACGATGGTGTTAGCTTCATCCGGCGGTTTGTCTATGTCTCTTAACCAGAGACACCTTGTCGCATCACGATCCACCTCTTGCAGCCTCACTTGTAAGAAGGCTTTTTCCACGTCAGAAGTGATTGCAATTCTTCCCGTCCGTAGCCTCATTATGATTCCTATTGTTGTTGGAAGAATCAAAGGGCCTTGATGTAGCACGTCGTTCAGTGAAAGTTTTCCTTTGAAGTGTGCCGAGGCATCAAAACCACCCTCATTTTGGTTGTCGTCTTCTTGGGTGTCAATACTGCTTGATGTGCTAGGTAATGCGTGTTTGGTCCAGAGACTTGCGGTTCTAGCACTTCTTCTAGGATACCTTTTGCGACTTGATCTTTGAAGATTTCGTCGTAGGACTTCAGGAAATTTTTGTCCTTTTGGTGATTGTTCCACGTTGATCGAAGCCGTTTTTGAGCAATTGCTCTATTGTCCGGTAGTGCGACATGGCTTTCTCTCCATGGAAGTCTAACATAGTATCCATCCTCTTCTTTCACGATTGTGTCGCTGAATTTTTTAAGAACGCTTCTGTTGGTGTCTTCCCTTTCTTGGTTCTTAGTTCCCGTGAACTCTTGGAGTCCTGATGATTCGAGAGTCCAGAACTTATCCCACTCGTTCTTCTCCTATTCTTCTTCTTCTTCTTCTGCAGCCACAGAGAGGGTCCTGTCATAGACTGAGGAACTGAGCCACAAGCGTCGGATTCGTCCACAGATCTACTGTTGTTAACGATGTCGGTCTCATCGGGCAGTTGAAAAGGTGCGCAGTAGTATGCCCTTTATTACCACAATTCGGGCACTCGTCAGGTCTGCTGCTATCGATCTTATGTAAATAAGACATAAGCATGGGGGAGTGCCCGCAGCGCAACGAGGCAAGGGTGCACCTGGCACGCCTACCGAGTTCCATCTCGGTTTCGCTGACCTCAGGCGGCACGACTCCGAGAATGGAGTTTACGGCGGTCTTGCATAAGTGATCCTTGACGAATTGGGTATGCTCAGCACGTAAGAGACGGAGGCGTTCTTGTTGTGCGTTAGTCCATCTCTGTATATTGATTTTCGTGGGAGCATCAGCAAACGGCTTTCTTATACCTCTCTCTCTCACGGGGTCTAATACTCTTCGCGACGGATGATTTGGCTGCTTCAGAATGTTTATGTACAGCTGTTGTGCGTGGAGTTGGCAGTGGTCCTTAACTGGCAGGATGCGAGCTTCGGCATGTAGGTGCTCTATTGGAGAGCTTTTAGAACAGCCTGTTGCGATTCGCAATGCTCCATTTGGATGCGCTGCAGCTTGGACCAGGATGTGTCCGACACGATATGCTGCCAGACTGGTGCAGCATACTCCAGGGCGGGCTGTACGATGGCCCAGCTGTACGTGGTCAGGATCGTTTCTTTACTGCATCCCCAGGACGTTCCGCCGAGAGCACGTAGGACGTTAAGTCTTGTTTTCACTGCAGCTTGCTTCTGCTCAGTGTTCTTATGAAACCTCAGCGAAGGGTCCAACACGAGTCCGAGCAGCTTAGGGAATCGGGCGGCCGGCAGGCGAGTTTCGTCCCATTTCACCATGGGATGAGCACCAGTGCTCGGCAGGAACAGTGGAAAAGACTGTGACGGATGATTTAGCGGCAGAGACCGTAAGCATCTTGCTATCGAGAAAACATTTCAACTCGATCAAGTAGTCATTGATCTTACTGGCAGCTACATTTATGTCGCGATCCCGGCATAGTATAGTAATATCATCCGCATATGCAACGACCTTGATGTCTTGGGATGGAACGGGTAGATCTTCAATATACAGACTAAAAAGAGCAGGCGATAAAACTCCTCCTTGAGGTACGCCGGCGGCGATTGGGATGCTATTGGAGACGTGCCCTTGAAATAGCACATTTGCCCGACGTCCTTTGGTGAATGCGGTTATCCACCGCTTCTGCCAGGGCGGAATGGTAGACCTTAACAGGCTCTCCGACAAAATGCCCAAGTTTACAGTGTCAAAAGCCTTCGTTAGATCGAGGGCTACACCTACGGTTCGCTGAGGTTTCATGGCATTGAAGCCGTCCAAAACATAGCTCACAATTTCCAGTAGGGCCGTAGTGGTGGAATGTAGCTTACGGAAACCATGTTGATGCTTTTGTTTGCTATTGTGTTCGGAGAGCTCCTCCACAGCCAATTTTCCGCAATTTTGGCAATGGGTGAGAGAAGACTGATTGGCCTGTAACCTTTTGCCGTGGATGGTGATTTACCCGGCTTAGGCAATGGGATGACGCGTGCTACTTTCCAATCTTGAGGTAATGTACAGGTCCGAAACGATGTATTAATGACGTCAGCGAGCAGGGGTAGTAGTTCACTTGGCAGTCTCTTTAGAACTGCTGGGCTCAGGCCATCTGGCCCTACTGCCTTCGAGTTACTCATTTCCTTGATAACCTTCTCGACCTGAGCGGGCGTGACTGCATCATCTTCAGCCATAAGTGGCAATTTACAGAGTTCCCGAACAATTATTCTATTCTGCTTCTCTCTTTTTGTTTTAGTTATGAAAAAATGCTTCCCAAGAGCATTTGCGGCCTCTTTCCTGACTTCTAAAGACTCCGCCGTCGAATTCAATCGTGGAATTGTTGGCGGAGGTGAACTTTCCGGAGATCCTTTTCAAAGCCTTCCACGTTGCTGCAGCATCACTCCTGAAGTTCATCTTCTCAGTGAACTTTTCCCAAGATTCTTTCTTGTGCCTATCAAGGTCCATCCTGATCTCATTATCCAGCTCGGCATTGTCTGGGTCAAGATGATCAGCAGCTCTCTTTGCGTCCCTTGTCCTTATCTTCTGCAGTGTCTCCCTGGTGACATTGGGAAAGAAGGTCTTGACACGACCTTCAGGGATCGCAGCTTTCATCGCCTTCCGGATGGCATCAGAGAAGTGGCGCTCGTTCTGGTGTACATTGCCATTCCACGGATATTCGGCCGCTTGGCGGAGTGCAACCTCCCTGAACAGGCTCCAGTCTGCAAGGCCTAAATTGAGATAAGAACGATGACGAACACCTGTATAGGGAGCAAGAGAGTTAGAGAGATCGATATTGACAAAGACCGGAATGTGATCACTGGAAAGAGTTGTGGATGTAGACCAAGAGCAGGCATTAGGGAGATTAGAAGAGACAAGGGAGATGTCTGGGCTGGAAGATCGGCCGTAGGCAGGGAGACGAGTGGGCTGGTCATCGTTAAGGATAACCAGATCGCACTCCTCCGCCCATTCTTCGACGTCATTTCCTCTAGCATCAGAGTCAAGCGATGAGCAGAACGTGTGAGCATTGAAGTCACCCGCAAAGACAATTGAGGGAGATAGAGAGCAGTCATACAGCTGCTTGAGTAGAGGGATAGGGTTGTAGGTTGGTGGACAGGATGTAGGAGGAGGAATGTATATATTGAAAAGAGAAAGTGGAGTTTTTAGAGGTAGTTGGATGGGGATGTACTCAACAGAGCCATCCACTGGAGTGTTTGGAATGATGTGAGAGGGAAGAGAGGACAGAACAAAAGTAGAGACTCCGCCTCCCTGAGATGACCTAGGAGTATGATAAGCAGTATAGCCCGTGATGTTTGGATGTCGAGAGGAAGCAGAGGGGGAGAGTTTGGTTTTCTGAACCATGATAACATCCGGGTGATGAGTACGGGCAAAGAGAGATAATTTAGAAAGCTTTGCGCGAAGACCGTTGAGATTGATATGTACAATAGAGAGGGGGCGGTTGGTAGATGAGGAATTTGAGTTACTGGAGGCGGAGCACACAATACAACGAAAGGAAGAATCGTGGTGCCTCACAGAGCTGAGACCCGAACAAGAGAAGTGCACCCACCTTTCGCATCCAAAACATTGGACGCTGGTTCCATACCAATTGACATCTCTGTCGCATGTGGCACATGGGTACTTCTTCTTCGCGGGTCCTGGGTTCCTCTCGACGCCGGCTCTTTGCAGTAAGATCTTCAGGAGAGCTGCGGCCAGCCAGCACCTCTCCCATGACAAAAACCCTCTCCGCGGAGGGATTGACGTCGGTTTGCACGGAGGTGGTCTTCTTTCCTCCACACTGCCACGGCACGAACGTACGACATCTCGGCAGCTTCTCCTCTTCGCTTATTACTAATGTTTTCAACTCGGTTACTAATCGCTCCTTTGGTTGTGGTTGACCGGAAATCATGTAACCAAGCTTGGTGTTGATGAGATACAGACCTGAAGGAAGCTTTACCATGCTACTGCCACTCATGACTTCCCACAACTGATCGCATCCTCATAGAATTTCGGCGTTCGACGGTTCACTGGCATAACCGATCTCTATCTGGTTGTCTTGAATGAACTGCCGATCCTCTTGGCTGAAGTTGAGACGTGGTTTTGATATCGTTATCACCTCCGTCTTGTACAGCTTGATTCTGCGCGGACCCCCTTCGATGTCTCTGACGTCTGCCATCACTTCTTCGTATTCGTTGACTTGGGTTTCCTTGGTCCCAAATGTATTAAGCCGGATTGTTCTTGATGAGCCTGTGGCTTGAAGCTTGAGGTCGTGTGCCAGCGCTGTCTTTATGAATGATAGCTGGGATCCAGTATTCAGTAGGATTCGCACATTCTTGTGTCCTCCTGGTCCCTCTAATTTCACGATTCCCGTGAGAAGTTGCGCGGCGTTCCCTGTTGTTTCCTCCTTGGAAATCTGTAGGATATCACGTTCGAGCACTCCTTCTTGGGTTCCTGCCCTTTTTGTGTGCTGTTCGTCTGTTTCAGCCACAAGGGTCTGTTGGATTGTAGGTACCGATCCTCTTGCTTGATTCGGTCCATTTTGCTGTTGCCTCGTCTGTCCTTGGCTCCATTGTTGGCTTCGCTGTTGCTGTGCGGGAGCTTGTCCCCTTTGACCTGAACTTCTTTCCGGCGTTTGTTGTGTCCTCGTGGGTGTGCTTGTGTTCACCCTACACAGTGAGAAATGATGTTTGCTTCCACACCTTGGACATCCTGGATTCCGACACACTTTTGCCGTGTGATTCGGTCGACCGCGATTCCTGCACAGTCTTCGCTCTATAAAGAGTCCTAATCTCCTATCCGGCGGTACCTCGCGGCACTCCGATGGCCAGTGATTGGTTCTTTTGCAATATAGGTAGCTTTTCATGCCCTTGGTTGACTGTTGCGGTGCTTCTCTTCTTGGCGTCTTCTTCTCCTCGACTCTGGAAATTCCTCTAATCACCTCCTTTGTCTCCTCAATCGTTTCTCGTTTCGAGATAATGCTCTCGAGTGCATTCTGGAATATGGTCCAGTTCCAGTTGGTTTGTTCAGCCTTTTTTGTCAGCAGCTTGTCTTGGATTTTCTCTCCAAATTTTCGAAAGACTTGGGTTAGCAGCTGTCGATGGTCTACGTCTTCTCCCTTGTTCTTGAGTTGACTCATGCTTGTCGCGATCTTGTCGAACAACAGCCTCTGTGCTCTCGTTGAGTTTGATTCGGCCTTAGTATTTTCCAATCGCACGTATAGCTGGTCCACAATGACCTCGTCCTTCCCGTAACGCGTCTTGAGCCATTCTATTGCCTCTTCGTATCCTTGTTCCGAAACTTGGAATCGTCCCAGTGTGTCCTTGATATCCTCCGACAACGCTGCGAGTAGGTAATTGAACTTGACTACTGGAGACATGGGTTGATTGTGAATATTGTGGCAAAAGATTTGCCAAAAATTCTCGAATTCCCAGGTTTTTCCTGTAAGCTTCGGGATTTGCAGGGTTGGTAGCTTCGGAGCAACCGTGACTGCCTGTCGTTCAACTTCGTGTCTTGACTGGTTCGCACTTTCTCGAATACGGCTTGTTCTCGTAGGTTCTGGAGCCCTGGCAGTGTCATTCTGTCGATTTTGTGCTGGATGTCGATCTCCTTGTCTGACAGTTCCCAGGCGAGTTCATTGAGCTGCGACATCGTTTCCGTAGTAGTATCACAATAGTTTTGAAAGGAATCCATTTCCAGCTTCTTGTCTTCCTCGCACAGATCGTTGTATCCCTGTTGCAGTTTCTCCGCCGCTTCGTCCATATTCTTCTCCATCATCTTCAGCCGATGACTTCGTTGCCTGATCCTTGTGAGTAGCTGCTCCATGGAATCCTGGGCTTGTCCAGGATCAACTTCTGTCAGCCATTCCTTCGTTGCTTCGATAAATTTTTATGCGGTCGATATTAACCTTGTAACGCGGGATTTTATTGTCTGTAGAGCCATGTGTGTTTGTGTTGTTGATGTTAACTATGGCCAATTGGATGGGTTTCCGATAACCCGCTAAAAAAATTCCCAGCACACAGAAAAAACAGCGTTCCCGACTAAAAAGGAAAGGAAAAAATCTTCTGTCGTCAAGCGGGCTGACGATTTCGGCAACGAAAGGAGAAATCAGGAAACAATCCTCAACAGCGGATCAGGGAAAACGAAGAAAACTACCGAGTTTTTTGGAACCCGGAAAAAACTGCACGACGAGGGAAAAAAACGCGGCCCAGAATTTTTGCTACGGCCGATGCACCATGTGGCGGCTCTCACCGGATAGTGAGATGGCCGAGGAAAAAAATGGGGGTTTTGGGTGGTTCAGTGGTTTACTCAAGAATAAGTGAAAAAAGGATACTGGAATTTTGGGCAGTACCAGAAAAAAATCCAGTTGTTCGGCCTCTTGGGTGGCCTATGTGCCAAATCTGACACGGCAATCCGAGGTTCGCAGAATAGAATCGAATAGCAGGACGGTACCACGAGACGAGGCCGACCAGCAGTAGAGAAGAGTCCAGAAGTGAAGATGTTTCGAAATGCCCGCTTCCCCAAAATACCCGCGACGCGACCGCGCCGCACCCTTGGGTTCCCACAACGACGAAGGGGGTAGGTGTGGGGGCGGCGCGCTGGCTGTTCGCCCCGTGTGGAGGAGGAGTTGGGAGGGGCAATCAACAATTTGATCTCTCGAGTTGAATTTGGTCTCGTTCTTCGGGACACTTCAAGAAAAAGTAGATCTGGTCACCACGAAAGTGGAAAGGTGGAGAAAAAACGCTCAAGAGCAAATTATAGCCGGGTGTCCGCCCGCCCCCGCTTATCGAGATTTCCATGAATGCTTGTGCGGTCTTCTTTCATTTTGCTTCTAGACGAATTTCTGGGCACATATAGAGACTCGTTACTACTTTAAGAGCAAAATAAAAACGGGATGAACCAGCATTCAGGAAAATCTCGGTAATTGGAGGGAGGTTCTAACTCGTGCCTGTACCTTTTTTCCGCAAATTTTCACGTTTCTGATTTTACCTTTTTGTGACCACATTTACATTTTCATGATGACAGCTCAAAAATCGTTTTTATCGCGAACTCTACCTTTGAGTGGTCTTAATGCGCTCTCGTAGGCTCTGGTGGCGTTAATGACACTCTCAAGGCAGATATTCTCTGTCTCTACGTTTTTTTTTCATTGAAAGGGTACCATTCTCGCCTCATCAATTTAAACCGTTCTTTCAACGGAGTGTGATGACTAACTATAAGCTCTGGCAAAAGTGCAAGCTCTGGCAAGCTTCGGGATTTGTTCTCTCTCCGGGCTAACACGTTAATTATGGGGGATTTTAAATCACAGATTATTCGATTGGACCAATAAATGTGCCTTCAATACGAAAATTGAAAAACGTACAAACTGTTCCATACATGGCAAGGGAGCGCAATCTCGCCGTTCCGCGATCCTCTACGCTCCAACAACGCAGACACACGAAGCAGGAGGTGTTTGCTTGTGCCTCTATGCGTTATAAGTGTGCCATTCGAATAGATTCGCATCGACATATTCGAATAATTGCCATTCAAATACGTATTCATTATCGGAACTTCTGAAATCGCACCATTCGAATACTATTCGAATATAGGTCCACAAAAAAAAGGCCTTTCGAATCTACTCAAAAATCGGACCTAAAAAAAGGGTCATTCGAATCTACTCGATATTCAAAGCCTACTATTCGAATGAACATGTTCATTCGAATAGTTGTGAATTCGAGTAGTTTACAATAAATCTGCCTCCCCCTGTCGCTATTTACGGTGTACGATAGGTGGCCGTGTATTCCATTGGCAGGCATGATCACGTGATAAGATTTTGAAATTACTTAGCGCTTCGACGCATGCAAAAAAAACAACGTGGTTTGATGTGCGTACTCACCGCAGCTTCTGTGTTCGCCAGTGCAACAAATGATTGTTTTGACTAGTTCCACCTCATTTAATGTGTAAGGCTCCGTCCATAGCAGACGACCAGCGGCAAAGCGTCAAGGCGTCGGAGCATCATGCGCCAGCGCCCAAACGCTGGCGCTTGACGCTAGACGGCTGGCGCATTCAACGTGTACGAGAACGGCACGTGGTTAACGATGGTATGGATAATATTAGTGACAGCCGTTACGGTCTGTATGCCTCCACCGTCAGTGACTGGCCAGCTGCAGTGGTCGCTGGGGAGTTAGATCAAGGATAGATGCTGAAGATGCAAACCCCCAGCGTCATTTTACGGTCACTTGACGCTAGGAAGTCTGCTATGAACGGAGCCTAACTATACCAATCAAACTGTAATTAGTAATACTTTGACTAGGGAATCAGAGGAGCACGCTCAAGTTCTAAGTTGTACGAGAACCTATTGTGTAGAGATGAAAACATGGAAATTCTTTGAAGGCAACGATTGAAACCACCTTCAACTTATAACCAGAAATCGTAAGGTCCGTGTCCCATTGCAACAACAGTGTTGAAAACCGGCTTAAAACGAGCAACCAATAGCAGTTCCTCGGTAGCCGCAGGAAAGTGGATGGAGTGGGCACGCCACATTCAAGTTTTGGGACCGCACGGCGGGAAAGTGTGAGGCAAAGGGACGTAGCATACTCTCACGATCAATGGCAGAAAGATTCGTTCCAAAATAGAGAATACATTGACTGCTCAACTGGGTTGTTTTCAGTGTGTCGATTCGAAATTATTCGGATATATTCGAATCGAACTTATTCGAATCTATTCAAAATTCGGAACTCAAAAATAGGTCATTCGCATATATTCAGAATTCGGACTTCAAAAAAGGGGGGGGGGTATTCGAATCTGTTCAAAAATCCGACGTTAAAAAGGGGGTCATTCGAATCTCTTCGGTTTTTTTGTCTAGGGCACAGCTATACTCGGGCACACGTCAGCGTTAGGTTGTGGTCTCATGGCGTCGAACAGTGAGGAGGGGGTGCAGATTAGAGGAAAGGCCACAGTGGCGCGAGTTGGAACATGCTCTTCAGGAAAGCGAAACTGTGCATGTCCGAGTCCTGCCATGGCCCAAAGGTTTTGTGTACAATCAAGCATACCTTGTGGTAAACATTGCACACTTCTATGCTGTTTTTTTTCCCTTGAGAAGGCGTTCAGCTCAAGACTTTCAACTATCACAATTATTTCCTACTCGAAATAACGCACAAAATTTATCGTAAACCATGCCTTTAAGATGGTCTCACGCAGCTAAAGTGTGTCTGAATGAGAATGGCGGCCCATGCAGCCGGCGTGCTTGGCAGGCAGTCGTCGCATGTGCCGCTCTCAGACGAATGTTGGTTTCGAATGGCGGCCGTCCTCCTTCCCCTGCTGCAGAGCTAATTGATCGGCACAGTGTTTGCTGCCAGCTGGTGCCGACCCCATTCGTAGTCGATGGCTGTGGGGGAGGCTTCGCATGCTCGTCTGAGAGCGGCGAACGCGACGGACGCCTGCCAAGCACGCCGGCCGCATGGGCCGCCATTCTCATTCGGACACATTTTACAACTATAGAGAAGGTTGGTGTGAACGAAATAGCCTGAATGCGGCGAGAGCACTTTCTCGAAGGATCTATGAAGGACTGTGATTAAAAATTTTTATACAAAAGTAATTCATCATCAGCGTCTAAACGATACTAAAGGAAATTCATAGAACTGCTACCGGAAATAGAGATCCGTTTGTTCGATGGATACCGAGTAGAACGATGGTCTACACATGAGGTTTCAGAGCAAGCCGCACCCAGCCATGAGGATGCGCTTCTTGGAGCCTCCAGAGTTGTAATCGCATGCAACGACAGCGGGCGCTGGAGGATAGAGGGTTGATTGGATCGAGCATCGCCTGTCGCGAAGGGGTGATGGTGTTAGGCGGCGTTCAGAGTTCATTCGACGCGACCTTATAATTCGCCTACGTATCGATCAAGCGGAGTCGCGTCGCGTCGTCGCTAGGTGTTCACAGTGAAGTGGCGCTATACATCGGATTTGACGCGCAAATGACAATCGCTCGGCGTCGATCGCATCGCGCCAAGGCAAGCTCGTTGGCTTTCTTCATGGTTTTTACATTATCGCATCTAATTCTCACAATGAAAACAATAAAATGAGCATATTTAGGACCAATTGCACTCAAACAAACAGGAAAGAACTGTTGCTAACGGCACTTGAAATTCCTGTTGCTTGCTTACGCAAAACCGCTTACGTACGCAATTGGGGGTAATCGCCCAGCGTTCGCACTTTGTTCACACCTAAATTCGTACGCGACGCGATTTTTGCGTCGCACTGACAAGTGCAATCGCGTCGCTCCCCGAAAACTGTGAACACCGCCTTAGGGGCATCACGCGCTCTGCAAGTTACTTTTATTTTTTCGTGTCGAAACAAGCAATGCATCGCTCACAAATCTCAAGGCTTCAAAAATTTGTACCCACAAAGTTATGGGCACCCGAAAACAGCCTTGGGTCGATCTTCTAGCACTCCTTTATCGATTTGCTCGCACGTTTTCATAGAATGCTCATGGCACCGTGAAGTAACTTCTGAAACAACTTTGGCGCGATCACCACAAGCAGAAAGTTTTCGAAAATGCCTTGAGCCTGGGCTCTGAATGCAGCTCGGAGACGATTCCGACGCAAAGCTAAAACCCACTTTCCACGGTGTTTCTGATCTGGTTTTTCTTGGTAATTGAAGGTTTTCAGGGCTCTTTTGACATTTTCGTACACTATCTCAGACAATAGCAGGCCCCGAGCGCAACGGGCCCTTCTAAACAGGCAGCAGCGACCGTTTAACCATGACGTTTATTGCACTGAAAACTCGAGAAATCAGCGCGTTGATACATTATAGAATTCGTAGAACACCTCCACCGGCAGAACAGTTTGATGGAACACGTATGGATAAGCGGTCGCTGCTGCCTGTTTAGGTTTTCTCGAACGCAACCGGCTCCGCCCCTCCCCCCACTGCAACCGAAACGCAAAGCAGTTGATATACGAACTTGCGTTGCGTTCCGGTTGTTATTGCAACGTGCGGTGCGTTCAGGTTGTTCTCCGGGGCTCATGCGATATCACTGGAATCAGCTTGGTACTCAAAGGGGGTACCACGCTGATTCCAGTGATATCTCTGGAATTGTACAAGACCCACTGACAACGGAGTTATGGCCCCTCAAAAATTGAGCTGCTGAGGCAAGGTGGACGAGTTGTCCTAGGCGTGTAAATTCCGTTATTTGCAATCGATGAATATGAGCCGATCTGAATGAAGAGAGAGGCTGAAAATGAAGGGAAGAACGAGGTTATTGATAGGAAATCATCGCTCACGCCGTCACTGTTGAGCTCGAAAGTTCGTAAAAGGGGCGTGCCACAGTAGCTTCCTGATGTGGGCGCCCCATGGTGGCTTCCCCTTCTATCTCGCTTATTCGGAGGAATTGAGAGCTCGCACTTGGCAGATGCTATATATGGGGTGGGTCTAATTCACAACTATGTGGGAATCTCAGGTTTCGTTCCTGAGCTTGGACTGGGCCTTTAAGGCAGTGTTCAAGATAAAAAATCTGTTCCAGTTTCCACTAGGAATGGGTAGTGGAGGGGCACACTGCAACGTTGACGTTGAAAGAACGCACGAAAACGAGCCAGGAAAAGCTCCAAAAGAGCCCGAAGTGGCCACTTCGAGCGCAAGGCAAACCCCAAAAGCGCAACACACGCCCACCGACGTGAACAAATGAATGCTCGAGATCGTGAGATGAGCGATGATTTCCAGTCATTAGCCCTGTTCTTCCCTTGATTCTCAACTTCTCTCTTTACTCAGGTCAGCTCGCATATCGGCTTCAAAAGACGGAAGTTACAAGCCTCGAACAACTCGTCCACATGTTTCCTTAGCTAAATTTTTGAGAGACCATAACTCCGTTCCCAGAAGGTCCTGCACGATTCCAAAAACATCATTGGAATCAGCATGGGACCGTCTTCGAGACAGGCAAAAAACAGAGTAACGATTTTTATCGTGAACACTGCCTTTAAGAGGAAACAGGTGGCGAATTTCTTCTAGGGTATGTTTTTCTGTTTGTTTGATTTTTCCGCGTTCTTTCTGCATGCTTGCCTAGTAAAGGCTGTGGGGTATAGTTGTACACGAACGAAATTTTTGAAAGATTTTTCGAAAATTTTTTCGTTTGTTTTCGTTCGTTCGAAAATTCGTCGAACGAAATTTTTTTCAGATTCCATTCGTTCGAAATTTCGTCGAGCGAAATTTTTTCAAACTTCGCGCGTTAAAAAATTTCGTCGAACAAAATTTTTTCAAATTTCGTTCGTTCGAATTTTTTTTCGAACGAAAATTTTTCAATTTCCGTTCGTTCGAAATCCGATTTTTTGAAAATTTCTCGAAATTCGTTCGTTCCGAATTCTTTCGAACAAATTTTGAAAAAAGTTAAAAATTTCCGACAAATTTCGAGAAAAGTTTGAAATTTTCAACGAATTTTGAAAAAAATAAATTTAAAAAAAAATCTCGAGAGTTTTCGAATTTCGTTGGAAATTCTTTCGAACGAAATTTTTTCATTTTTTGTTCGTTCGAAAAAATTTCGAACGAAATTTTTTTAATTTTCGAAATGTACAACTATACTGTAGAGCCATCCCTCTGACCGAATTAAATCATTACAAAATTATTTTTGTGATTTTTAGAAATCCGAATAAATTCAAAACAGGCCTCTGAATATTATTCGAAATTTGAATAAATCAATTATTTGATAGATTTTGATAGAATGAGCAGCTGATATTTTTTCTGTCATGATTTTTCTGATTCTCTCATTTTTTCGTGTTATTCTTGGAGAGTATCTATAGAGAATAGTTAAGGCACATTGTATGTTGAGGTGGAGAACTCACTTTTTTAACGTTTACGGTGTTTTCTCTTATAAAACTGAGTAAAAAAAATAAATTTTGCCGACCATTAGGTTTCTCTACACCTTTGCGTACGTCACGACATTTCAATACAAAACTTTTAGTTTTTGTCGCAATTCCGAAGAAAAGGCACCGCAAACGTTTAAAAATGGTAAGTTTTCCCCCAACACACTCATTATCAGAACACCCCATTTACTTTAGATACATGCAAGAATGACACGAAAAAATGGGAGAAACACAAGAAACGTTGCGGCAAAAATATTAGCTGTTCGTTATCGATTCTTTGAACCGAGCCAGCTTGGGTACACTAAAAGTATGCAACCGCAACAAGGCCGTTTTCCGTGTCCGCAGACTGTGTTTGCGCAATATTTGAACAATATCCAAAACCTAGAAAATTTACACGACTTCTCGGATGCATTTCGGCAAAATCCCTGGGGGAAAATTCTCGTAATTATTTAAATATCTCAAAAAAATTGAAAAAAGAAGAATCGCTCGTATGCAGTCATAGATGAGTTCCCTTACAAATTAATTCAAATCTGATCATTCACTCCGAAAAATTAGGAAGTCTTCATTTGAAAGAAATGATTGATTCGGGAATTTCCAAAAGGGTTTATTGGATTCATTTACACATTCTAAGTGTTCTAGAAATACTACAGTTCAGCTCCGCAATACCGTTCAGTCCGCAAAGTGAAAGCTGACTGCGAAAGTACTTTCAGCAACATTTTCGCTAGTAACAGATCTACCTTCATCTCTGATGCTTCTGACCTAATCTCTGCCGCGGCCAAATCCTGTCTCTTGATCGCGCCGTTGATGGACCCTACGATAGTGCCTGCAATTTCTTTGTAAACCTACGTCATCGCGATACGGTAATAATTGGGAGCATTTCTGTCGCCGAAGAAAAACGAAGAAATTTTGCGCCGGCTTTGAACCAAACAGCCCTATCTATTTCAGGCTTTCGCATAGTCGAGTCGCGCCGCCACGTTAAAGGATAGAGGGCCGCTACGCAGCCTCGTGCCAGTCCTTCATTCCCCATCATTGTGGCGCGAATTCGCCGCCAGATTACGCATAAGCCTTATCGTGTCACACGGCGTCGTCCGGAAAACTGTTAATTGATTCTCTATCATTACTATATTATTTCTCATTGTTTGCTGTTGGCTCCCACGCTCCTCACAGCTGTATGCAACCTACGATTCCAAAGGAACTAGCGTTATACTGGCGAATATGTTGGACCTATTACAATCAAGCACGGAGTTCGAAATCGATCGTGTCGTGGGCTTTTGCTGTCTTCTTGTCTTCAAGATGTCGAGCACCAGTGCCTCGCTGAAAAACCCGTGATATTGAATTCGAAAATTGAATCCGTCTAGATAGATATGGTTAACCGCTGTAACAATTGAGGTATGTAGTATTACGAGTGTGGAATTTTTCAAACGCTTCTTCGTGGGTGTGGAGCGTTATTTCCGATCTGTCCCGATTTTTTGATCTGTTGCGATCTGTCCATTGTAAACTTGTTGGAAAAGCTAGATTTACTAGTGTTTTGCGTTTTCTGGTGACGCATTCAGGTAAGTCTTAACAGGCTAAAGCTTAAACTGAGATCGGAACAGATCGGAAATAGCGCAACCCACCCCTTCCACACAGCGTCGCGTCATACTTGTAAAGCGTGGTTAATCGGTACATCGTGAGGGAGAGAAAACATTTGCAAAATGGTGAGCTCAAACGCATATTTCATGCTTTCACAGAACACTGATGACGCCGGGTGATAGGGTAAGCACTCCCGGCTGAACGAACATTGTAACTTGTCCTCCTAAAAATTTGTTTAGTGAATAGATGGATCGTGGCGCGCAATGGAAATCCTGTTGACGGGTGGTTTCCCGAACGCCGCCCGGCTCGCCGCACTGATTAAGCCTCGTCCATTCGCTGAATTAAATTTTGCGGAAGACCTTTTTCTCGGGCGATTTCCGGTGTTAACTGCCCGTTCGTTTGGTAAATGGGGTTCCGGTCATACTGTATATGGGAGTCTACTCACCTCGTGTTAGCTGCCTCCTCAGTCTGTGAATGAAGGCTCGCTCCTTTTTTTATTTACTTTCCTTGACCGTTAGAAGGAATTTCGCTCAACCTGTAGTAGCTACTCATGTAGCCAGTGGTAGTGGTTGATCCTTCTAGAAACGGCTGCCTAATCCATCAACAATGCGCATCATCTTGGTAAATAGTAACCTTCCAGACCTTATTCTCACTCAACAAGATTCAACTTTGATGCAACAATCTCGAAATTTGCTCTAAAATCAGTGAACGGGTCCACTATCACGTTCCCAGAGCCACCACGAATTTTGGGAACTTTGTAGAGTGTAAGCTCAGTGACCTGACCGGGTAGGCTATAAACCGGTCGGACGCTTTCGACCGAATCAAACACACCACTTATCGGCCGCGCCGTAACTGACGCTCAGCCTAGTACCTGCAGTGCTGACCCTGCAGTCGAAACAGTAACGCTCACACAATGAGAGCCATGCCCCTCACCCAGCGAGTAGATGCCATGTTCAGCAGGTGATATGCTCCGCTCGACAAAAACTCCACAGCACGGATCGCATTAATCGTTTTGTTTCCTACTTGACGGTTTTGTTTGTGTGCACGCAAACTCGGAGCGCATTTTTCATAACACACGTACATACAGAGAGTTTGCACCCACGCAACCGACAGCTTTGAAAGGGAACCAAAACAGTCAGTGCGGTCAGTGCCGACAGTAGCCGGCCACTCACCTTATAGACCTATGCCCCTCACTCATGTACCCTGTGAAATGCCTTTCTCCGAAAATTAACAGGTTCACTCAGCCGGAAAACATTCTTTACCGAACTCTTAGCACGGTTTCTTGTTCTGCGCTGCCAGGATCAATTGACGTTGGAGCTAGAAATGTTTGCAGTTAAATGGCGTACCGTCAGGAGGCGTTGCTTCCGCTGCACACGGTCGGGTTCGATCCTCACGCAAGGTCAACCGAGCTTCCTATTCTTACAGGGTTGAAAAGTGGGAAGCAGATTAATCTGGCAAGATAAGAGCAGTGACTTTAAAGTCGGCCGGCCCCGCATTGTATAGGCCCGAAACACTATCGAGCCTCTATGATTACTGAGTCAAATGTCCGGCGCATCCAATTAGGGATCGAAGATGCCGAGCCTTAACGTTTTTTTTATTTAACATTCAGAAGTGGCATGGCTTCCTTGTATTATTGAGACGCTAGGTTTCGATCATTTTCGCGATGCTATACGGTACGGAGGTTATGTAAAGTACTGCACTCTCCAAAATCTCTGAAAAATTAAAAATCACTTGTATGCTACCTTTAAACCTGAGAATGTTCAACGAAATTTCTTCTCAATTCGACGACACCTCTGTTTAGTATACCGAAATGAAGCCGATAAGAACACCTCTATAAATTTCACTCACCCTCTGTGCGCTGCCTTCTCTGGAATCTCGGTAGCTGATGAGTGGTGCGTTTGGCGATCGCCTAACAAAATGATACAATATCCACTCGACACGGGTTGCAAGGTAAGCCGTGGTTACCCTCCGTCGTTGCATAATTCGCTGGTGCGAACTCGGTGTGCATAACATACATACGTACACCAAGTTTTTGCACAACATATTGTGCGCCGACAGGAAGGAGCCACCACCGACACTGCGATCTGCGCCGAGTGTAGATCAAAAATGGATAGCTTAGTGAGAATAGTAATACTGATAAAAGAAAGGATATTTGAACAAAATGGATAATTTCAAACGAGATAGGCAGTCCTTGGATCACTGGACGCAGAATTCGAATACGCCCTCTGCATTAAAAAGTATGAAGCTTTTAATCTTGTGGTGCTGGTATATACCGGTTCCCCAACATCACATATGATCTGTTTTTCTCTCCTAACCTTTCTCTCAAAATGTGAAAAATTAAGAGAGTTAAACCGTTTTTGACGAGTTTGGTGGATAGGAGCCAGAGAGGTCTTCATTCTTTCTCGACATAGGCTTCTTTGCACTCGGAATCGCTAATCGTGCCTCCCTTTCCGCATGTAAGCCGGTAGTCATTTTGAAGCGGTGTCGCCTGCTTATAAACTTTTTTCGGCCGGAGTCCATGCTTCCGGCTTTCTATCAAAAGAGTAATGCAACAGAATACAATCTCTAGGGTATCTGACAATCTCCAGGCACCATCAAACTCGTTGGTTTTTGCAATCTCTGAAGGCATTGAGGCGGCAGACTTCGTGATTGAGAGCAGACGGAGATACTGCATCTGGAGAGGCTGGATCATGTATGTACATCTATCGGCTGTCAAAACGAATGTGTTTTTTATAGCAAGCGGTTCAGAAAATGCAATTTATAATCCAAGTTCTGATATTCTAGAAGCTGCTGGAGAGGTTAAAGGCCTTGGTTACATTTTTAGTGACAAACTGAATTTCGACAACCATCTAAAACAAACTGTTGACTTCACACTGTCGGAGGCATATGAAACTTACATATGTGTGTCCCTTACTGGAACTTGGTACAAATGTCTTCTCAACAAACAAGAAAAGGGAGGTGAAGTTGTTGGAAAGAGCTCAGAACATCTTAACCCGTAAAACGGTTTTCTGACGCTTTGGTATATCGTATGAAACACTATCGGGCGAACCTGACAGGAGCCTAATGTTTTCCTTGCAAAGTGCTGAGCAGGCAAAGGAAAAGTAATCTCGTTATAGCGTGTAAGCATCTTACCTGCAGAATTTCAGTCAGTGCGTCTAAATGTCTCAAGATGGTTCCGTAAAGGGCCAGAGGAAGCAAGATCAAAATTAGGAAGTTAGTGCTCAGACAGTCAGGGGTAGTACGTCGGCGGCACAATAGCGTTAGTACTCCGGCACAAAGGGATTTACAGAACCCGTGCTGTAGCTACTGCTAACAGCAGGTGCTCCTGCTGCCTGTGCTGGAATACAACCCCTTTGTTCACCGTGGCACGCGTGATATCGGCAGCCCCCCCCCCCTCCTAGTGTCTCCGTACACTCTCCTCCATTGATTTGTCTGATACGAATGAACATTGCAGCATCCTCTTGTACAATGGCTGCTGGTATATAAGGCGGCCAGTCTTGCTGAGGAGGCAGCTGGCCGTTTGAGGCCGGTCCGAGAAGGTAACCTTGCGTAACTTTCTAGACGTAAACTTTGGACGCTGAGGGGATCGTCACCATGGCCCATCGCGAGGAAAGCCCCCTCGTTGTGGACCGTGGTGAGGATGATGTCCTTGTTGGGGACCGTGGCGAGGTTGGCCTCCTTGCTGCTGGCCGTGACAAAGATCATACCCAGCACCACTAAAGTAATGGTGATACAAGTTATTTCTCCGCTTGCAGAAAAAGCTGTCGATAACTAGGGTAGGCAGGATATGCTCCCGCTAGCAGCAGCTTCCGCTCACAACAAAGGTAGAACGCCAGCATACGTTGGCAGCATATGCTAGCGTTAGCAGCAGCTCCTGGGCCATGGGCTATCCTCCAATGTGGTGACTTTAAAGAGGCAGCCAACCTTAGGTCGATGACGCCTAGATGCCTTCTGTGGTTGCCACTTTGGATCGAGAATTATTATCGAAGAAGGGCGTTGAATGCAAAACCTGCACTAATTAAAGTGTTTGAACCAACACAGCAACGGTCTACGCAAACGGATGCCCAACATTGCGCCTTAGACCAAAAGGCCACATCTAAAGTGCGCCCGAATGAGAATGGCGGCCCACACGGCCGGCGTGCTTGGGGGGCGGTGGTCGCATATGCCACTCTCGGACGAGTGTTGGATTCCAACGACGGCCATCCCCTCTCCCCCCGTCAGCACAGCTGACTGATTGGCGCAGTGCTTGCTGAAAGCCGGTGCCGGCCCCGTTCGTACTCAGACGTTCGCAGTTGTCTACAGGACACGAACGAGATGGCACCTCACGCAATGCTCCCTGGAGACATCCGAAAAGTCCAGAGATCGCCCCTCGAGAACTGCCCGTCGCCCCCCTCCATGGTGACGTAGACAACCTATTCGCGGAAACGCTTTTGCTGTAGACATCCCATCGGAGGAGGGTCCCCATCCCCGATTCCGCGCTCACATCCTATCAACATCCCGTAGACCTGATATTACCATCCAGGTGAAGCATCAGCCGCCTTATGAAGTCGCCAATCGCAAGGGGGTTTATCCTTAAGAAATTTGATAATGAAGCTCGGTTTTCTCTATTTTTTCTTATTTACCGGAACAGAGAAATTGGACCCTCTCAACAAACTTTTGTAGGGAAAAAACAGTTACATTATTTTAATAATGACTTCTCTATGCAGACATCACTCTACTGCTTAGTCACAGTCGTCATATACTTTTTGATGGGAAAGCCATTTTAGAGTAGTCCGGAATGAGAAAAATGGAGGACCTTGCGAGCATGCACTCGCTACTATGCTTCTACATTTTCAATTTTTTTTTCGAGTACTCGACTTTTCAAATAATTCGAAATTTGAGTTCTTCGAATGATTCGAAAACTCGAACTATTCAAATATTCGACTTTTCGAATAGTCGGTTTTCAAATAATTCGGGAATTCGCAATCTTCGAATATTCGTTTTTTCGAATTATTCGGAAATGACACTTTTCGAATATTCGACTTTTCGAGGTCGATTTTTCCAGTCGAATGAATATTCGTATAATTCGATTCGGTCAAAGTATACTCGCTACTACTAGTTAAAGCTGTGAGTGACTCTGGCCTAATCGCAGATTACAAAAAGTCTCTATCTCAGAGCGGTAGGTGGACCATAAACACTAAAATGTTTCTTCGTAAAGTTATTCGAATGACTTTTAGAATTTCGAATCATCCAAAGTTCAAAATTCGAGAATTTAGGTTTTCAAATAATATTCGAATATTTCCAAAACGGACTTTCGAATGATATTCGAATACTTCGAAAAAAGCGGCAGCCTAGCTGGCTCAATTACCCGAGTTTGCGGTGCTTTGCTCGCCCAGCCGCTGGAGACCTCGTCCCATCACTCGCGGCCCCAGATGGTGCTCGGCGAGCTGGCCGACTTGCATGTCGGTGTGCTGTTACGACGTGTGGACTACCTTGCAGCACGTGCTCCTGCTATTAAATTTTGCAACACGTGCTCCTCCGGTAACATTTTGCAGCACGCGGTGCTGTTTGGAGCACGTATCCCTGCAATACACCCTTTCAAAAGGAGCACGCAGCAAGGTGCTGCATTTCACTCATTCCCGACTACGCTAAAATGGCTTCCCTTGTTAACCAGAAAATGTGATATCGGCTAACTACGCTTTTTTTTTATCTACATTTTTTCTTTTAGCTACATTCACCTGTCCTCGGGTATTGACAACATGGATGGGAATCAGGGTAAATAAACACCACCGAACGATCAAAGATTCCTCTCAAACATCTTAGAACGACGACGCAAATGACATACATAAACGGACGGAAAAAACCGATTTCTGCCTACGAAGACGGTTGCTGAAAGCTCCGTAAACCACGGAATCCTTCGAGTCCACCACGGGGAACTCCGCGAGGTCCACCTCTCGGCAGGACACCAACATCCCGTCCATGGAAAGCCGTTTTTAAAGAAACTAATCACAGATCTCACATAATCGAAAAATGAGAAAAATTACTACAGAAGTCTACAGCATCAACAAATAAAAATGAATTGCAAATATAACATAACCAAAAATGAGAATTCGGACGGCACAATCTTCGTGATACATTGATTGATGAACGCCACCAACACCCCTCCTCGCGAAAGCTCTGAAGAACAGCCCATCGACCTGCACCGCCGTGGACATCCCAATTTGTCGTCCTGTGGAGAACAACTCAGTCTGCGTCGATTTGTAGCAGTCGGCGGGATTGCTGGTCGATGAGCTGTTTAGCAGCCCGACGCCCGTTGCTCAACAGCACAACGGGACGGCCCCGCGTAGAGCTGCGTGTTTGCCAGCGATGACTCGTTCTGGGCGGATCAACGTCCTGTAGACAACGGCGAATGTCTGAGTAGTCGATGGCGGTGGGGACGTTTGGCACACTCGTCCGGGAGCGGCAAATGCGACGGCCGCCTGCCAAGCACGCCGGCCGCATGGGCCGCCTTTCTCATTCGGACACACCTTACAAAGGTGACAGCCGTTTCATGTTTTCCTACATACACTCCCTCCACAGTTGTTCGCATCCATTAGAGCTTTGATCAAATTAGCGGTTGTAAAATTAGGTTTTGGGAACCTGCACATGTGCCTATCGTTCAAATATAACAATTTTTCAACGTAGGATGATGAGATTTTGTAATTTTCAGCCAAAATCATCAAGGCGACAGATCGTTAGATTCAAGCAGCGATTTTGAGATTTTCTTTTTAAGTGACCTTTTATCACCGATATTATGGTAAGCAACACTTTGTAATATGATTGTCGAGCCTTGTGTTTTTCCTTCACAAGGTGAGCTAAAAAGCAATGGATTTTTTCATTAAGGGAAAGTAGTGAAATTCTTCCTAGAAGAGGAAAACGAAGTTTAGACAAAAACCGCACGCACAAACGACGACCCCCGGGGGAGGAGACGTCCTGAGAAAAGTTCTCCTGAGAGTTGTAGTGGATGGATAGAGTAACAATAATCTATGATCGGTTCTCCTACAAGCCTTCCGATATTCCAGAAAAAAGACAAAACCATTTGAAATCACCTGTAACCTCCTACTCGGAGCGACTGGAGTGAGTTCGAATGTCGGCACAAATTAAGTTACAATAAAATAGCCCTACACAAGGTTTGACAGTTTGATTCTGGCCCATTCGAAAGATATAAACATATCCGAGCTCACTGTGCATTCCATTCCTCGTATCACATGACTGAAGTTGCTATAGAACGTGCAGGGATGGTCGAGAGGATAAGGATGGGTAATGCTAAACTACGAAGGGATGGGTTGCGCGTTCGATTTCCGCAATGCTTCTTGTGGAAAATTGTTTTGCATTCATTCGATTGTTTATCCACGAGGTTTCTCATTCACAATTCAACTTGCTTCTTCCAATCTTGCTGGATTTACAATTTCTATCGCGTGAATCCCTGTAGTATACGAGCATTTCCTCACCTTATTCAAAAATTATTCTCCTCACCTTGTTGTGCTAGCATTTCAGGTTCATTGAGAAATATTGTAAAGTTAGCATCTTGTAACTTTGTATTAGTTTTCTCGAGTACAGGAAAACCTTTCTTGATTACATCAAAGTCGTTTGCGAATCATCGTAGAAAGATGCATTGCCACTGTAAGAAGCAAAGTGATGAACCCCTTTTTAAAAATTATCATCATGGCCGCAGTTTTCATTTTGAGAGGACGACAATTGCTTGCATAATACATCTGCTAACCCTTTATCGAAAACTACTAAACTAGGCTCGATCACGCAGAAATATCATTTTCGATTATCTGGAGTTTGAGGGTGAGTGAGTGCGTATATAGCGAGAAAAGTCGAAAAATATTTTCTTCATATTGATCCAAATAATGCAGATTGAGGTAGACGGGTGTTGGCTATAGTGGGTCTCCAATATTCGCTTCTGAAAAACCACTCAGACACTCGCGGCTTAGTAAGGCAGCACGAGGAGATTACTAACGCATTTACTCGTCGAGGTGTAAGCCCCTTTCGTTCCCCCAACTGCTGCCCAGGGCAGCACGTTGTGTCTTGCTGCTCCGCTCACTGCTCCAACTGCTGCTCGTATAGTGGCCCCACGTGCTGCTACAGTCGCCCCAACTGCTCCGGTCGTCTCCCCAACTGCTGCTCTCATTGTAGCCCCAAGTGCCGCTGTTCTTTTCCCAATTGCTGCTCATCATCCTCATTGTAGCCCCAAGTGCCGCTGTTCTTTCCCCAATTGCTGCTCATCATGGCCACAATTGCTGCCCTTCATTTATGATCTTCCCTTTCTATCTCATAACCCTTCTCAAGCAGGGGATATGTCGAGCTCAGCAGCAGCGCTGGGTCGACCTATCAAAAATTGAGACCTCATTGAGGCTCATTCATATCTACAACGATTGATTCATCCTTGATTATATCCATTGATCTTCGCCACAGTTGAGGGAAATGATGCTGGCACTATGGGCTGTCTCATGCCCACCCTAGGCGGCCTCGTATCTGGCACGAGTTTGCGAGAGCCGTCCAACACAGGCCTCTGTCAGTAGTGATTGTGAGTCTCCAAAAACATTTCTTGACAGAATTTCCCTATACCTTGACCAAGAATTGACTTTCACTTGGTTTCGTGACTGTAGAGATGTGAATCAGGAGCGATAATGTGTTTCTCTCGTTTCGAAAGAAGAATTATGACTTTCTTTGTACAAAAAATTATATCCACATATTCCAAGACCAAAGCTATCCTCAAAATATTCTTAAGTCGCTGAAATCCGCACTGTTTAGATGAATGTCCAGGGTTTAACGGAACTCAAATATCAGAGTTTTCATCATTTATTGATCTCCCTGTAAATGGTGATTTCTTCTCTTCCAAAAACAACAATTTTAGAATTTCTTGAACACTTTTTTTATTTCTTAATTATTGTCGTGAACATTTTTTGGGAGGGTTCGAATTATTAGTTTCATTACAAAGTTGTTTTTGAGAACTGTCGGCTTTGAATTCTGTGAGAATTGTGCTTTTCGTGAGAAAATATATTCTCCATTTTGCTCAATTTTGGCAATCCGTCGCCGCTCAGCGCTTAAAAAATACAATTCTTCATACCAAAACAATTGGTTTTTCTGTGGAAAATGCGAGTTAAGTTAGAACAGTCTTCAACTTCTCCTGTCTTGCAACCTCGGCATGATTCGTTTATCCTGTTTTTTATACTTCTGTATGCCTTCAAGGTTTTTAGGTGGTACGCTTTATTTTCTGGCCTTATGTTTCGACACGGTCGTCGTCATCAGAGGCGCGTCAAACCACCAAACTAGCAGCGCGTGGCCTGCTTCGAACGAAACCAGTAGACCCAATTTCGGTCTACTGGTTTCGTTCGAAGCAGGCCACGCGCTGCTAGGTTGGTGGTTTGGCGCGCCTCTGGTGACGATGACCGTGTCGAAACGTAAACCAGAAAATAAAGCGTACCACCTTAAAGGCACAGTCTAAGCTCAAGGACAAAATGCGAGATTTCCACATAGTTGTGAAGTAGACCCACCCTATATAAAACCTGCCAAGTGCGAACTCTCAACTCCTCCGATTAAGCTAGATATAGGAGGAAGCCACCCTGGGGCGCTCACATCCGGAAGCCACTTTGGCACGCCCCTTTTACGATATTTCGAGCTCAACAGCGGCTAGCTGAGCGATGTTTTCCGAGAAATAGCCCCGTTTTTCCCTTCATCCTCAGCTTCTGTCTCTATTCAGGTCGGTTCGCATGCATCGGTTGCAAATGACGGAAGTTAGAAGCCACGGACAACTCGTCCACCATGCTTCCACAGCCCACTATTTGAGGAGCCATAACTCCGTTTCTAGGGGGTCCTGTTCGATTTTAGAGACATCATTGGAATCAGCGTGTAACTGTTTTCAAGATAGGCAGAAAATCAGAAAAGCGATTCTGAGGTTGGACTGTGCCTTTAAAACCTCGGAGGCATACAGAAGTATAAAAAACAGTAAAGTTTGAGTTAAAGGAAACGCATTTCAGAGTGAGAAGGTAATTTTTTGAAATACCCCACTTACACCTTCCAGATTAAAAAAGGCAAATTGTTGCAAATATGGAATAACACGCTAAATAAATCATTCTAGAAGAGCCGACCGCCTCTTGAATTCTCGGCCGGTTTCAAACATTCACCATCCGATGAGAATGACGACTCATCCCTTTTTCCATAACAATTCATCAGTTTTTTAGCCGAGCTGATCCGCTCAAATTGCTCTCAAGGAACTACTTTACTCGAGGCTGTCATTTTTACATGACATTTTCTCCAGAGTAAAACGAGGTTTGATATGATAATCAGTAAAATACCAAAAGTTTTTTTTTGAAGACTTCATGCAACGAAAATGCGAATCCTGCATAAAAGTACCACGTTTGAGAGGTGAGCCCTCCGCGCGATTCATTGGCCGCCAACGCGCGTTTAGCCTGAGATTGAGTCATAGAAAGGCGACCAGTCGGAGATGAAATGAAAGTGTTGAAAAATGACCTCGAGCAGTTGGCAGTTAGTAGCGTCAGGTCGCGGCGATTTGGCGATTGGATGGCAGCGTGTCTTGGTCGACGGCTACCGGGCGGCGCCTGGTCTTTCACTCGAAGACAAACTAAAGACAAACTGGCATTAAATTGAGAAACTTTTACTGCAGAATCATGAGCAGGGATCGTCTGACTTCAACTCCCTCTACTGTTTTTTGCGAGCAACAGATATTAGTACAGTCGACATGATAACAGGACTGTCGAAAAAGCGTACACTCGGGAAGGTGTGCAAAAATCATTCAGATGCACACACTGAACCAGAAATTCGAAAACACCAGGGGTGGTAGTAATTGGGTCTGTTAAACGCGAGTTAACAGGAGTTAAATTCGCGTTAAACGCGAGTTTAACCACACCAGATTGTAATGATAACTCTTGAGAGTTAAGAGAGAACTCGCTCTAGTTTCACTCTAACAGCCCACAGTGGTAGGCCTCTTATACACTTCCAATGAAAACGCCTCGAAAAAGCGACAATTGTAACCTTTGTTACGAAAAATAGCCTTTTCAAAACGTTTTCAGGTCTATTTTTTCTCTAAAATTCCGCCATGTGGCATCCTCGCGGTAAGTTCGCGTTTAACATACTCTCGCAGACAGCACGGAAATAGTGCTGAAGTGCGAGAGGAACTGGCGGTTAACGAAAAACTCCTCCCGAGGAGTTTTTGGATGCGGTTAGCAAGATACAGTAGGAACAGTTTTGACCATCCATACTGAGGGCAAGTACGAGTTTAATTAATGCAGAGGGTTGAGGAAGTTTGATAGCACTGTTAGCGATTTTGATCCAGGACGTCAACCTATCTTTAAAACTGAAAGGTGTTCCAAGGGAGAGTCTTTTAACGGCTTCTGCCAGGGAAACGGGCGATGAGGGATCAAAAACAAAGCAAGGATCATTGCTGAAACACGTTGGCCGTATTCTTTGGTGGCACTAATCAATCCCTCCCAATCAGCTGTTAATTTTTTTTCGAGCGCCGACACTTCTCCCGCTTTTGTTTATTTTCTTCCGGAATTCATTCGCTTTGCTATTATCAGGTTAGTTTCATTTTCATAATTCGTTGCATAGCACAGGCTATGAGGAGTATGTAGTAAATTATTTGTTTGCTCGCGTTTGGAAGGGGTTTCCACAACTTTTTTAGTGCAAAAAGTGAAAATTTTCCAAGCCACTGATTTTCAAGTGATTTGATGCTTTAGTAATGATTAATCAGCGTTAGTCGGGGCGTATCGGGCGAGTTTTGTGGGAAAGAAATGCGAACTTGTTTCTGAACCAACTAAATTTGTTCTCCTTTTTCTGCAAGATTCGAATACTCCTCTTTCATTGCCAGATCAGTGCCATCGTGGCCTCTTTTTTTTGAGGGTCTGCGACGCAGTTGCTTTGGTGCATTGGTAGAGCCACTCGAAGTGTTTCAAATTCTTACCTTGAAATATGTGTACAAAATCCTTTCCTTAAACGATGCTCATATGAGTGTGTAACAGTGTTTCTATATATTTTCAGCACTAACTGCGGGCGGGGGATTAGTTTCATTTTGAGAAGACGGCAAACACTTGACAAATTCAACTGCATCAATGACCGAAACCACACCATTACCCCAATCTCGGAAGCCAGACTTGAGTTGCACACTTCCAAAAAAAAACAATAGAATTCTTTTTCAAGAACGAAAATAGACTATCTAGTTTATCATCATTCTTTTAGGTTTTTAACTATCCATTTCAGTTGAATGCAGGACATTCTTTGAATTTATGCATTACTCGACGAGTTGCGGAATGTCTTTTTCGCACCTAGCGTTACCTTTTCAAGAACACCTTGTAAATAATTCATCCAGAAATTCTCGAAATTTCCTTCCGATAAATTTTTTGTTTTTCAAAAAAACTTTTGTTTGAAAATATCAAAAAAAAGTTAACAAAGTTACTACAAATGCAAACTTTTGTCAGATCACACGCAATTGATTGATTGAGGCTAATGATTAATCTAACATGTCTTTTCGAGAGTGGTCCTGAAAACTCACGGAGCTCACAAAAAATTACGAGAATTAGGATTTACAAGGAAAATTTAAAAAATTGCATTTTGATCGTGTTTCGAACAAGCAAAATATTACGAAGTTCCTTTTGAAAGCTCTTCCTAATGAATAAAATAAATAGCATCACTTGTATAATCTTTCCGATCCCTCGTCTTTCCACCGTAAACGTCGTTCGTGTCCAAGTGTAGAAAATACAGTTGACCGCAATGTTAATAGGACATGGTGCGGTTGCGGACTCGCACTAAATTACGGTAGAATCTGGCACTTTGCCAGATTTCGTCATCGGTCGGCGCCAACCGTCGTCTCTCTGCTTACGAGAATATCAGCTGTGGCGCTGATCGATGACGAAATCTGGCAAAGTGCCAGACTCTATCGTAGTTTTAGTGCGAGTCCGCAACCGCACCATGTCCTATTAACATTGCGGTCAACTGTACTTATGCGGACGAAGGTCACGCGTAATGTATGTGTAAGCAAAAGGCAGCTTTCGTTAAACCGGCAACAAACCGTGGCACCTATTTCGCGGTTCGTAGCCGGCCAGGAGGTGGCGGTTAATACGTGTTAATTTGGCGGCTCCACTGCATTTAATTCGCGGTATGTTCGCGGCTTGGAGGTGGCGGTTTATTCGCGGTTAACACACCATTTACTACCACCCCAGCAATGTCGGAGAAAATGGCTACGAACGAGCACAAAAAGGTCTGTGCGGCCCTAAACCTGAGTGTTCCGCTCACGCCACGCCCACTCCTTTCAACCGGTACCGATCCTTAAACAACTGTAAACCCGGCCTTAGGGGTAACAACATACCCCCAGGATGTTACAATCCACTCCGCTCAACAAAACTTTCCCCATTTGGCAATCGGTTGCCTTCTTATAGCCGGATTTTCAGTCAGACAATTTTATCGGTAGCCGTTGAGGAAGTGGGCGTGGCGTGAGCGGACATTCAAGTTTAGGGCCGTATAGGGCTATTTTGTGATAGTTTTAGCCGTTTTTTCAGCATTATTGATGCAGTGAGCCCTCGTTCTTCCGGTTTACGCTGGAAATCCGAACTGTTTTGATCGTGGGCACTGTCTTCAAGGTATTCCGTGTTATATGGCTGGAGATCTATTGGTTGTGTTAACTCTATACAACTTCCCAGGGAGTCGGCATGTTCATTTTCTTTCAAAGGAAAGAACTCTCCATGTTAATTATGAGTATGGTCGTAGTTACTTAAGGAACCACTTTGAGAAGTGTTACCACACTGTGCTGGCCACAACACAGAGCAGCAGCTGAGACGACGAATGGAGAACGAGGGCAGCACGTGCTCCTCGAGCAGCAGCTCGTCCCCTTGTGCTGCTCTCGCTATTCCAGTAAAAGTGAGAGCTAGTTGCGCTCCTTGACAGCTCACGATCGTCTGAGGTGATAACCAATCGATTGCTCTAATTCCATACACCTTGTTTGGGGGAGAAAAGAGAAATGGCGAATTGACATATAACTAATCAGATGTCTATATGTGCATGCTCAAAACAAAAAAGCTCCCCATGCTGACTGTATATATGCTCGTAGCTGTCCAAATGGACCACTTTGAGCAATGTTACCACACTACGATTGCTACAAAAAAGAGCAGCAGCTGAGGCGAAAAATGGAGGACGAGGGCAGCACGTGCTGCTAAGAGCGGCAGAAAGGCAGCACATGCTGCTCGAGCAGCAGCCCTTCCCCTCGTACTGCTCTCGCTATCCTCGTCGAGGTGAAAGCCTATTGTGCTCCATTACGACCCCGCGATCCCTTGAGCAATAGCACAGCCATGGTGGTCGGTTGAAGAGATTGCGCCCGCTAATTTTTCCTGTTTCTCCAATTTTTTGCTCTACCGAATGGTCCATAGGTAAAACCCAACATACAAAAATGTTGCTCTATCCATCCCCCCACAAGAAGAACTTTTTTCGTTGCGTCTCCTACCGCGGGGGTCCTCCCTTGTGAGATGAACAATTATGCATAATTCAGTAACTAGCACATGCAAGTCGCGTGAATTTCATGTTTTTTCCGAGAACGGTTCGCCGTAAACGCCGTTTGTTCAAAAGTCGCGGGCGGTATTGTACTTCGTAGCCATCTTTTTTACATGGCTTCTATGCTAATCTGATTTAACTTGTGGTGAGCGATTATTGGGGAGGAAGATTTGAAAATGGTTGCATATGGCCAAAACAACTTCCAGGAAATTGAAGTTGGGCTTAGAATATAAGTAAAGCATGTGAAAACTATAAAGGAAACGTATTCATGACAGCAACGAACAAATCGACGTAAATCTCCCACTAATATTAGCCAGGAATCATGGAATCACAAATGAGCCTTCAAAGTCCTGTCAGCTTGTCATTTTTGCCTGTCATTCCTATCAGCTGGCAGCGGAGAATGATGGCTGCCAGGTGCAACAATTCCTTGTCCCCCTAGACAACGAGAATGGCCACCCTGCTGTGCTGGGTGATAAGTGGACAGCGGATTGGTCGGCTTGCAACGGACATGCAGCGCTTCACTGCCTTTTCTCGGAGCACACTTTCCTCGAGAAATCGTCACCCTTGGACGTGCACGACCCCATGTCCGCGGTACCGAGCGAACCCCTCTCATCGCGCGCTATTTCTCTTTCCTTTGCGACGGTGAGCGAAGTCACCACCCTTTTCGCACAGTGAGCCAGCTCACAAAAGTACGCTCACTGCTGCCAGGTGGTCTACAACAACGTTCGTTAGCTTGAGTGCCGCGTATGCATTTCTATGCCACGCATGTTCACATTGATAGCTGAGAAGTGATTGACCCAGTCGCCACGCAGTGACACCCGGTAGCTCCCACCTTCCTGAGGCATTGCTACTGGCCCTGCCCAAAACGAGGGGTAGTATTCGATGTTCACCCTCAAATACTAAAGCTATTGTGCCGTCTTACTACCACCCGACTGTCTGAATGTCTAAAACCCAGGTCAGGTCCAAGATTTACGTTGTCACCTTCTCGGAGAAATTCAATGAGGACATGGTGCTCTTATCGCTAAATTGCTTTCAGCACGTACATAGCCGACAAACTACTGTCGTTCTCGATGCCCAATTCCGATGCGCAAATGCGGACTTCAGGGCCATTAGCATATCTACCCGAAGGTGGCAGCTACCGGCTGTCACTGAGTTGTGACTGTGTCAATCACTGATCGACTATCAATGTGAACACGCACGCTTAGAAATGAATACGCGGCGCTGAAGTTAATGAACGTTGTAGCTAGGCACCCGGCAGCAGTGAGTGTTTTGTTGCGAGGTGGCTGACTGCAAGAAACGGGTGGCAACTTCGTTCACCGTCGCAGAGGAAAGAGAAATAGCGCGCGATGCGAAGAGAAGTTTGGTCGATACCGCAGACGTGGGGCCGTGCTCGTACAAAAGTGGCGACTTCTCGAAGAAAGAGCGCCCCGAGAGAGGGCAGTGGAGTGCTTGCAAACCGACCAGTCCGTTGTCCACTTATCACCCCAGCACAGCACGGTGGCTCACCCCGTTGTCTAGGTGGGCAAGGAAAAATTGCACCCGCCAGCTGGCGCCCATCCAGCTCCGCTGCCAGCTGATAGAAATAAGAGGCGAAACGTTTGAAGGTACAAATGAAGATTCAATGATTCCTGGCGAAGATTGGTGAGAGATTCACGCCGAATTGTTCATAGCTGTCATGAATACGTCTCCTTTATAGATTTCACGTGCTTTACTGCTATTCTGAGCTCAACTTCAAATTCTTAGAAGTTGTTGTGGCCATATTCAACCATTTCCAGATTTTTTTCCAGTAATCGCTCACTCCAAGTAAAATCAGATTTGGAACGAAACCCATGTAAGGAATGTGGCTGAGAAATGATTTCGTTCTCGAGAAAAAGCATAAAACTTACGTGATCCGCGTGTACTAGTTTCTAAATACTGCATAGTTGTTCATCTGAGTGCGGTTTCTATCTAAACTTCGTTTTCCTCTCCTAGAAACAAGTTCACTACTGGGAAGCGTGAAACAGACTAAGGAAAAAATTAGTCCATAATGAAAAAAGCATTTGAACTTTTGGTTCATCTTGTGGAAAAACACGAGGTTGCCCCTTCGACGGTCATACTACAAAGTATTGTATATCATGGTCACAGTGGTAAGTGGCCACTCAGCAAGAAATTCGCAAAGACGTTTTTCAAATCTTATATTCTGTCGTTTTGATGATTTTCGCAGAAAATTTCAAAATCTCATCATCGATGGTTGAAAAATTGTTGCATCTGAAAGATACAACACATGTGCACGTTCGCGAAACCCATATTTACAACCGATAGTTTTATCAAAGTTGGAATGGATAAGAAGAACTGTGGAGGGAGTGTATGAAAGAAAACAGGAAGGATACTTTGTGAATGCACCTGTGGTCTAGTGGTCTAAGTCGCTGTGTTGGGAATCCGTCGCATAGATCGGTGCGGTACAGGTTCAAATACGTTGAGTAGTGAGAGTTCTGCAATTTACGCTATTCTTTGAGAATAATTCTCGTTCAAAGGTGGCAACCATAGGAGGCATCTAGGCGTCACCGACCTCAGATTGGCTGCCTCTATAAAGTCACCACATTGCCGGACTGCTACTGGCTCAGCTATTGCATCACGCGACTCGATGATAATCGTGCTTGGAGAAAGGTAAATTGTGTCTTGACCAAGTGGTGCCAGCACGAATGTGCTTTTGCGTGATGCAACCCGTTGTCGCTCTCAGCGAATGCGGCCCGGATTTTGTTCCGAGAACGACAGTAGCTTGCGCAGAGGATTCTATGGAACGAGCTTACTCTACTTTTCATTAGGTTTTTTTCCATTTCATAAGTTGTGTGTAATGTAATTGCGAAATACGCACCGTACAATCACATTGACCTTGAATAAATAAAGCGTTCATCAATGAATAAATAAATAAATAAATAAATCAACTGTATCACCTGCCCTCCTGGGGCATCATTAGATCGGGTTGGGACAGGGACAGGGCAGTCTGCGCCTTTGAGAATGTCCGTAAATCGCAAAATCAATCGTGCCCCTGCAGCCCGAGGCTGGGGCAGCTAGAGCAGCGAAAAACACTGATGGGGCACGATTAATTAGAAGATCTACTGCCCTCGCACTGCGATCGTCAAAGATGCCGACTGCGTGTCCCTGCCCCAACCCGGCGCGTAGATGCATCCGGCCAGGGATGAGCGGAATTCCGATTTCCGAATCCTGATTTCCGATGGTTTTTGGCCTTCCGATTTCCGAATTCTGATTTCCGAAAAAAGGCTGGAAATGCGGAAGAAATCGGGAACATCCACAAAATTATTTACACTTTCTCTTGCCAATTCCCTAGGGGGTTATTTCGGGCGCTACTTCCGAATTCGAAGTCCTTCGTAACTTCTCGCAGAGCCAGGGGTGGTAGTGTATGATTTTTCAAAGCGAAACAAATACCACCTTTGAACACTAGTTTACCACCAACTTTACGCGAGCACAGCACCAGGCTAATCAGAGCTTTTTATTTGATAAAGAGACGTTCAGGACTACGTTTGAAAGTGCGCAGGACCCCAATGAGAGTGTGCAGGATGTGTGCGGAATTCAGTAGGAGTGTACAGGATGTGTGCAGGACCCTACTGGGAATGCGCATAATGTTTGCAGGACCTCCCATTGGAATCTTAATCACATTCTCAGACTTCCCGCACACTTCCACTGAAATCCTGCAGTCATCCCAGTCAAGTCCTGTGCACAATTCTCGATTTCCTGCACACTCCCAGTAATGTCCTGCGCACGTTCCATGACGCCTGCACACTTCCAGTGGGGTTCCGCGCACATCCTGCACATCCCCAGTGGGGTCCTGCACACAATCTGCTCACTCCTTCGGGGGGCCCTAAACATCCTGCACACTCTCTCTGGGGTTCTGCGCCAATTCGTCAACGTCCTGTACCCTTTTCACCACGTCTTGCGTACTCTTTAGCAAAAGCAAGCGTAAGCAACAAGCGTCATTATATGAGGTCTTGCATTAAGTTCGAGCAAAACTGCAGCTTAAGGCGAGTTGACGGAGAAAATGGAAATAGTGTATGACTGAAGAAAATGATAGATAGCTTTTGTTAAAGTCCTCTGGAGCACTTTTTCAAAAACTGTTTTTCTTTTTCCTCATTCACACGCTCTCACCAATTCCTCTGTCAGCTCGCGTTAAAGGTAGTGGTCACGATAATCTTCAATTTTGAGATTATTTGGAATATTGATTGGCCCCCGAGTAGAAATTTCTAAATAATCACTATTTTTTCCAAAAAAAGCGAAAGAATGGGGTATGAATTTTCTGGAGAATTTTTTTACTTTATGCTTATCTAGTGCTAACGGCTCATGACGAGGCATGTGAATTAGTAATTTTGACTATTTCTGACCTCCTGCCTAACAATCGTCGAACTCTCAAAACCATTTACTACACACCCAGGGTTGATTGTGTCTACATGAAAACTATTCAATGAAGAAGCTTAAGTCTATGTTTTTTGGTAAACACAGTCACCAGGAGAGGGTTAAAAATTTTGCTGAACGTAATTCCGATTTCCGAAATTCAGAAGGTCCTTCCGATTTCCGATTTCCGAAGTTCAGGAAAAAAATTCCGCTCATCCCTGCATCCGGCCCCTGTTGATCATCGACACTACCGAGCAGGCACCAGTAAGGGCACATGTGATTATATATATATATACGCGTTTCGAAAGAGATTTCGAAATTGACCAATAGCAGACACGCCGCGGAAGGTAGCGGCAGCTAAACGTCGGTGTGTAAGTGAAACCTATCGTCTCCACTCGTTTCCATCACGGTAGTGCGCTTGTGATGTATCCAGTCGGTTACAGCTCTTGTCAAGCGGTTATCCTCAAGACGAATCGGGTTTACGGCTCACCGGATTTTAAATTAAATAACTGAATGCCTTCATAATGTGGTCTGCTCCAATGTGATGGCCGCGAATGACAAGAAAAAACCGGCCGGGGACAACTCCTTCACGGAATATTCGCCGTCCAAATTCACAATCTTTGAGGCCCCGCCATAGCTGACGGAAGAAATCGTCTGACTCCTGCCCACTCCCACTCGGTCGAAAGCCAAAGCGGAGCCGCGTTTCGTATTTCGCCTACGTATGTTTTAAGTAGATGCCCAATGATTTCCGCGTCACAGTCTTGAAGGCAGTGTTCGCAATGAAGAGCCGTGTCCTAGTTCTCAATACTTTTGCGCACGTAGACTCTGACACCGCCATTGTGAGCTACGCGAGATCGAGCCTCACCGGCTGCTTGCGGTCGCACCTCGTGCTCACTTGCGCTATATAGCCTGCGATAGAATGGGCAGAATGCTTCCGAAATAATATGTTGAGCCTGTAGCAGGCTGTCTAGCATAAGTGAGCGCGACGGCACGCAGCCGGTGAGGCTCGATCGCGTAGCCCACTACGGAGCGTGAAAACTGTGCAACCCCAGGCTTTTGTTCACCATTCATTTCAAAAACGATTTAAGCTCTGAATTTTGCTAGAGAGAGCCTCAGTGAATAGATAAAACAGACCATGCGAGGCATTTGAGAACCCGCATACAACTACGTTATAAGATAAGAAGGGGGGGGGGGGTACGCGTTATGGCCGAATGGGCTGAGCGGGGGCGGAGTCGGCCGTCACCGACTGCCCAGGTGGCCGACCGCAAGCGGAGGTGCGAACGAAAGTGCGAGGAACGCAATTATAGCGTTACTCTCACTAACTAACGAGCTACTCAAACCAATCGATTGAATTTTACAATAATATACGGTTGCATAAAAAGTATGATACCGATCATTTATCATCATTATCATCAACATATATCACCGTATTGCCTCCATTAGAAGTACATTTCTATTCGAAGTACACCACTAATAGAAGTATACTGCCTTTATTCGGGAGTGCACAAGCCCTCTTTTTCACCCGCACACGCTGCTACAGTAATGCACCACGGCGGCGCTGTCTGTGATGAGCCCGTTCTCTCGCACTCCATGTGGCAGGCATCGACCTTCGCATGACCACCACCCAGTCGTCCGTATGACCGGCGATCATGCTCAGAGACGGTGATTTTTTTTTCAATTTTCTCTTTGCCGTTTTCAGTTGTTTCGGTGACAATTCGAATGTCATCGTATTGGCTAAACGTGAGGGTGTACATGAAGTTCTACACAATCCTTCACGCTACCAGGAAATTGAGAAAACATCTGTTCTCCGTTTTTTACCAAAAAAATCTTTCTTTTTGAACATTTATCTATTGTTTCAAATCCATGGGTCATTTACCCGCATCCCATTACGACATTTAAATTATCATCGAAACAACATTAAAAAACAACATGAAAAATTCAAAAACTCACTTTCTCTGAGCATGATCGCTGGTCATGCGGACGAATGAACGGTGGTCATGCGAAAGCCGATGCCTGCCACATGGGGTGCGAGAGAACGGGCTCGTCACAGACCGCGCCGCAGTGTTGCATTACTGTAACAGCGAGTGCGGGTGAAAAGGGGGGGCCTTTGCACTCCCAAATAGAGGCAGTATACACCAAAAAGACAGGGCTGAGTCCGTGTTTGGTCTTCTTGAAACCTGGGCATTTGTTCTGAGCGTTGCTTTGTTACTTCTGTGCCTGACAGGTTTTTAGGGTGGAACTTTTATTGGCCTGACGGTTCGACAATCCGTCGTTTTCAAAGGCCTAAATGGTGCAAAGTCGAATCTTTGATTAATCCAAAATGGTCCAAATAGGAATAAGGAGTAGAACCACACCCTTGACTCATAAGATTGTGCAAGGTCTGTCGAGTGGGGGATCAAGCGGATGTTAGTCTAGCCTAACACCCAGAGACCAGCGCTAGGAGTATTTTTTCTTCTCTTCATCTTCATTCTCCTGCTCACCTGTTCAGCCTGACATGAGTTTCTTTCCCAAGCCGCTTGCCTCCGCGTCCTCCAGGCCGTCATCTAGTCCTCTGACCCGCCACTCGACAGCCGTCGCGACATTGTCTGCGAGGTCAACTCACTCAAATTCCACCAGCTAATTTCTCCCTGCTTTTTTGGCGCCAAAAGTAGAAATGGGACATGCTGCCCTTATATGTATTTTGTCCAATATATATATATATATATATATATATATATATATATATATATATATATATATATATATATATATATATATATATATATATATATATATATATATATATATATATATATATATATATATATATATATATATATATATATATATATATATATATATATATATATATATATATATATATATATATATATATATATATATATATATATATATATATATATATATATATATATATATATATATATATATATATATATATGTGACGTGAGAAGCACTGAGAAGCTAAAGCTGACAGAGTGGAATGAACGGCAAGAATTCTGTGGTTATCGCAATGCACTCATTTCTGTTGTTCATTGTTAGATCGCGATGGCGAATCCAAGAAGAATGAACGCCACCAGAATCCAAAACGATTGCTTCATGGAGTCATTTCACGTAACCGCTTTGTATACGAATGTCAATATCAATGAAGCTCTACAAGCATTATCGGAAATACTTGATGAGCACGAAAGAGATATTTCGACTTTTGGACTCACCAAATCACACATAATGACTCCTGTGAAGAAGTGCTTGAACTGTAATATCTTCCATGGTCTGGGAGGAATTTCTCGCGAACACGAGGACTTGCAATAGGACAGCGACTCGCGCCGGTTTTGGCAATATGCTTCATGAGCAGAGTTGAACGGCCAGCGCTTGATCGCTTACCTCTAATGTACTGTAGATATATCGACGACTGTTTCGTAATCACAATTTGAAACGGATGAATTATTTGAAATACTTAACAATCAATAACAGTAAATCAGGTTCACACGAGAATCTCCACAAATCGGTTGGCTACCTTATTTGAACACTCAAACCAGGATAGCCGACGGCGTTCGCCAAGTGAAGTGGTATCGTAAGAAAAGCTCGAAGAACATCATTCTTCACGCACAATCCGCGCATCCCATAGCTATGAAACATGCGATAGTACGCAATATGTACAAGACAGCTGTTGGCGTCTGCACGGGTTCGTCGGAGCGAGAGGAGTCACGAATGCTAGCCGCAAATACTGCCAGCTCCAACGAATACGAAGCGCCACGACGAAGTACCGATGGACATAGGCACGACCGCCGACAAAGGCGCGAGAATCAGGTGTGCCTCCAACTACCTTACATTTCGGACCAAGTTACTGCAGCTATACGTCAGTCTCTTGCCCGAGCGGATTTAGCTAATGACGTCATCCTGGTACATACTCCAGGGAAGAACTTGAAACGCAAGCTAGTCCGAAACCGACTCTATGGCAGAACTTGCGCTATGACAAGCTGCTTAATTTGTCCAAATGGTAGTGTTGGAGACTGCACTCAGAAGGGAGTTATCTACCAGCTTCAGTGTTTGACCTGCAACGAGTTGTACATCGTCGAAACTGGGAGGACGTTAAGTGTTCGCGTGAAAGAACACCTTCCATCTAAACGTCGCAGCGTGCAAGAAACCTCCCTCGGTAGACACCGAATAGAAAAAAATGATGGAGATGGTTTTGATATAAAATGCACCATTCTCGCTCATGAAAACGAAATCGGTACTAGGAAAACTTTAGAAGCTTTTTGGATTCGACATCGCGATCCAACAATGAACAACAGAAATGAGTGCATTGCGATAACCACACAATTTTTGCCGTTCATTCCACTCTGTCAGCTTTAGCTTCTCAGTGCTTCTTACGTCACATATATGTTGGACAAAATACATATAAGGGCAGTATTTCCCATTTCTACTTTTGACGCCAAAGAAGCAGGGAGAGACAAGCTGATGGAATTTGAGTGAGTTGACCTCGCAGACAATGTCGCGATGGCTGTCGAGTGGCGGGTCAGAGGACTAGATGACGGCATGGAGGACGCGGAGGCAAGCGACTCGGAAGAGAAACTCATGTGGGGCCGAACAGGTGAGAAGAAGAATGAAGATGAAAAGAAGAAAAACAACTCTTAGTGCTGGTCTCTGGGTGTTAAGCTAAACTAACATCCGCTTGATCCCCCACTCGACAGACCTTGCACAATCTTCTGACTCAAGGGTGTGGTTTTACTCCTTACTCCTAGTTTGGACCATTTTGGATTAATCAAAGATTCGACTTTGGACCATTTAGGCCTTTAAAAACGACGGATTGTCGAAACGTCAGGCCAATAAAAGTTCCACCCTAAAAACCTGTCAGGCACAGAAGTAACAAAGCAACGCTCAGAACAGGGCTGAGTATTAGAAGAACACCCCCTATTTGAAATACACCTCTATTACTAGTGACTTACTTGACTTAATCGGTTGGCTTTCGCCTGACGCGGTCATTCCGCATCTTCACCGAGGTGTGCCGTCCTAGTAGTCAGCCGTGTCCATTTTTCACGGTCTTCAGCCACAATTTGAACACATTCCATCCAGCTGTCAATATTCCATTTCCTGCGGAACGAAACATCGCGCCTGAACTGTCTTTCGATGCCTAGTGACTTCAAATCCTCTTTAACCACATCCGTCCAGAACTTTCGCCTACGCCCAGGTGGCCGTTTCCAGACAGGATTTGGAAGCATTCTTAAAGCGTGTTGTACGAGACGATGCGGCGTTCTTCTTAGTATATGCTCGAGCAGTCGAAGTTGACTTTCCATTGCTGCTTGAGATGGCGTTAGGAGATGCTGGCACCTCCCTCGTGTCAAGCGTTGATGTACTGCGTCGATTTCCTCGTAAAGATCTTCGTTATGGCATACACGCGGCCAGAAATATCCAAGCAAACGCCTAAAAAGCTTCCTCTCCGTGCAATCCAACCTTTCCATCTGCGTCTTCGGTGCTGCCCACGTCTCCGATCCGTACATCATGATAGGGGGAATAGCGGATAGGTAGACGCGCCACTTGACTTCCTTCGCGATGGTGGTAGACCACAAACACTTGGTTAGAGAATTAAATGCAGACGTAGCTTTCGCACATCATTGTCGAATATCCGCTGCTTAACTACCATCGTTCTTCAGCAAACAGCCCAAATAACAGAAATCGTCCACCAGTTCGATACGTTGTCCGTCCACACAAACTCCCGTTGAAGGCCTCTGAGAGACCCACATCTGCTTGCATTTGTCGGGACGAAGACGAAGTCCATAGGCTGCGGCATACTTCGAAACGAGGTTCACAATCCTTTGCAGTTTTGCGTTGTTTTCAGCGAATAACACGATGTCTTCGGCGTACTCCAGGTCGACAAGGGAGCGTCCTGATGGTGTTAGGCTCACATCTGCAGGAAACTGTTCTGCGACTCTACGCATGATGTCATCAACGGCGAAGTTGAAAAAAAAGGTCTTGCAACGGCTCCTCGCCTTACTCCTGTTTTCACTTTCACAAAGCTGACGTAAATTCAACAGGTGTACGAACTGCTGCTGTTGTTCCTTTGCTCATGTCCTCGATTAACCAAACATACTTTTCCGGGACTCCATCTGCTCGCAGAGCATTGAGCAATCGATCACGATGAGGAGAGTCGAACGCGGCTTCAAAGTCCAAAAAAGCAGACTTTAATGGCTTCGAATACCACTGCCACGATTCAATTACTCTTCTCACGACGAACACTTGGTCGATGGTCGATCTTCCAGGTCGAAAACCGGCTTGCTCATCTCTGGTCGTTCTTTCACGATGTTTGATAAGTCGCTCGAGTTTGATACGTTCTAAAACCTTGTACATGACACGAAGTAGAGAGATTCCTCTGTAGTTCTTAGGATCCGTGACGGATAGCTTCCTGTGAAGAGGTACGATGATCGCATGTCTCCACGAATTGTCTATTACTAGTACACTACTAAATAAGATGAGGAATAAAAATTTAGACTCTGAAGGAGTGTTAAGGCTAGAAAAGAACGATACAACTGAGGAGTGTCCAATCGATGACTCGATTGGACTTGAATAGCCGACTTTTCATGGCTGTTGTCCGCGGAAATCATAGTTTTGTTTCGAAATGTCTCACAATGAGCATTCAAAAAATAATAGAAGTACATCCTCTATTTGTAGTACACCTCTATTAGAAGTAAACCTAAACAAGAGACCAGAGAAATAGAAGTACATGTACTTCTAAAAGAGAAAATACGGTATATACACTTATAATTATGGATGCTCCTCCATATTTCTATATGAGGCTGTTCGCGTAAGAATCGAGAGAAATCGGAACACGAGTTTTTTTTGCAGTCTTTTCAACTTGGATTGGGCTCTTCATTCACATCCACGTCCTGGCTGGGGTTATCGAGAGCTGTCTGGCATAAGTCGTCGAGGCAAACTTTGTCAAGGCGAGTTTGTCGACAGCCAGCTGCCGATAAACCCTTCCAGGACGTGGGTGTAAATGAGAGTCTTAGATTGCTAGGGCATCCCAAAAAAACTCAGGTGCTCACTTCTTGAAATTCCGGATTTTTTTTTGAAAGTTATCATTTCTCAAATTGAGCGTCGTAGTCGTTATGGTCTCTAGCAAATAAATTAAAAATCGAAAGACACAAACCACCTCACTCTTTATCGAGAAAGAGGTCTCTCATGCATTCTACCGCGACCTCATTAGACTGCTGAAGACGGTCTACAGAGTCATGCTGCCTTTTCCGAAATATCGTCGGATGACATAGGCCGGCTCCTTACTAAGATCTTTCAGTAAAGTCTTCAGCCGTCAGAACCATTTGACTCTCGTTGGAAAATATACCCTAGAATGCCAATCTGCCTTCCTTCTCAGGGTATCAAACAGTTGCCATCTGCCATGGAATCAAACGGTTAACAGAATGGAATTTATTAATTCATTTGAAAAAAGGGAGGTTATTCGAATAGATTCATGAATTCGAAGAACTGGAAATCGTGCTGAATGTTAAATGGTTGATCAGTGAGCCTTTTGCGTGCAACATTTTGAAACTGACCCCGAACAACACCTCAGACAGTCAGGGCTTAGTACGTCGGCACAGTACCGTTGAAACGCCAGGGCAAACCTGGCCCTCTAACGCTCGTTGTGTGCAGGAGCTTCTGGTTGTGGCAGCATTTCCTGCCAACGTATGCTGGCGTCCTAACGCTCGCTGTGTGCAGGAGCTGCTGGCTGCAGCAGCATATCCTGCAAACGTATGCTGACGTACTAACGCTCATTATCGACAGAATTTGGACTGCTACCCTCCTTACCGGTATTGGGTATAATTCTTGTCACGGCCAGCAGCAAGGAGGCCAACCTCGCCGCGGTCCGCAACAAGGGCATCATCTTGGCCACGGCCCACAACGAGGAGACTTCCCTCGCGATGGGCCATGGGGATGATCCGCTCAGCGATCAAAATTAACGTCCGAAAAGTGACACAATGTCACCTCCTCGGACTGGCCTCAAATGGCCAACTGCTCCCTCAGCGAGACTGGCTGCCTTATATACCCGCCGCCGTCGTACAAGAGGATGCTGCAATGTTCATTCGTATCAGACAAATCAATGGAGGAGAGTGGCAGCAGATGAACAAAGCCTTAGCAGCAGGAGTCGTTGAAAGTCGTTGAAAGTATATCCTGGTCGTTGAAAGTATATCCTGCTGTTACCAGCAGCTACAGCACAGGTGCTGCGATCCCTCTGTGCCGGCGTACTAACAATATTGCGCCGGCGAACTAAGCCCCAACTGCCCGAGACAAATGTGCACAAGATCGTTCACACTATACAGCAGACCGACACCACTTTGCCATCAGGGAGGTCGTTAACACTACAGAGAAGAATGGAGCCACTGAGCCTTCTTAACCGTTAGGCACAATGGTGTACTTGGGTCACTGACCCAACAGGTATATAAGGAAGTGAAAAATCATCATAACTATCGTGTGCTCAGATATGTCTTCGCTGCCATTCAACATTTCTTTGCTACTCACCCTCGATGATGAAGAACCCCGAGCTCCACCGCCTCCCGCTACTACGCTATTTCGGAGGTAAGCAAATATGGCAAGAACTTGGTGCTGATATACAGGCTACCAGAATCTCGACTGTGCTACGCATTCGACCTCAAGAGCAAAAAAATATGCTCATGAGATTTACCGAGCAGAGTGCAGAAAACGGGGGAAAATGTTCGCGTAAGGGTATGTTTGTTTCTTCCCAATTTGTAGTAGAGTAATCCACTTCTGAAAAAAACTACTTATTCGGTTGAGCCACTGATTTCGGCTATTGTGTTGTACAGCTTGAAAATAACTTCGTTCGCCCCAATTTCTTCAATGGTTAGATTTGGTGTCGCACTGGCAGATTATTGCGGTGAATAAAGAGAGGCAATTAGCCAGCGCGACGTCTCGCCATCGTTAGCACCTCGTTAACGACTCTCGCACCTCGCCCAGGCTCCTGCCAGCTACGACAGAGCGCCCGCCACCCGAGGCTGACACAAAGATGTTGGATGCTCGCCAAGCAATGCATCCACCAAATAGGACAGTGACTGTCCTGGGCCGTCCTGAGCGACATTAGATACCACACAAGCAAGTATACCTCAAAACGTTCACTCAGCTGACTGTCAAAGCTACCTGGAAATCTTTCGGACACCGAGTCCAGTGCCGCAAGGGGCCTCATCCTGGGTTTGTTTTTCAAATTAAAGGCATCGTACTCGCAAAAAACCGTATCTCATTTTTTTCATTTTTTTGCGCAGGCAATTCTCTGACATAAAGAATAAGAGTGGAAAGGCTCCACAAAACCATCGAATTTTGCAAAAAAAAACTTATTTTGACACGTCTCGAATCATTCATTTCCCACCCCTCCGTCGATTTCGGTGTGTCTGGTGCAATACGTCGGAAGTTTTTTCGCAAACGTCGGATGTATTTTTTGCTTCAAACCTATTAGGTGGTTGAATTCCTCTTGCCTCTTGTTCACCGGAACTTATTCTAAAAAATGAAGTATCCATTGGGCAAGTTTGGATGTCAGAATTTCCCTAAATAAAAATTTTAAATGCTGAATCATCCGCGCATGTGATGGCGCTTCTGTTCCTTGTGCTAGATGGTTGGTGAAAACTGGTGGCGGATCGTCATTTTGAACCATTCCAACTTCAGAACCTTATGTTTTTGACGCGCAAAACTTCACCAACGTGGTCCGCCGGTCTCAGTAATGTAATTGAGCTTGAAAAATGGAAATTGGTTTTCAGCGCGAACGATGCCTTTAAATAAGGGAACCACGTGGATTGTTGATAAGTTTTCACCATAAAGCATCTCGCTTTCGGAATCCATTACAAACTAGGAGTTTTTCGGTTTAAATTGCTATGTTTTCAAAGTGTTTGTATACTTATGCAGCAGGCAAAAAATGAAGTTCACCGCATTATTGGAAGTGAAATTGAAGAATGATGGTAATATGATGTGATCCATCGTTTTTGACGTAGCAGATTACATAGAAACTGCTGCCATTACACTAAAGCTGTTTTCAATCCCCATTTAAATGAACTTGGGGTGTTCGTATACTTATGCAACGCACTGTATTATTCCATTTCACCATAGATCAGTTTCTCCTCTTTTTCCCTCTCAGTCAATTTGCTTGAATGGCTCACCAGTTGGTCGACGCTGTCATAGCGAAAGCAACGCTATAATTGCGTTCCTCGCGCCTCCGTTTACGACCGGCCACCTGGGCAGCTGGTGGCAGCCGACTCCGCCCGCGCCCCACTCACTCGGCCACAACGGAGCACACCCAGATTAATAGCTTTGCATGGGTATTTATTACGTACACTGCATATGTGTAACGCATTACTCTGAAAGGGAGTCGAAGACCCCTATTAGAGTTCAGAACGTGCTAATCTGGATATATTTGGCTCAAAAATCGCTTACGACAGCTATTTGACGTGTGGAATAGGAAATCATGTTTCCTCCAGCTTGAGAAATATGATGAAACGGATCTATGAGCAAAAGGCTCGAAGATTAAAAGTTGACTTACCATATGTGAGCTTGGAAAGAATCCCTGTAAGGTTTTCTTGTCTTTCTTCGAATGTTTGCGTACTCATCTTCACTGATGTGTGGTTTCGTTAGAAGCGCTGGGTTATGTTTCCTGTACTGAGCGTTCAGATGTTCATTACGTTGGGCGGGCCTTCGACCTAATTCCGGTCTATATTCATTCCACGTCCCAGGCAGGCCCTCAGCTCCGAAGTCAGCGGCAACTCCAGTTCCTTGAGAGAAATGTATGAACAACCTCTAATTTGACTGGAAACTGTGCCAAATAAATATGGCGAGTTTGCACACCTTCTCTTGGTGGACATTGGCAGTATCCACCATCTTGACCAGGCGGACCTTTACGTCCTGTGGGACCACGCAGTCCAAATTCGCCTTGATCACCTATATCGCCAACACTTCCTGGAGCGCCTTCTGGTCCTGGAAAACGTATCTATCTGAGACAAAAGATTGTTCAATAACAGTATCTACCTATAGCGTAAGTTGTGTGTTCGTATTAAGAGAGGTATTCTGTAACAACGTTGAAATAAAAAAAGCTTTTGTTCGCAGGGACTGCTCATTCAACCGACGTGTCGAACATATCTACAGGGTGTCCCAAAACTATTGGCGCGCGAATTGGCTTCTATTTTATGAGGGGTTCAGGAGTTCAACTTCTTGCTAATTCAATTTTTTGGGTACCTTCGAGTCTCAGCTCTGTATTTCTCACCACTGTTCTGTAAATTTTGATTCCTAAGTTAAGACGATTGAGGCTACTCCGAAGTGCGGCGCCACCATAGCAACGCGAAATTTGACGCACACGACGAGACACATCGCCAATCAGCTCAGACTTACCCTGAATACAATCAGCCGTCTTCATCAGCTTAGTCCAATATCTGACATAGCTTGTAAAAGCACTAAGATCAGTACTAGCATATCTAAGGCTGTCAAGAGGGTGAGTGCCCGAGCAGGGTTCGGCGCGTGATGTGGATGTCCACACCGGGGCGTCTGAGCTGCGTAATGGTGGAGGGAGGGGAGTCTGTGCTCCACCGGGAGACCACGTGAATCACTCTGACCGGGGGTAGTAGGTACACTGTTTAGAAAAATTTTTTGCGAATAATTCGGTAATACCGTCGAATTAACATAAAACCTTGTTGTAATTAAATTTACGTAAATGTTAAAATTATAGTAAAGGTTCTCCCACGGTTGAATATAGGGCACATAGGTTCTGGGCGTGTATCCTGGATAGTTGTGTACTGAATTGCAAATAAGAAGAGATTGGAAGCTACGGAACGGGGCGGAATAAAAGAGTGGATGCGATGAATGAAGTTATTGGCAAAGGCCATGACGACGAGATGTACTGAAGAAATAAATATGTTTTCAGAGAAGAACAGGTCACTCCAAATGTATGGAAAACACGCTTTAATAAGTGATTAGATACGAAAATAATTGCTTCAACATTAGCCTGACCAGACATGACAAAAACACTTGCTAGTTGGAAAGAGCGTCATCTAATCTGGTTACGTTTCGAATTTCACTCTCCGAAACCCACTAAATGCACTGGCTAGGTGTGGGCATTTATGCTCAATCACCAAATGTCCCTACCTAGTAAATCTTTTTGGAAGGTGTCCACTGGGAGGGTTACAAACCTAGTTTTTAGTTTCGCTCAAACCCGGGGCAGCTCTTTTGAAAGTTAAGTTACAGGTGTTTTAAAACCCTACTCCAGGTTTGTGGACTTTGACGCTTTTTAAAGTTTTTTTTTACCTTGTTCCGCTTCCTATGTAGCGCTCTTCGGCGTTACACTGAGACGGTAAAACATTGTATGTCGCGTAAATCGACCACGCTGGACTCAAATATCATACTCTCGTCACATCCAAATTTTGAAATTGACGACTTCCGGTGGGACCACACCTGAGAAAAGTGTGAGGCCTTATACTGTAGGGGTGTTCAGCGTTGGACGGTCAAAGTGAGTACATGGGTAAATCGACCACGCTGAAATCGAATATCCTACTCTTGTGACACCTAAAATTTTTAATTGCCGCCTTCCGGCGGGGCCACACTCGAGGTAAGTGTGAGTCCATGCAGTGTAGCGGTCTTCGGCGCTGCTGTGATGCCGTTAAATTTTGTGTATGAGGTAAATCAACCACGTTGGACTTAATCATCGTATTCTCTTAACCCATACCTTTCAGAAATGTAGACTTCCAGCGCGACCGCACCTGCGACAGGTGTGGACCACACAGGGAAGTGCCTTTAAGCGTCGATCTTAGAAGCTGAGAATTTGTATATAGGGTACATAAATCTACCACTCTCGACTCGAATATCTTATTTTCGTGACCCTTACTTTGCAAAAAAATGTGAGGTCTAATGTTTTCCGAAAATTAAGAACCTTGCGGGATCGAACCCGTGTCGTGTGTTTCGTGTATTAGTGAGTTGCGGAAAATAAAATTCGCAACGTAACCAGATCGGATGACGCTCTTTCGAACCAGAAGTACATACATCTGAAGTGACATGTTCTTCTTGGACTTGCGAAATGAATTCACGAACTCATATTAACTTGAAAACACATTTAATTCTCGAGACAGCTCGTGTTCTTAAACTTAGCCAATCACTTCATCTTCTCCACGCTTTTTTTCACCACATATATGCCTAAGCTTCCTACCCGGAATCATTAAAAATTTCTGGATACACGTTCAAACCTATGTGTCTAATTTCCAACATTAGGAGAGCCTTCACCATAATCAAAACCCTTACTTTAACCAAGTTTTTTAAAAACGCAGGCAACTTCATGTAATCCGTCAAGAAAAGCCACGTCCGTGATCTATTTCAATGTTGATATCTTGTTCTTTGAAATGGTTGTTCTTCTTCAAATTATATATCTTTTGGGATATTTTGTTCCTTTTATTTCAATTTTACTACGAAAACAGACAATTAACACTCCTGGGAGGTCCGAGAAAATCGCCAAAAATTTGACGTATTAAAGCTTCTGCGAGGGGGTTTGAGAAATTTGCCGAAAGTTTGCTTTTGCGGGAGGGTCTGAGAAAATTTAGCCTTGTCTACACCTCGTGCCGAACCCTGTGCCCGAGTTCACCGCACTTCACGACTGTCAATGAAGTGGAAAGCTAGAGAAAGGAATCTGTAGTAGAGAGCCATGTGGAAACTCGTCGGGAAGAAGCTGAATCTTTGTTCACAACATTTAGAGCAGACCCGTCCGGTGTAAGCCGACAAGAAGCTGAAGTGAAACCGCTTTCAGAAAGCTCCTGCACCGTTCCACCGGAGTCACGCATTGCGTTATGGCGCTTTTAAATGGAACAAATTCTTAGTCTGAGGTTGATAAAGAAATGCGAAAATGACTGGATAGCAACTAGAAGAACCAGTAAGGTCTAACTGTAAGAAAATGTAACTGGTTGAATTGCTCACACGAATTCCGTAATAGTTTCGGGAGGAATCGCTAGCGAAAATGGAACTCCACCGTTTTCCGTGGATTCTGACATGGAAATCAACAAGAATGTTAGCAGGAAAACGAGTCTAGAGATTGCTTTGAACCGCTGTTGAAGTTTCCGATGCGGCAGCAGACTCTGCTGCCTCTTACTAGGCCATGGATAAGCACACAAAGTGAAATCAGTTCAAGAGTGGTGTCGAAGTGTGCTATCCTGAGTCAAACGCGCACTAAGAATTGCGGTCCTGCTCATCGGACCGGCATCCACTGGACTTTCCAGTGTGATCCCTGATAGAGTCTGAGATCTGTGATCATCGACATGCAAAAAGGGGCCCACTGGAAAGCCGTATTTAAGAAATCCTCGGATGAAATGAATGGCGAATACCTCCGTGACTGCTGCGACGTCTTCCTGAGACTACTTCAAGCCAATATTCGAAACATGCCAGTAACGGTCAAAATTTCCAAGGGCTGCCCCCGATCCACAATACCCCTTTTCGCGGCGGGACCAGCATGGATTCTTGGCACGTTTGTTCGATCAATATGTCTCACTTATCCGTCGTCACAGTGTACGTCGTGGAAAACTGTTCAAATTAGACTTTTTTCGAAAACGTCTGAAATTCTGTCTGCAGGGTCATTCTCTCGTATGTGGCGTCATTTAATCGACCGCATCGATGTTTGCTTGCAAATAGCAGAAATATTGAAGAAAAACTTGAACGAGAAGACCTTTTTCGTGGTTAACGATATTTTTCACACATTTCAATCATTTTACTCTTCTGTAGTGCTTCGAAAAAAAACGAATTGACCAACTTCAAATTTTCTTCTCTTCAATCCAGTATGTTAATTTAGCTTTACTTCATCTGTTCTTAAGGCCCTTTATTGGAAACACTTTGGAGAGTATGACCCTGCGTGAATTTCTTTTGCTTGAGTAAATAACGAATAAAATGAACGAATTCTCGTCGACAAAGACCGAACAGATGCGTCACAAATGCTTTCGCCTCAATCATCAGGAAAGTTTTCGTAGAAGTATTTGAAAGTTGTTAAAAGATAAAGTCATCTCAACGGGAAACACAAATTTAGCATTCACTCTTACCATTCAGACAGTGGTAAATCCACCATACATGAGTTTATGATTTTACGGATCAATATGAATTATATTCTTTTAATGAATGACTTCACGAGAGAAGCGGCTGCGAGCAGGAAATTATTGGACATATCGATCGATCAAGTAAGCCAAGAATCCACGCGAGCCAAGAATCCACGCTGGTCCCGCCGCGAAAAGGGGTACTGTGGATCGGGAACAGCCTCTTGAAATTTTGACCGTTACTGGCTTGTTTACTGGCTCGTATAATCGAACAGATGGCGGATATTTCCAGATCTGGCCACTGTTTTGCTGTAACGGTAGTATGAATAATAGTATCCATTTTGATTATTCTCAAATTCCAGCGTAGGGTTTGAAAAACACATCAATATCTGCGCGCCAATAATTATGAAACACCCTGTATATGAGGTCACGTGACGATCATTAAATTTGACTCGTATGGGATTTCACGGCGGAAGATCGTGGTGGGACCTCTGTAGTAGTTGCGATGCGAGTCCTCAAACTTCGACTGTATGTGGAGTGGGAAATGGGTAAGGGTTCTAGAGGAGGGCGCAAAGCGTCGTGAAAACTGAGTGGAGGTTCGGGAGAAGAGCGCTCAGTGTCGTAAAAAATGAGTAGCACCGCCCAGCGGTTTAAAGGTACAGTGCAAGCATAGGAACGAAATTTGAGATTTCCACACAATTGTGATGTGGGCCCACCCCATATACCACCTGCCAAATACGAGCTCTCGATTTCATCGAATGAGCGAGAAATAGAAGGAAGCCACCCTGGGGCGCCCACCTCGAGAAGCCACTTTGTTACGCCCGTTTTACGATTTTTCGAGCTCAACAGTGGCGAGATGTGCGATGGTTTCCGATCAATAGCCCCGTTCTTCCCTTCATTCTCTCCTTATTCAGTGCAGCTCGCTTACATCGGTTGCAAATGACGGAAGTTACAAGCCTTGGAGAACTCCTCCACTATGCTTCCGTACCTCAATTTTCGAGGAATCATAACTCAGTTCCCAGGGGGTCTTGTACGATTTCAGGTACATCATTGGAATCAGCGTTTGACGATTTTCAAGACAGGTGGAAAAAGAGAAAAACGATTTTGAGGTTGGACTGTGGCTTTGAGACGAAACTTGTGAGGAATCGTGGGTGTGTTCTCTTTCGATAGGTGGAAGAAGCCCTCAACGGAGCGGCCTATTAAGTGCTCTCATTCCGTGACGCTAAAATTACCGGGTTTCAGCGACGCTCACTAAAACCCGAAATTTTATCGTTGAATGTGCGAGGTGGAAATTCTACGAAATTTCTATGGCACATGGGAGGCCAAATTCGCCTTACTCTTATCGCTGTGGCTAAATCCTAAGCTTCTTGCCAGCAATGCAAAAAAAAACTGCCTATTAGGCTATGGTCTGTGCTGAAAAACAATCTCTACACGCGCTGGTTACGCTGAACGCAGTGACGAGATTCAATTGTTGTTGTTTATCTGGTCATTTCAGGGAGTGGTTACACGATAGCGCTTGGCTGGTTGTGGAGGGTGACTCCGAGTCGCTCTCTGGAAGACTGCCGAGGAAAATTCTGGCCGCGGGTATGAATTTGTCGTACGCCAAAAGGAGGAAACGGCCACGTGGTCGCAGCTGAGTTCGTCTTCGTGGCACGGATCAGGACAGGATGGTTCGAGAGCGGCGAAAATAATACACGGTGTTCCCCAATCGAGGCGAGAAATTGCGTAGTTTATAGAGATGATGAAGCAAAAACTTTGTTTTCACCAAATGAAGGTGAAAATTCCGCAATACGGTGGAATTCTCGTGTCAGAATTAGACTAGAAGGCACCGAAACCCTGGGCAACTCCAGTTTTTGTGCGAGGCATCTAGCTAGTAGCTACCCACTAGCAGACTTTATTCCGAACTGCGCATACAATTTAATCGGACACCGACTTCTACCTACTCATTTCTACCCAGATTGTTGTGTATGCAAGTGTGAAGGTTCCTAAAATAATGTTGATTTTCGATTACAGCCATGTATGGTTTGTACCTTGTCGTGTTGTAGCTTTTATCTCGCTATCGTGGGAGCGCAGCGGTAGATACTCCAATTCTACCATTACGTTTTCTCAGAAAAGGTTGCTCTACTTTTATGATAAAACAATCATAGCAGCGTCGTGGCTGCTATAGTGAGGACCGAATAAATTCGAATAAGTTAGCCAATAATTTTTTCGTTTTGATGCCAGGATGGCTTGCGCTTTTTTGATCTTCAGACATCAAACAGTACACAAGCTTTCCATAATTGATGGCGGAGTAGAATTCTTTGCATTGACAAGACCACAATCGTCAGTTACTAGAAAAAAAATCGAATATTTGATTACTTTCGAATAACTGTAATCTTTGATTCTGTGAATGCACAAAAATTCACTCTGCCATGGAACCTGGTAAGGGGGACAGGGGCTCTCTACACACCCAGGGAGGAGTTGTCCCGCTTTTGCAGTTCAAAACGCCACGCCACTCAAAGCGAGCGAAGTGGTCCCGTGTGGAATTAGAGCCGCGAAAGGCGGAACAACTCCTCCCTCGGTGTGTAAAGAGCCCCTGTCCCCTGGAAAGGTTTCCCTTCACTTAGTGTCTGATAACCAGAGCGAGCTCAAATCATTTTGAGATTGAGGCGAAAAATCGATTGATAGGATAATTCGAAAATATGTGTTCGGTCCTCACTATAGCGGCTACCCCCATCCAGGGTTCGACGATATATAGACTTTCTCAGCCTTGATTCGTCAAGACCAAACAATAACAAACCTGGGGGAGCCGGTATTCCACTTAGACCTGGATCTCCGCGTGGACCAGCGAAACCTGGGGGACCACGAATTCCTTTCGGTCCAGGTGTTCCAATCAGCTGAACAGCGTCTTGTCCATTTTCCCCTGCGACCCCTTTTTGACCGGGTCTTCCACTCTGACCTCTGTTTCCAGTAGCTCCAGCAGGTCCTGGTTCGTTTTCTCCATCGACGCCCGGAATTCCAGGAACACCTGCCCTTCCTTGCTCGCCTGAAGTGAAAGTTACACAATTATCTTGATCGCGCGGATTAATGCGTAAAGCACAGCCAATCTCAGTAGTGTAGGTACATAGCGGCAGGGCTGGTGACACATACGACCACATCGATGTAATTTTCACAGTCTCAAATTATTTGAAATCTAAATTCACTTGATTTCATCGAGAGCGTGTGCCCACGCTGCTCTTGCTCACTCTCTCACACACACACACACACACACACACACACACACACACACACACACACACACACACACACACACACACACACACACACACACACACACACACACACACACACACACACACACACACACACACACACTCTCTGTCTCTTTCTATATTCCGATCCCGCTCTATAAAAATAAAAGCACGCAAAGGGATCAAGTAAACTTCATGAAATGGACTCACTAACCCTGCCACGTGCCTAACAATGGTAAATCGATAATACTGACCCTGCTCGCCCTGTGGACCATCCTCTCCACGAGGTCCTGGTGGGCATGGGGGACATGCGATCTCTTCGCCTAGAAATACCCCATCAACACCTGGCCGTCCAGGAACTCCGGGCTGACCGTCATCCGCTGGTGCTCCATTGGCCCCTGGTGAGCCTCGTGGGCCTCGTTGGCATTGGATAACTGTGCAGTCTGCAATTGAGTTGTACTAAAGGAAACACGTAGACGTCGTTTATACTTCTGCCGCCGAGAGGCGCGGCGAAGTGCAATCCTACAGTATCGATGACCACGCCGCGTGATCAACATTGCAGAAATGCACTGTGACGCGCCGCTCGGGGGCGGGAGTATAAATGACCCCTTACGCCCTTTTCATAGTTTCGCCGCCGCGGCGAATGCCGCACTTTGAGCCACGACGAAATCTGCGATTCGGAATATAACGAAATCAAATGGAAGTGAACAGATGACTCCGTTGGAGGTATGCTATAATTTGTAGCTGTATTGAGCGACAGGCATGCAATCTAGCACAAATCGCGGCTGGGCCAGCATCGGAGCAACGGCATCGATCGTCGTAGGAACACTTGTCGGGTGTCTGTCGCAGCAGCGTGTCGCGGAAGACTAACATACTGCAAATTTGACGGACACTGTCGATTCCACCGTTGCTGTCGCTATGCAGCGCTTTGCGACAGCAGCAAGTTTAAAGGGCGGGAGTTCGGCCACAGGCGATCACGGTCGCTGTGTACAGTGACACGACTATGTGTCGCAGAAGTATACTATACCTCTTGCGCATGAAAATACTATTTAGATGAAGTATCCCCGTGCGATACTGGTATCAATGTGCTAAAATTTGGCAAATGCCACGATAACGGCGAAAATTTTTCCGATTATTATTATAGCAACAGTATTACGGCGTTTGCCGCGTTCCCTATCACCAGTATCAAACAGGGATTCCTCGCTAACCTGAGTATTTCACCAGCATTCTCAGTGGCAACGAAGTCAGCCGTACACTTTCAGGTAGTGTTACGTATTACTCCAAAACGCTGATTTCGCTGTAGGTCAAAGAGCGTTATTTGAAGGGTTACATACATATGTAGCTGACGCGATATTATTTGTCGAATCGATGTTTTCTGCCGAAGACGTAGATATAGAGACTGCGTGTCGCATTATATAGAAATTCGGATACGCAGACTGCTCGGACATACACAGATTCGGCAATCATTTCCGCGTCGACTGCATATAACATTCCACCTATCTCATTAGTGGTCTATGAAGTAGTATAAATATACATCAACATGAATACATGCAGATAACAATTTAAAGGCAGTGTTCACGATAATCTGCAACTTCAAGATTATATGCTATATCGATTAATTGGCCCCCGAGTGGAACTAAAATGACGTAGAAATCGAGGAAAACGCAACAGAAGTGCACGGAACCCTCAAGCCTAGTTTTGACTGCAGGTGGTCGCTGCGGCCATGCGAGGGACAACTGCTCCTTTTTCATCGCGCGTAATGGAAAGCCGCTCCAATTTTGATCGCTTCGTGGCAAACGTCCTACATCGCAGGGTCGCGGCGACGAAATCCTATGTTTTACTGCTTAAAGAGCGATTCTCAATGGTCGCTGACCATCGCTTTATCGCGGCCAAAATGGCAGCGATGGAGCGATTGCCAGCGAGTGACACGTTCCGTCTAATGAACATTGACCCTTTCACATGACAAGATCAGTGTTTTCGAGTCGAAACTCGTTATCGATGAATATCAGCTATTGATTTCACTGATTGATTGAATTTCTTCGATCATCCGTCAGGCTATGCACTATGAACAGAATCGCTGCCGCTGCTACATCGCTGCAGCAGCGGGTGCAAAATCGCTGCGATGAAAAACAGCAGAGATGCAGTCAAAACTAGGCTTTACTCTCACATTGAAACTGTTCGTTGTGATAATGATATATTTTGTGGACCAGTTCTTTGCAATTCTCTACTCTCTGTTGCTCTTTTCTTTCCTTCGGACCCTAACTAATCCTATTTTGCCTAAAATATTCTTCCATTTTCGATTAGGCCAATTTTCACCGGTGACAACCGACGAGAACATGTTCATCCAACCGGACAACTAGTCCATGTCACAGAATAAGGTCACAGAAATAAGACATTTTAGTGAGTTTTTTTCAGTTCCTTCGTAATTTTGGAGACACTTGGTGGCCAACGCATTGTTTTAAGCGAAGAACTCGGGGACGAAAATCATCGTGAACAGTGCCTTTAAAGCCACAATCCAACCTCAGAATCGAGTCTTCGTTTTTCAGCCTATCTCGGAAACACTCGCACGCTGATCATAATGGTGTTTTCAGAATCGCTCAGAACTCACTACGAACTGAGTTACGGCTCCTCAAAAATTTTAAATTTGAACTGGTAGAAGGTCGCGGACGAGTTGTCTCGAGCCTGTATTTTCTCGCTTTTCGCAGCCATCATTCTGAAGCAGGTCACAATGTAAAGCCAGACCGAAAACAAAAGGAAGAACATAGATTTTGAATAAAATCATTCGCACGTCTCTTCTCTATTGAGGTCGGAAACCTGCCAGTGGGCGTTGCCCATTTTTTCTTTCAAGGGGGCGTGGTCGACTTTTTCCCAGCTTTTTCTCGCTTATTTGAGCGAATTGAGATTTCGCGCTTGGCAGGGTTGCCATAGACGGCAAGCGGACCAAAATATCAAAAATTACCTCTGAGGTTGGACTGAGCCTTTAAAGGCACAGTACACCCAAAAATTTGTTTTTCAGTTTACACGTTTGGTTTGGAGACGGTCACACGCTGATCACAATGGTATCTTTGAAATCGCTCAAAACCCCCTACGAAAGGAGTTATGGCTCGTCAAAAAAACCTGTTGTTTGAGGGCGAAAAATTGGTGGACGAGTTTCCCTAGGCCTGTATTTCCTTTCATTCGCAATCATTGCACGAGAGCGAGCCAGGATTATGAAAAGAACCGGTAATGGACTCAAGAACGTAGACTCGATTGAAATTTATCCATTCATCCAGCCGATATCGAGATCGAAAATCAGGAAGGGGGCCGGGCCTGTGGTGGTGAGTGAAGGGGGTGGGGCTTGTGGTGGTCGCTTATATCTCGCTTATTTGGAGGAATTGAGATCTCGCACTTGGCAAGTATTATACAGAAGGGGTCTACATCACAAGGAAATGAAAATCACAAAATTCATACCTGAGGGTGTGCTGTGCCTTTGAAGGCAGTGTTCACGATAAGAATCGTTTTCCTGCTTTTTCACCTATCTTGAAGTCGGTCCCACGCTGATTCCAATGATGTTTTTGGAATCTTACAAGACCTTCTGGGAACGGAGTTATGGTCCCTCAAAAATTGAGCTAAGGAAACATGGTGGACGAGTTGTCCGAGGCTTATAACTTCCGACTTTTGCAGCCGATGTATGCGAGCTGACCTGAGTAAAGAGAGAAAATGGGAATAAAAGGAAGAACGGGGCTATAGATCGGAAATCATCGCTCATCTCACAATCTCGAGCATTCATTTGTTCACGTCGGTGGGCGTGGAAAGTGCATCTGGGGGTGACGAGCTGATGGGTGTCCAACTTTGGGCCCTAAGGGGCCGTTCCGAGCTCATTTTTCTTAGTTTTTTCAACGTTGGGGTTGCGCTAGGCCCCGTAGCTGCCGATGTCCACCAAAAAAAAACAGACATGGTTTTTATCGTGGACACTGCCTTTAAGCAAAACTTGTTAGCGAGTTGATAATTTCAGCACAAAAAATGAATACGTATCTAACTTGATTCAGAATATGTTCCAACAACGAAGAGTTATGTATTAGACTTCCAAATTAACGTTAAAAATTGGACACCTTTGAATCATATTATGATTTTCTGGTATGAAACACTACCCACCGCATATTTTAGGCTCATAGTGGCTGGTCCTTCGACGATGTGAGCTTGCCCAGTTGTCATCTGCAGCATTCGCTCCTTCTTCTACACCAAATTCCACGAATGTTGGTCTTGGCTGAGTGTAATAGACGCCTCTTCTTAACCGCTCTATCGGTAGCGATTGCAGAGAGCTGAGGGTGCTCTGCTGGTCCTCCTGTGAATCAAGGTAGTGCACAAATTTTCAATCTTACAAGACTTCCTTCAGAATGCTATGTAAACTACGAACAGGAGCGTTGCGGAGGCGCACTTACACAGCTGAAAGCTAAAATGATGCTTCACATGGCACACAACACATTATCACATGATTTTGGCATAAATCAGCTTCTGTGCTTTCGAAAAAATCCTTGCCCCAGGCGGAAGCTTTAATCCAGTGGCAAAGAAAAGAAGAGTGCGCCTTTCAATGGAAGATTCTAGAAGGAGATTTCTGAAAGTTGGGTTCCGCAGAAAAGGTTAAGGATTTGGCATTGCTCTAAAATGCCGTGAAATTGTTCCATTAGATTTTTCTATTAAACTGATTCCCTAAATGTAGTGGAATTGTTGAATTGATTCGGCTTTTGTTGGTATATGCAGATAACATAATCATAAAATGTAGTGAAATTGTTACAAACGGATTTGGCAGGAGCTCTATGAATTATCACAGTCAATTCACGCGTCAGAAGGTCCTCTGGCGAGCGAATGAAGACAAAAAGAAAACAATAACCCTTAGCCAACAATGAACGAAACGTGGCCTTATGGACAGGAAATAAGGTTTTCGAATGTTATTCTGCCTTTTCAGTGTAGCTCCCACTAAGGTACCAGACCTTCAATCACCGATTAGATAAAAATCATGAAAACGCAATCTAACGCAATTTATTAGCTACTAACGCTATGTCTTCGTGTCCTCAACGCTTTCACGGTTCACATTGTGTGGAAACGTTTCTGCTGCTCAAGTTATTCTTGTTCTTATTTGATTCAATATGCGCTCCAAGAAAAACCTCTTCTGACGCGTGATTTGAATGTGATAATTCATAGAGCTCCTGCCAAATCCGTTTGTAACAATTTCACTACGTTTAATGATTATGTTATCTTCATATACCAACAAAAGCCAAATCAATCCAACAGTTTCACTACAATCAGAAAATCAGTTTGATAGCCAAATCTAATGGAACAATTTCACGACATTTTAGAGCAATGCCAAATCCTTGACCTTTTCTGCGAAGCCCAACTTTCAGAAATTTCAAAAATTTTTCCAAGGGTTTCCATTCTGCAATATCGTCAATCTCTAAAAGTCAAGTTGTTTTTTTTTCGCAAACATAGTGGTAGAAATGAAGAAACAACCGCTCCGCTGATAAGGCTGCAAGATAATACTTGCAACGTGGCTTCTTACAAATTAGATACAAGGCATATACTTTTTGAATTTAGAAGTCGAAAAAGTTAAGAAATGAGTTTTAAAATGACCCAATTGTACAGGGTCTAGGCACTATCCTAGACGGGGGGGGGCACCCACCATTCAAGACAGAAATGAAATGAACCGCCAATTGGTAAGACTACCAGTCGAAGTATTTCCATAGAGCTCTTATAAAAACAATGATTGGTAGCAGTATCAGGCATCTTTTATCAGAGTTTTTCATCATTTCTACGAGTAAATCTTGGGTGGCTTCACCACGTCTAGGATAGACCCAGGGTCAGCCGCTCTAGCCAAAACTTCACCGGTTCATTCTGATGTGGCTCGTCTGCGCCGGCCCATATGTCTGATTCGGAACAAGAACGATAGTTAAAGGCATCGTACGCGCAGAAAACCGTATATTATTTTTTTCATGTTTTTGCGTAGCTTGGCCCCTCTAATGAACGAAAATGTTGAAGTGGCCCATGAACAACCTTCATTTGTAAAGAAAAGTCAATCGGAACACATTTTAAATACGAATTTGAATTTCGCGCCAAAATCATTTTCGGAGTTTTTCTGCATGTGGAGTTCGTGCCGTAACTATTTTTCCTGTTGTCTTACGGTCGCACCAACATTCAAGGAAAAACTGCTAGATGACTGGTGAGAAATGGTGGCGGATATTAATCTTTGACGCCTTCCAACCTCATCGTCCAACGTTTTTGACGCGCCAAAGTTTACCAGTGTGGTCTACCGGGCTCAATCATGAAATTGAGCCTGAAAAATGGAAATTGATTTCCAGCGCGAACGATAGTTAAGTGCGCCAGAAAAGGACTACCGTAATCTTAGGAATGATGTTATTCGGCACTCGTAAACAAATTTGATGATACCCAATTGATCAAGGGTAAATATAGAAGGAGTCAAGAGCGGTGTGTCTTCATTCACACACCGTCCTTCTCCAGAGGTCAGCAGTTGAGGATCTGCCTGGACTACAAAGCAGGAAATCAGCACCACCGGTGGTGAAGATGTAGCAAATTCGGAGTCAAACTTAGAAAATTTTAGAGCCAACTCGAGTGAGATTACGGTAGCCCTGTTCTGAACTATCGTTCTTGTTGATTCGGAAGCATGGCTTGCATACGGTGTCCTGAACATTTAACTGAAGTAATGCGCACGTGTGTTGATGTCCTGCACACTTTTACTAAGGTCCTACACACATTCTATGACGTCCTGCTCATCCCTACTGGGGTCCTGCACACGTTTTTTGATGTCCTGCGCTTTCCTACTGAGGTCCTGCTCACATCCCATGACGTCCTGCACACCCCTACTAGGGTCCTGCACACGTTTCATGATGTCCTGCACACTCCTACTGATGTCCAGCACACATTCTATGACGTCCTTCTCATCCCTACTGGGGTCCTGCACACGTTCCATGATGTCCTGCACACCTCTATTAGAATCCTATGAACTTTCCATGATGTCCTGCACACCTCTGTTGGGATCCTGCACACGTTCCATGATGTCCTGCACACTCCTACTGATGTCCGGCACACATTCTATGACGTGCTTCTCATCCCTACTGGGGTCCTGCACACGTTTTTTTATGTCCTGCGCTTTCCTACTGAGGTCCTGCACACATTCTACGACGTCCTACACAACACTACTGGGGTACTGCACAGGTCCCATGATGTCCTGCACTTTACTACTGAGGTCCTGCACACATTCCACGACGTCCTGCACACCCCTACTGGGGTCCTGCCCAGGTTCCATGAGATCCTGCACACATTCTACGACTTTCTACACATCCATACTGGGCCCTGCACAGGTTCCATGATGTCCTGCACACTCCTACTAAGATACTGCACACCCCTACTGGGCTCCTGCACAGGTCCCACGATGTCCTGCACTCTACTACTGAGGTCTTGCACACATTCTACGGCGTCCTGCACACCCCTACTGAGGTCCTGCTGTAGTTCCATGGCGTCCCGCATACTCCTACTGCGGTCTCGCATAGTCAACCGACACTTCAGCACACCCTGCGACGCCTTTTTATCGATGGTGCGCATGGAAGGAATACGCACCGCTCTCAAGAACATCCCTCCCGCACAGCGTCCTCTTTCGAGTAGAACGTTTTAAGAACACCACCCTAGAGAGCAAGGTGTTTTTATGGAGTCTTAGGAAACAATGACTAATAACGAAGAAGCCCTTTATTTTCATAAACTAATTTTGAGAGGCCGGTTTCCAAATTAAATCGTCCGTTAAGGGCCCAGAAGTGATTATGGTGAGTTCTGCCAATTATTTTCGGCATTCCCGTGGCCGGTTACCTCTAGTCACAATATTTCAAGCGATTTGGTCCACGCCTTCCAAAAAAATGGAATACGACGGACGGAGGTGGAGGTGGAGGTGGAGGCGGAAGCGGTGGTGGAGAACGTTTTTGCGTACTTTGAGAGGTCATAAATTTAGAAAGCGAGGACCAGTTAGGATGAAAAGTTGCACACATAAGTAATTTCTTGCAGCGCATCGAATGGTGTACAGCTCATACCTCTGGTGACGGCATGAATAGGTGATCTCATTGTAGGGCATCCGCGCGGGAAGAGATCAAAGCCAAATCGTGTTGCGCGCTTCGCGCGCACCACAATTCCATTTATGCGTCTCTCTCTCAAATCGGTCACTATTTCACGAATGGTTTATTCATCCGACAGTACTTCTGAATATCACATTTAGGGTTAAGGAACTAACCTTGAAAGAATCCGCCAACTCCTTGTAATCAGCAAGGAATATTTCTATTTCTGTGATGGTGGCTGTATATAGAACAGAGCAGCTAAGGATGGCTAATACTGACGTCAAGGATGCCACTCGTGAGGCGCGACTCGTTGCAAGGTCCTCGCCTTTCACAGACATTAGTCTGCAATACGGGCGAATTAACCAACGCAATGTCTAAACAAAAATTCACGAGTCTCGATCAAAAGCAACATAGAGAGAGAGAGCAATTTTTGTGTGCGTGTTACAAAAGTTTCCGTGTAATACCAAGGCAGTCCGGGAAAGTTTTAATGAAGCTAGGCCACAATAGCCGGCTTGGCTACTACAGCTTCATATTGTGGTTTGGCTTGGTATCCACTTCGCGCGATCTCGTTTTTTTTTCAGAATTTCTATTCAGAGTAATGGCAGAAATCAGATTTGCATTTAAAAGTGCGTGGAAAGTTGGCGTAGTCGCTCAAAAATGGTTTGGAATTCGGCAGCAAGCTCCTATTCAAATTTGAAATCGATAACTTAACTCTTAAGAGTACTTCAAAATCGTACGTCTGTAGAGATGCGCAGGGTGCGTTGGTGGGTCTCAGGGGTGTGCGTAATTATGGTTTACGATTTACGATTTTACGATTTACGGTGTTTTCTGGTCTCGTAATTACGGTTTACGATTTACGACATTTTAGACCGTAAATCGTAATCTTTCGTAAACTTAAATGCATGCAATGGAAATAAATGACAAGACATCTCCGATCGACGTCCTCTAATCCCACTTTGCGTATACCACTGTTTTTGGTTAGGAGATGAGGCCAATCCAGGCGTGTGACTACATCACTATCCCATTATCATTCTTTGACGTGATTCTATCATTATCTATCAAAAAGGGGTCTTCCAAGCGAAAGAGGTTTGGTTGGCGTCAGAAACGTTCCAACAAAAAGGGAACAATAGGCAAGTAGGATGAGGAGAGTCTACAAAAATTGAACAATATTTTCTGAGACTGATTTTCTTGGCCGAAACTCCTTAACAGCGAAAACAAACCGTTGCGGTGTACCACACGCAAGCACTTTGTGGTTCCAAATAGACTCCGATTATGCGAGTAACGATAAAAATGTATAATTATGTGCACCTATTAGTTATCATTAGAAGAGAAAATGATATCAACTTTACCTACACAGACGGCTAGCTCCAGCTGCTACGAGGAGTGAACTCAAAGTGCAGCATGAAATAAGAGTATTTTCTTATAATCTCGTCAAGAATAGAAGTCCATTCTTGGAAACCATTGAACTCTTCCTCGTAAAATGACACAACGGTTTGTTTCCGCTATTAAGAAGTTTCGGCCAAGAAAATCAGTCTCAGAAAATATTGATCAATTTTTGTAGACTCTCCTCATCCTACTTGCCTATTGTTCCCCTTTTGTTGGAACGTTTCTGACGCCAACCAAACCTCTTTCGCTTGGAAGACCCCTTTTTGTTAGAATTGTTCTTTTTTTATTGATATTACAAAGTAATATCTATGAAAATCTTCAATATTTTACAAATAGCATGGATTGATATGACAATCAGTAAGTGATTGACTTGTTGCGCACGCTACAAATGACGTACGACTCTCTTTCCTCGGCATACTGATGACGTCATCAGATGCCCCATGCACTTTGATGACGTCATCAGAAAGTAACAAACTTGTTAGTCACTTCCCCTTTCTCTTCCCTACGAAAAAGTACGTGTTTTAGCGATTTGATCTACCAACTGATAATATCACTTGATATGATAAGCAGTAATAACTGAAGCAGTTAATGTTAAACAGTAAGTAACAAACTTGTTAGTCACCTTGCTTGTCCCTTCCCATCAAAAAGTACAGCCTACAACGTGTTTTAGCGATTTGATCTACCAACTGATAATATCACTTGATATGATAAGCAGTAATAAGTGAAGTAGTTAATGTTAAACAGTAAGTAACAAACTTGTTAGTCACCTAGCTTGTCCCTTCCCATCAAAAAGTACAGCCTACAACGTGTTTTAGCGATTTGATCTACCAACTGATAATATCACTTGATATGATAAGCAGTAATAAGTGAAGTAGTTAATGTTAAACAGTAAGTAACAAACTTGTTAGTCACCTTGCTTGTCCCTTCCTATCAAAAAGTACAGCCTACAACGTGTTTTAACGATTTGATCTACCAACTGATAATATCACTTGATATGATAAGCAGTAATAAGTGAAGTAGTTAATGTTAAACAGTAAGTAACAAACTTGTTAGTCACCTTGCCTGTCCCTTCCCATCAAAAAGTACAGCCTACAACGTGTTTTAGCGATTTGATCTACCAACTGATAATATCACTTGATATGATAAGCAGTAATAACTGAAGCAGTTAATGTTAAACAGTAAGTAACAAACTTGTTAGTCACCTTGCTTGTCCCTTCCCATCAAAAAGTACAGCCTACAACGTGTTTTAGCGATTTGATCTACCAACTGATAATATCACTTGATATGATAAGCAGTAATAAGTGAAGTAGTTAATGTTAAACAGTAAGTAACAAACTTGTTAGTCACCTTGCTTGTCCCTTCCCATCAAAAAGTACAGCCTACAACGTGTTTTAGCGATTTGATCTACCAAACGATAATATCACTTGATACGATAAGCAGTAATAAGTGAAGTAGTTAATGTTAAACAGTAAGTAACAAATTTGTTAGTCACCTTGCTTGTCCCTTCCCATCAAAAAGTACAGCCTACAACGTGTTTTAGCGATTTGATCTACCAACTGATAATATCACTTGATACGATAAGCAGTAATAAGTGAAGTAGTTAATGTTAAACAGTAAGTAACAAACTTGTTAGTCACCTTGCTTGTCCCTTCCCATCAAAAAGTACAGCCTACAACGTGTTTTAGCGATTTGATCTACCAACTGATAATATCACTTGATACGATAAGCAGTAATAAGTGAAGTAGTTAATGTTAAACAGTAAGTAACAAACTTGTTAGTCACCTTGCTTGTCCCTTCCCATCAAAAAGTACAGCCTACAACGTGTTTTAGCGATTTGATCTACCAAACGATAATATCACTTGATACGATAAGCAGTAATAAGTGAAGTAGTTAATGTTAAACAGTAAGTAACAAATTTGTTAGTCACCTTGCTTGTCCCTTCCCATCAAAAAGTACAGCCTACAACGTGTTTTAGCGATTTGATCTACCAACTGATAATATCACTTGATACGATAAGCAGTAATAAGTGAAGTAGTTAATGTTAAACAGTAAGTAACAAACTTGTTAGTCACCTTGCTTGTCCCTTCCCATCAAAAAGTACAGCCTACAACGTGTTTTAGCGATTTGATCTACCAAACGATAATATCACTTGATACGATAAGCAGTAATAAGTGAAGTAGTTAATGTTAAACAGTAAGTAACAAACTTGTTAGTCACCTTGCTTGTCCCTTCCCATCAAAAAGTACAGCCTACAACGTGTTTTAGCGATTTGATCTACCAACTGATAATATCACTTGATATGATAAGCAGTAATAAGTGAAGTAGTTAATGTTAAACAGTAAGTAACAAACTTGTTAGTCACCTTGCTTGTCCCTTCCCATCAAAAAGTACAGCCTACAACGTGTTTTAGCGATTTGATCTACCAAACGATAATATCACTTGATATGATAAGCAGTAATAACTGAAGCAGTTAATGTTAAACAGTAAGTAACAAACTTGTTAGTCACCTTGCTTGTCCCTTCCCATCAAAAAGTACAGCCTACAACGTGTTTTAGCGATTTGGTCTACCAACTGATAATATCACTTGATATGATAAGCAGTAATAAGTGAAGTAGTTAATGTTAAACAGTAAGTAACAATCTTGTTAGTCACCTTGCTTGTCCCTTCCCATCAAAAAGTACAGCCTACAACGTGTTTTAGCGATTTGATCTACCAACTGATAATATCACTTGATATGATAAGCAGTAATAAGTGAAGTAGTTAATGTTAAACAGTAAGTAACAAACTTGTTAGTCACCTTGCTTGTCCCTTCCTATCAAAAAGTACAGCCTACAACGTGTTTTAACGATTTGATCTACCAACTGATAATATCACTTGATATGATAAGCAGTAATAAGTGAAGTAGTTAATGTTAAACAGTAAGTAACAAACTTGTTAGTCACCTTGCTTGTCCCTTCCCATCAAAAAGTACAGCCTACAACGTGTTTTAGCGATTTGATCTACCAACTGATAATATCACTTGATATGATAAGCAGTAATAACTGAAGCAGTTAATGTTAAACAGTAAGTAACAAACTTGTTAGTCACCTTGCTTGTCCCTTCCCATCAAAAAGTACAGCCTACAACGTGTTTTAGCGATTTGATCTACCAACTGATAATATCACTTGATATGATAAGCAGTAATAAGTGAAGTAGTTAATGTCAAACAGTAAGTAACAAACTTGTTAGTCACCTTGCTTGTCCCTTCCCATCAAAAAGTACAGCCTACAACGTGTTTTAGCGATTTGATCTACCAAACGATAATATCACTTGATACGATAAGCAGTAATAAGTGAAGCAGTTAATGTTAAACAGTAAGTAACAAATTTGTTAGTCACCTTGCTTGTCCCTTCCCATCAAAAAGTACAGCCTACAACGTGTTTTAGCGATTTGATCTACCAACTGATAATATCACTTGATACGATAAGCAGTAATAAGTGAAGTAGTTAATGTTAAACAGTAAGTAACAAACTTGTTAGTCACCTTGCTTGTCCCTTCCCATCAAAAAGTACAGCCTACAACGTGTTTTAGCGATTTGATCTACCAAACGATAATATCACTTGATACGATAAGCAGTAATAAGTGAAGTAGTTAATGTTAAACAGTAAGTAACAAACTTGTTAGTCACCTTGCTTGTCCCTTCCCATCAAAAAGTACAGCCTACAACGTGTTTTAGCGATTTGATCTACCAACTGATAATATCACTTGATATGATAAGCAGTAATAAGTGAAGTAGTTAATGTTAAACAGTAAGTAACAAACTTGTTAGTCACCTTGCTTGTCCCTTCCCATCAAAAAGTACAGCCTACAACGTGTTTTAGCGATTTGATCTACCAAACGATAATATCACTTGATATGATAAGCAGTAATAACTGAAGCAGTTAATGTTAAACAGTAAGTAACAAACTTGTTAGTCACCTTGCTTGTCCCTTCCCATCAAAAAGTACAGCCTACAACGTGTTTTAGCGATTTGGTCTACCAACTGATAATATCACTTGATATGATAAGCAGTAATAAGTGAAGTAGTTAATGTTAAACAGTAAGTAACAATCTTGTTAGTCACCTTGCTTGTCCCTTCCCATCAAAAAGTACAGCCTACAACGTGTTTTAGCGATTTGATCTACCAACTGATAATATCACTTGATATGATAAGCAGTAATAAGTGAAGTAGTTAATGTTAAACAATAAGTAACAAACTTGTTAGTCACCTTGCTTGTCCCTTCCTATCAAAAAGTACAGCCTACAACGTGTTTTAACGATTTGATCTACCAACTGATAATATCACTTGATATGATAAGCAGTAATAAGTGAAGTAGTTAATGTTAAACAGTAAGTAACAAACTTGTTAGTCACCTTGCTTGTCCCTTCCCATCAAAAAGTACAGCCTACAACGTGTTTTAGCGATTTGATCTACCAACTGATAATATCACTTGATATGATAAGCAGTAATAACTGAAGCAGTTAATGTTAAACAGTAAGTAACAAACTTGTTAGTCACCTTGCTTGTCCCTTCCCATCAAAAAGTACAGCCTACAACGTGTTTTAGCGATTTGATCTACCAACTGATAATATCACTTGATATGATAAGCAGTAATAAGTGAAGTAGTTAATGTCAAACAGTAAGTAACAAACTTGTTAGTCACCTTGCTTGTCCCTTCCCATCAAAAAGTACAGCCTACAACGTGTTTTAGCGATTTGATCTACCAAACGATAATATCACTTGATACGATAAGCAGTAATAAGTGAAGCAGTTAATGTTAAACAGTAAGTAACAAATTTGTTAGTCACCTTGCTTGTCCCTTCCCATCAAAAAGTACAGCCTACAACGTGTTTTAGCGATTTGATCTACCAACTGATAATATAACTTGATATGATAAGCAGTAATAAGTGAAGCAGTCAATGTTAAACAGTAAGTAACAAACTTGTTAGTCACTTTCCCTGTCCCTTCCCATCGAAAAGTACAGCCTACAGCGTGTTTTAGCGATTTGATCTACCAACTGATAATATCACTTGATATGATAAGAAGTAATAACTGAAGCAGTTAATGTTAAACAGTAAGTAACAAACTTGTATGACACCTTGCTTGTCCCTTCCCATCAAAAGTACAGCCTACAACGTGTTTTAGCGATTTGATCTACCAACTGATAATATCACTTGATATGATAAGCAGTAATAAGTGAAGTAGTTAATGTCAAACAGTAAGTAACAAACTTGTTAGTCACCTTGCTTGTCCCTTCCCATCAAAAAAGTACAGCCTACAACGTGTTTTAGCGATTTGATCTACCAAACGATAATATCACTTGATACGATAAGCAGTAATAAGTGAAGCAGTTAATGTTAAACAGTAAGTAACAAATTTGTTAGTCACCTTGCTTGTCCCTTCCCATCAAAAAGTACAGCCTACAACGTGTTTTAGCGATTTGATCTACCAACTGATAATATCACTTGATACGATAAGCAGTAATAAGTGAAGTAGTTAATGTTAAACAGTAAGTAACAAACTTGTTAGTCACCTTGCTTGTCCCTTCCCATCAAAAAGTACAGCCTACAACGTGTTTTAGCGATTTGATCTACCAAACGATAATATCACTTGATACGATAAGCAGTAATAAGTGAAGTAGTTAATGTTAAACAGTAAGTAACAAACTTGTTAGTCACCTTGCTTGTCCCTTCCCATCAAAAAGTACAGCCTACAACGTGTTTTAGCGATTTGATCTACCAACTGATAATATAACTTGATATGATAAGCAGTAATAAGTGAAGCAGTCAATGTTAAACAGTAAGTAACAAACTTGTTAGTCACTTTCCCTGTCCCTTCCCATCGAAAAGTACAGCCTACAGCGTGTTTTAGCGATTTGATCTACCAACTGATAATATCACTTGATATGATAAGCAGTAATAACTGAAGCAGTTAATGTTAAACAGTAAGTAACAAACTTGTTAGTCACCTTGCTTGTCCCTTCCCATCAAAAAGTACAGCCTACAACGTGTTTTAGCGATTTGATCTACCAACTGATAATATCACTTGATATGATAAGCAGTAATAAGTGAAGTAGTTAATGTCAAACAGTAAGTAACAAACTTGTTAGTCACCTTGCTTGTCCCTTCCCATCAAAAAGTACAGCCTACAACGTGTTTTAGCGATTTGATCTACCAAACGATAATATCACTTGATACGATAAGCAGTAATAAGTGAAGCAGTTAATGTTAAACAGTAAGTAACAAATTTGTTAGTCACCTTGCTTGTCCCTTCCCATCAAAAAGTACAGCCTACAACGTGTTTTAGCGATTTGATCTACCAACTGATAATATCACTTGATACGATAAGCAGTAATAAGTGAAGTAGTTAATGTTAAACAGTAAGTAACAAACTTGTTAGTCACCTTGCTTGTCCCTTCCCATCAAAAAGTACAGCCTACAACGTGTTTTAGCGATTTGATCTACCAAACGATAATATCACTTGATACGATAAGCAGTAATAAGTGAAGTAGTTAATGTTAAACAGTAAGTAACAAACTTGTTAGTCACCTTGCTTGTCCCTTCCCATCAAAAAGTACAGCCTACAACGTGTTTTAGCGATTTGATCTACCAACTGATAATATCACTTGATATGATAAGCAGTAATAAGTGAAGTAGTTAATGTTAAACAGTAAGTAACAAACTTGTTAGTCACCTTGCTTGTCCCTTCCCATCAAAAAGTACAGCCTACAACGTGTTTTAGCGATTTGATCTACCAAACGATAATATCACTTGATATGATAAGCAGTAATAACTGAAGCAGTTAATGTTAAACAGTAAGTAACAAACTTGTTAGTCACCTTGCTTGTCCCTTCCCATCAAAAAGTACAGCCTACAACGTGTTTTAGCGATTTGGTCTACCAACTGATAATATCACTTGATATGATAAGCAGTAATAAGTGAAGTAGTTAATGTTAAACAGTAAGTAACAATCTTGTTAGTCACCTTGCTTGTCCCTTCCCATCAAAAGTACAGCCTACAACGTGTTTTAGCGATTTGATCTACCAACTGATAATATCACTTGATATGATAAGCAGTAATAACTGAAGCAGTTAATGTTAAACAGTAAGTAACAAACTTGTTAGTCACCTTGCTTGTCCCTTCCCATCAAAAAGTACAGCCTACAACGTGTTTTAGCGATTTGGTCTACCAACTGATAATATCACTTGATATGATAAGCAGTAATAAGTGAAGTAGTTAATGTTAAACAGTAAGTAACAATCTTGTTAGTCACCTTGCTTGTCCCTTCCCATCAAAAAGTACAGCCTACAACGTGTTTTAGCGATTTGATCTACCAACTGATAATATCACTTGATATGATAAGCAGTAATAAGTGAAGTAGTTAATGTTAAACAATAAGTAACAAACTTGTTAGTCACCTTGCTTGTCCCTTCCTATCAAAAAGTACAGCCTACAACGTGTTTTAACGATTTGATCTACCAACTGATAATATCACTTGATATGATAAGCAGTAATAAGTGAAGTAGTTAATGTTAAACAGTAAGTAACAAACTTGTTAGTCACCTTGCTTGTCCCTTCCCATCAAAAGTACAGCCTACAACGTGTTTTAGCGATTTGATCTACCAACTGATAATATCACTTGATATGATAAGCAGTAATAACTGAAGCAGTTAATGTTAAACAGTAAGTAACAAACTTGTTAGTCACCTTGCTTGTCCCTTCCCATCAAAAAAGTACAGCCTACAACGTGTTTTAGCGATTTGATCTACCAACTGATAATATCACTTGATATGATAAGCAGTAATAAGTGAAGTAGTTAATGTCAAACAGTAAGTAACAAACTTGTTAGTCACCTTGCTTGTCCCTTCCCATCAAAAAGTACAGCCTACAACGTGTTTTAGCGATTTGATCTACCAAACGATAATATCACTTGATACGATAAGCAGTAATAAGTGAAGCAGTTAATGTTAAACAGTAAGTAACAAATTTGTTAGTCACCTTGCTTGTCCCTTCCCATCAAAAAGTACAGCCTACAACGTGTTTTAGCGATTTGATCTACCAACTGATAATATAACTTGATATGATAAGCAGTAATAAGTGAAGCAGTCAATGTTAAACAGTAAGTAACAAACTTGTTAGTCACTCTCCTGTCCCTTCCCATCGAAAAGTACAGCCTACAGCGTGTTTTAGCGATTTGATCTACCAACTGATAATATCACTTGATATGATAAGCAGTAATAACTGAAGCAGTTAATGTTAAACAGTAAGTAACAAACTTGTTAGTCACCTTGCTTGTCCCTTCCCATCAAAAAGTACAGCCTACAACGTGTTTTAGCGATTTGATCTACCAACTGATAATATCACTTGATATGATAAGCAGTAATAAGTGAAGTAGTTAATGTCAAACAGTAAGTAACAAACTTGTTAGTCACCTTGCTTGTCCCTTCCCATCAAAAAGTACAGCCTACAACGTGTTTTAGCGATTTGATCTACCAAACGATAATATCACTTGATACGATAAGCAGTAATAAGTGAAGCAGTTAATGTTAAACAGTAAGTAACAAATTTGTTAGTCACCTTGCTTGTCCCTTCCCATCAAAAGTACAGCCTACAACGTGTTTTAGCGATTTGATCTACCAACTGATAATATCACTTGATACGATAAGCAGTAATAAGTGAAGTAGTTAATGTTAAACAGTAAGTAACAAACTTGTTAGTCACCTTGCTTGTCCCTTCCCATCAAAAAGTACAGCCTACAACGTGTTTTTGCGATTTGATCTACGAAACGATAATATCACTTGATACGATAAGCAGTAATAAGTGAATTAGTTAATGTTAAACAGTAAGTAACAAACTTGTTAGTCACCTTGCTTGTCCCTTCCCATCAAAAAGTACAGCCTACAACCTGTTTTAGCGATTTGATCTACCAACTGATAATATCACTTGGATATGATAAGCAGTAATAAGTGAAGTAGTTAATGTTAAACAGTAAGTAACAAACTTGTTAGTCACCTTGCTTGTCCCTTCCCATCAAAAAGTACAGCCTACAACGTGTTTTAGCGATTTGATCTACCAAACGATAATATCACTTGATATGATAAGCAGTAATAACTGAAGCAGTTAATGTTAAACAGTAAGTAACAAACTTGTTAGTCACCTTGCTTGTCCCTTCCCATCAAAAAGTACAGCCTACAACGTGTTTTAGCGATTTGGTCTACCAACTGATAATATCACTTGATATGATAAGCAGTAATAAGTGAAGTAGTTAATGTTAAACAGTAAGTAACAATCTTGTTAGTCACCTTGCTTGTCCCTTCCCATCAAAAGTACAGCCTACAACGTGTTTTAGCGATTTGATCTACCAACTGATAATATCACTTGATATGATAAGCAGTAATAAGTGAAGTAGTTAATGTTAAACAATAAGTAACAAACTTGTTAGTCACCTTGCTTGTCCCTTCCTATCAAAAAGTACAGCCTACAACGTGTTTTAACGATTTGATCTACCAACTGATAATATCACTTGATATGATAAGCAGTAATAAGTGAAGTAGTTAATGTTAAACAGTAAGTAACAAACTTGTTAGTCAACTTGCTTGTCCCTTCCCATCAAAAAAGTACAGCCTACAACGTGTTTTAGCGATTTGATCTTACCAACTGATAATATCACTTGATATGATAAGCAGTAATAACTGAAGCAGTTAATGTTAAACAGTAAGTAACAAACTTGTTAGTCACCTTGCTTGTCCCTTCCCATCAAAAAAGTACAGCCTACAACGTGTTTTAGCGATTTGATCTACCAACTGATAATATCACTTGATATGATAAGCAGTAATAAGTGAAGTAGTTAATGTCAAACAGTAAGTAACAAACTTGTTAGTCACCTTGCTTGTCCCTTCCCATCAAAAAGTACAGCCTACAACGTGTTTTAGCGATTTGATCTACCAAACGATAATATCACTTGATACGATAAGCAGTAATAAGTGAAGCAGTTAATGTTAAACAGTAAGTAACAAATTTGTTAGTCACCTTGCTTGTCCCTTCCCATCAAAAAGTACAGCCTACAACGTGTTTTAGCGATTTGATCTACCAACTGATAATATAACTTGATATGATAAGCAGTAATAAGTGAAGCAGTCAATGTTAAACAGTAAGTAACAAACTTGTTAGTCACTTTCCCTGTCCCTTCCCATCGAAAAGTACAGCCTACAGCGTGTTTTAGCGATTTGATCTACCAACTGATAATATCACTTGATATGATAAGCAGTAATAAGTGAATTAGTTAATGTTAAACAGTAAGTAACAAACTTGTTAGTCACCTTGCTTGTCCCTTCCCATCAAAAAGTACAGCCTACAACGTGTTTTAGCGATTTGATCTACCAACTGATAATATCACTTGATATGATAAGCAGTAATAAGTGAAGCAGTCAATGTTAAACAGTAAGTAATAACCTTGTTAGTCACTTCCTCTGTCCCTTCCCATCGAAAAGTACAGCCTACAGCGTGTTTTAGCGATTTGATCTACCAACTGATAATATCACTTGATATGATAAGCAGTAATAAGTGAATTAGTTAATGTTAAACAGTAAGTAACAAACTTGTTAGTCACCTTGCTTGTCCCTTCCCATCAAAAAGTACAGCCTACAACGTGTTTTAGCGATTTGATCTACCAACTGATAATATCACTTGATATGATAAGCAGTAATAAGTGAAGTAGTTAATGTTAAACAGTAAGTAACAAACTTGTTAGTCACCTTGCTTGTCCCTTCCCATCAAAAAGTACAGCCTACAACGTGTTTTAGCGATTTGATCTACCAACTGATAATATCACCTGATATGATAAGCAGTAATAAGTGAAGTAGTTAATGTTAAACAGTAAGTAACAAACTTGTTAGTCACTTTCCTTGTCCCTTCCCATCGAAAAGTACAGCCTACAACGTTTTTTAGCGATTTGATCTACCAACTGATAATATCACTTGATATGATAAGCAGTAATAACTGATGCAGTTAATGTTAAACAGTAAGTAACAACTTATTAGTCACTTTGCTTGTCCCTTCCCATCAAAAAGTACAGCCTACAACGTGTTTTAGCGATTTGATCTACCAACTGATAATATCACTTGATATGATAAGCAGTAATAAGTGAATTAGTTAATGTTAAACAGTAAGTAACAACTTATTAGTCACTTTCCTTGTCGCTTCCCATCGAAAAGTACAGCCTACAACGTTTTTTAGCGATTTGATCTACCAACTGATAATATCACTTGATATGATAAGCAGTAATAACTGAAGCAGTTATTGTTAAACAGTAAGTAACAACTTATTAGTCACTTTCCTTGTCCCTTCCCATCGAAAAGTACAGCCTACAACGTTTTTTAGCGATTTGATCTACCAACTGATAATATCACTTGATATGATAAGCAGTAATAAGTGAAGCAGTCAATGTTAAACAGTAAGTAACAAACTTGTTAGTCACTTTGCTTGTCCCTTCCCATCAAAAAGTACAGCCTACAACGTGTTTTAGCGATTTGATCTACCAACTGATAATATCACTTGATATGATAAGCAGTAATAACTGAAGCAGTTAATGTTAAACAGTAAGTAACAACTTATTAGTCACTCTGCTTGTCCCTTCCCATCAAAAAGTACAGCCTACAACGTGTTTTAGCGATTTGATCTACCAACTGATAATATCACTTGATATGATAAGCAGTAATAACTGAAGCATTTAATGTTAAACAGTAAGTAACAACTTATTAGTCACTTTCCTTGTCCCTTCCCATCGAAAAGTACAGCCTACAACGTTTTTTAGCGATTTGATCTACCAACTGATAATATCACTTGATATGATAAGCAGTAATAAGTGAAGTAGTTAATGTTAAACAGTAAGTACTCTTTGTCTACCTACTCACCAGCCTGCTTATCTATCCACATACCAACTTGCCTGCCTGTACAACTGATCGCCTGCGACCATTGGCAGTGGCCACTACTAAAGGTGCGCAACGCACGAGGAGCGAAACACGAAGCAGGAAGCGCGAAGCAGCAATGAGTTACACGCACAACAAGAATTTTTGATAAGGTTTCGCCGATCTAACTTTGTTAGTTTTGAACCGATTTGGCTCAAATTTTGTCAGCATGTGCCTCCTGGACCCTCTCACCTATATCCCGATGGAAATCTCTGGAGAATTTGTTTAACAGGTTTTATTAACTACTTTACAGAATTCTGAGTGATCACAAGTACCGGGCAGAACAAAACCTCTCGAGACGTTTCGCGGCTGAAGCGATAACGCGGGACACGCGGTTGGAGTTGGAGCCGCTGGATAACAGACCCGCATCGCGCGCTGCGCACTTCTCACAAGCTGCCGCCTACGACGTAAAGCAATCTAGTAGCACTCTTCACGAGGAGCTTCGTTTTCGAGTTTTTTTTATGAATATCAACTTTCCTGATTCCTATAACTAAATTGATGTCGAGACATCGAACGAAGCTGTCTAATCAATCAAAGAATTGCTTCTAGTATTGCTCCTGGCCCGCCTTTTGAGTAGATTACGGCTGCTTAGAGTCCACAAAAATCAATAAGAGGAGCGTTGGTTTTTTTACCCAAAAAGTTTGGAGCTAAAAATAGTTTCCTCTAGTTAATTTTGCTTCGTCCGCAGGAAGCGGACGGACACTCGGAAAAGGCGCGAGCCCTAGTTTTAATGCTCATCTTCGCCCTTTTTCTAAAAATGTTATCTCTCACAAATGCGATCGTTTGGTGAAGCGCGTTGGCTATATTCCTAAACTATGGGGACCAAACTGCACAAAGCGGCGAAAATTAGAAAGCGGGTTTTTATGCTTACGTTGTCTTTGATAATCTAAAGTATCGTCACCATAAAACTGCGATTCTGCAAGTGATTTAGTGGACATAGGAAAAATAACTTGTACTGGGTGACCGATACTGTGCTCTAGATAATATAGAGCTGGGCCGTATCGAACTGATGCTTTGCGATCTCTACTGAAAGTTGGCGCAAGCTCGGTGCCATATTTTTGACATACGAGCACCGAGTTTGAGCCAACCTTCAGTAGTGAACTCGAAGTACATACTTCAGTAGTGAACTCGAAGTACATAATGTACCATGGTTAGGTCCGTGGCTTGTTTTCTCAGGAAAAAAACACTTAAATTCAAACGCGGCTGTCGCGGCGGTTTAAATTTAAATGTTTTTTTTCCTGGGGAAACAAGCCACGGAGCTAACTATACACATTAGTGCGATCCTTACCGATTGCATAATCGGTGCTGCCGTTCCCCTGGCAAGTGGGAGGAGTTCTCAAATTCGGCTGTGGAGAATCGCTCAAATATGGTCATTTTGGCTCGTTTTAACGCTTACAACGGCATTAGCGTTTCGGGAGAAGCATTACGAGTATAATTGTGTTCGTGTTGCCCAGCAGATTCGCGGACAGCTGAATCGGACTTCCGGATTTCTCAAGATCTGGGGAGGAGTTGTGGAATGAGTGATGAGGGAAAGGAGAGAAATACGGGTAAGACGGTCTCATTAGGCCAATGGTGTTTTTGCGACACGCGGTCGCGTCGCTCTGCACAGTGACAGCGACCGCTTCCCGCCCTCTAAACCTGTCGCATTCACAGTGCGCTGCACGGCGACAGGCTTCGGCACATTTGCAGTATGTTAGTCCTCCGCGACACGTCGCTGAGGCTCACGAGCGATAGTTGTTCCTACGACAGGCGGTGCCGCTCTCCGATGCGAGTCCAACCGCGATTTGTGCTAGGTTTCATTCCAGTCGCTCATGAAGTATGCCATCCCTCCTAAACCTGGTTAGCTGTCAAAATCTGAACGCAACCTAATATGTGTTAAGTACGTGAAACGGCGGACAGTAGGTATTTTCTCTTGTTTCACCATAGTAATAATAATTTTAGTAGATATTGTTATTAGTTGCTGTTTACGATTTACGATTTACGGTTTACGATTTACTGTGGTTTTGTCGTAATTAAGATCTACGAAATTTGAAATTCCATTTACGCACACCCCTGGTGGGTCTGCAGTCAGTCCCCACCAGAGGTGTGCGGAATTTTCTGTTTTCTGTTTTCTGATTTCTGTTTTCTGGCCGTTTTGGCCTTTCTGTTTTCTGATTTCTGTTTTCTGAAAAACTTGCAAAAATCAGAAAAAAAATCAGCAAAAATCAACGAAAACCAGGTCTGTTGGACAATGCAGCTTGTTTAGTCGTTTATGTGGTTTTACTCTTATTTGTGTTCAATTGTGCGATTGCTGCTAAAGGTAGGGTTCGCCATAAGAGACGGTTGTTATGGCATCCTCATGAGAAGGTAGACGTGATCATTACAAAAGTGGAAGTAGGTGAAAACTTAGAGGAAAAACGCTCAGGAGCAAAATATTACTGGTTGTCACCTTGCCCACAATCAACCAAATTCCTATGTATGTTTGTTTTGCCGTCTTCCGCCTTGCTGCTACACCCTATTCATACTTTTGCGAAGCGACAAATGCCGCGGATTACCAATAGAAAAATGAGAATTCAGATGCTCGGTAACGGTATCAAACATCTCATTACTCATTTTTCTACTGATATTGCGCGGCATTTGCCGCTTCCGGAAAAGCATGAAAAGGTTGCTGAACGAAAACGCCAGCACTTATATGAATAGTGTGGGTTGAGGCGAACGCACACCCACCAATTAGCTGTTCTGAGCTGCTTTTGTGCGTTTCTCCGGCAAATTTTCACTTTTCTCACTTCCGTGATAGTGAAACCTGCATTCTCATGAGGAGAATTCAGCAACTGATTTTATCGCGAACCCTGCTCACCTAATCAGTACTTCGGTACAATAGGGGTTGCATCCCAGGGCAAAGATCGAGTGCAAACCTTCGCTGTCAGCAGCAGCTGCTGCTGACAACGTTATATCGTTCCAAAACTTGCTGGGGTTGAACCCCTCGATATCAATAGCAACTGCTGCTGTTAGCTGTCAGCAGCAGCTGCTGACAACGAGGGATGCAACCTTTACTGTGTTGCCATACTGGCGTTCTCTGAGAAATTCACCCGATCAATACCCAGTAAATAGCCAAGAAATGCCTGCTTTCTGCGCGATAGCCGTGAAATGGTCGGGAAGTGGCTGGTTGCCGCGTAATAGCCTAGAAATACCCGCCAAAAAATATTCGGCGCGAAATGGACGCCGAACAATGCTCTTCAAGGGATGTACAGTTCAACTCCGCATTACCGTTCAGCCCGCAAAGTGCACGCTGATTGCCAAAGCGTCCTTCGGCGCGGTTGTGAGTATCCTCAGACAGGGATGTGGGATCACCTGGGCACCAAAGCAAAAACCGCCCAGGTGACCCTACATCCCTGTCTGAGGATACTCGCAACCGCGCCGCAGCACGCTTCCGCAATCGGCGTGAACTTTGCGGACTGAACGGCAATGCGGAGTTGAACTGTACACGACGCATTCCTGAGGTATGATTTGGATGTCAACACCGCGGTCACTTCAACTACCCAGGTTTGCGGTATTTCGACCCCACCTAGTACCAGAAAGCTCCACGGCGGCTGCTCGGCGAGCCGGGAAAGGCCGCGTCGTGTGTTGGTGTGCCTGACACGTTTTGGTTATTTCTCGGCTATTGCTCGGCTACTTCTAGGCTACTTCGTGGACAAATTGATCTTAGCCGCCTAATAATCGAGTAAAAATCTAGAAATATCGAGAAATAGCACATCAAGAACCGCTGTGGAGCCAAGTGGGCTATTTCTCGGCTAGAACTCTCAGAGTGAGTGCCTTCAATGATGATCTACCTGTGTTGACGCGACATCGCTACTATAAATGTATTATTAGTTAATTGTCCAGTCTCGTAGATATTATGTTACAGGTATAGCAAAGATGTTAAGAATTGCACTCTCTTTACACTTGGAAAAAAGTTAAAATGCAATGAGTATTTTTTCTGAAAATTTTCTGTTTTCTGATTTCTGTTTTCTGTTTTCTGGCCGTTTTGGCTTTTCTGTTTTCTGACAAACTCGATTTTCTGTTTTCTGTTTTCTGAAATTTTTTAAAAAATTTCCGCACACCCCTGGTCCCCACATGTCTTTCGGGTATGTACTGAACTTGTAAAAAACTGTTCTCATGAAACTTCATCGATCGATAATCTACATTATCGATTTTTATGCTAATCGCACATAAAGGGGCAATGAGCGATGATTGTGTGGATCACAGGTTTTAAGACGTGTAGTGATCCCAGAATATCGGTCGGTACCGATTTAACAACTCACCGATGATATAATCTGTCAGCAGGGTTCGGTGTGAGGTGTGCTGTATCACAGAGGGGGGGGGGGCAGACCCGTTCACGCCCGGTGGGGGTAGGGATCGGGCCTTCGACCAATCGAGAATCAAGATGGTCTTCTATCAGGGGTGGGGAGGGGATTCGAAAGCAATACCGTTAGTATATAATATAACGGTAAGCTGAGACGGCAAAATGTATCACAGTAAGAGGTAAAAATAACACTGGACATCATACTGAGCGAGCGAAATCGGACAGGAGATAAAAAAGGAATTGAATAGTGAGAAACAAATGCGAAAAACAAATGAGGCAGGATATGAAATGGAGATGTAAAAATAGGGCTCCCGACATACATAGAAGCGGGTTCGAGGCCAGGTGAAGTGCATCACCAAAGAACTACTAGAGATGTCAGCAGTAATGTTTTTGGGTATTCGCTGTCATCAAGGTTTTTACAAGCGGACTATCCTGTCAACGAAATGACACAGATGTCCTGAAATTCCGTAATCTAAGATGCCTTCTTAGGCGATTTAGGGTTTACAGGCTCGATCCCGCCAAAGGTAAAATATTTGCAATTATAGGGAAACGATGGATAGTTGACTGTTTGAGAAGAGCATTGTTCACTATTATATCTCTTGCAATTTACTCCACGAAATTGACTCACTAGGCGATTTCCAGGATGCGATATCGGCTCAAGCATAAGATTTTTTACGCCCTGAGGGCACATAAAAGCAGTTTCAGGCCCGGAAACTAGAATTAGAATATGACTGTCCGGATGTGAAAACGTATCCAAATTGTCATGGAAGTAGCTTAATGCCTAAGAGCGCTACATAGGTTGGGCCGAGCTGGGTTTAATGCCCTGAAGGAAAATAGGTGCGGTTCACTTTTATTAATTGGATTTTAGGATACGAAAACGCACTCAACATTTCATGAACGCAGCTCTGAGCCGAACAGCGTTACATAAGGTGGGGCTCAGGGCCGCAGTTTCGCACATTCTCGGCATTCCGCGTTCCGCATTCCGAAAATCGCATAGAACGCTGAGGAAAAATGCGAAAATATTGCGTCGTCCGGGAGAAAGAAAACGTAAGCTAAGTACTGATTTTTTTCGCTTTTGCGTTCCGAAAAGATTGTATCACCCCGAAAAGATTGTATCACACCTAAAAATGTGTTTTCAAAGACAGTTTTAAACCGGCTAAAAGAACTACATCGATTTCTTCGGTCCGTGACTAGGTTCTCCGCACGTTGTAACAACGCGAAACTGCCTAATTTAAATTTCGATAAATACTTGTAAATATTTCATGGACCCCACCCTACTCAGGGGCTTGCTGAATACCTTTCTCGTAGGTTCCGCCTCTTTTGCGATTTGCAGGGCATGGCAGTATATACTGCGGGAACGCCCACTCAGTTATGATTGGTCGATGATATATAACGTATGCTTAGTATTCGAATCACTCCTTTTCGGATACCGAACCCGATCCGAGATTCGGATAATCCGATATCCGAAAATTCGGAAAAACCCATTATCTGAATCGAACCAATATCCGGGATGTTTAAATCGGCATCACCTGAATCGAACCATTATCCGAAGGGTAAATAATTCGGATAAAAGTCGGATAAAATCGGATAACTTTCGGATAAAGTCGGATAATTTTTGGATAAAATCGGATAAATTCGGATGAAATTGCACTAGGCCGCGCCCATTTTTCAGTACCGCCTTCTATTTAGTTTATCAACCCAGGGTTTTCTTACTCCTTCCAAAATCGGAAGAGTCGTTGCGGCGCGGAAAATGGGTGTGGTCAAGTGAGATGACCAAGTGGCTAGTTATTCAGTGTAGAAGCTTTTTGTATAGTTACTTTGCATACTTTTTATTACCTATTTGTCCTGAATCAAACCTGTGTACGGATAATACTGTGCCTCCCAACGACGACAGAGTGATTGAGGATTTGTTTTCATATTTTTATTAATTTGCATATATGAAGCTTGGGGGCGAGTGTGGGGCAGTGGCAAGGGGCGCCACTAAAACGCACACGGTCGAGCGACCGATCCTCGCCCAGGGTCAACCAAACCTTCCATCCATCAAATTTCGGTAAATTGGTACCAGACTTGTCTGGGAGGATAAAAACACTTACTTGAACATCGGCTGAGCCCCGCAAGTCATTTTGTATAGGCCCAATACACATTCAAACGTCTCTACGGTTCTGAATCGATGTCGAATGTGGGGCGCATCCCCAGAGGATTGAAATACGCCAAAAACTGTATCCTTTTATCCTTTATATGGAGCTTGGAGTGTATGTTAACATGCTGCAACAGCAATTAAGTACTACTGTTTGTTCAATTATGGATGTTTTATCGGTTTATTTTTCACCGTTTTACCACAAATTTGTTCCGAAAACATCCGAAATTATATCCGTATCTGACTCATTGGAAAAATGGCGTTATCTGAATCCATCCCTCTTTCGAAGCTTTGACAAAACTCACTATCTGAATCGAACAAATATCTGGGAAATTTGAAATCGGCCTTATCCGAATCGATCCATTATCCGAAGAATTACCTCTGGATAACAAGCATAGTATACAGTGTACCAGGCAGTATATGCTGTCTGCTGCTGTGATGCTGTAGATGCCAGTATATCCCGCGCACACAGCAGCATATCCTGTGGAGTCCATGGGGCGCAAATGAACGGGGGTCATGGGGGTGGGTTGAATTCAAATAATGGAGCGAACAAGCGACATTGCGCGTCTTCTACCCAATCCTACTCAAAAATTTCGGTTCTGCTATCTATCTGGTATGTGCCAGTATCTCTAGGGCGCGCAGTAAACCCAAGTCAGCCGAGTGAAAATGGTTGGCGGCACACGGCTGGTTGTAGCACGTAGCAACGATCGAGGGTTGTGGCCTAGTCGTATTGATCCCGGACTAATGCGACGAATTCAGGGTTAAAGTGTTCCGAAAGGAGCTTGATTTTCGCGGAGAACCAATCATTTTTGCCCATCGCCTTAGAGTATGAACTGTTTCAGATCCGAAATGTATCAGAACTTCACCAGAAATTTCCCAATAATCTCTGGTTAACGTGCATTTATATTTAATTTATGAAAATCAACTTGAGGAATTCCTGTGATTTTTGGTTTTTGTTTACTCTGTTGAATTATCAGACATACACTACAAGACTCTCCTTAAACCATTGACCTCTCAAAATCTATAAAAAAGTGACTCAGAAAACGCATGTACGCACGCTTCTACGCTTCTTCCAGCAATCGCGCGCGCGGACCTATCCGCACTTGGGCCTATTTCCAACTTCGCGCGACTGGCGACGCTATGGAGTGTTTTCCATCCACTTGTGCAAGAATCGATATGACTTATATGCATGGTTGCCGTCACGCGTAGCTTAATGTGCCGTATTAATGCTCACTCACCCGCGTGCGCGCGCCACACGTACACTCCCGCGCATTCGCGAAAACGCATGCACGCGCCTGCGTGTGTAAACGCGACACATGTGCCAGTATGTATATATGCCCACACCTGCCTCGTATACACTCGCAAAACCCATCTACGCGCGTTCATGGGTGCTCATGCGCGCATGCGCAGTGGCTCATACGCGTACACAGAAACGAGCCCATCAGTGCGTCCTCACTTGTACACATTTGCATTCATGCGCGCAGTAATTAAATGCACACCTACGCACGCATTCATATGCGCGACCACAATCTCCAATTCCGTTCACGAGAACATGGGCACGTATTCATATGTACACACGCGGACCCTCAGTTCTGCATACAAAAACGCACGGACATCCTCAGATGATTGCGCAGACACCGTGTTTGCCGTGACACGCCCGCGTAATTACCATCATATTAGCAAACACGCGCATACTCACGCGCATTATTACGAACAGTCAGCAGGGACCGGACCGTTACTCTGTGTTCTTTCTTGTGCATTGGCGCATGTTCGATGCACATATTCTATAATCGCTCATCCTCACACAAAGGACACCAAATATTGATGTGAACTTTGCCAACTTTCAAACACATGCGCGCGCACATGGACATAGACATGCGCATTCAATTACCCGCGTTCAAATAGACACACCCGCTCAAACACACACATAGACACATCTTAAGCGCACATACGAGCGCAGTTGCGCATAGATACCCGCTAGCACAAGCGCGTCCACGCGCGCGCGTACAAGCACACACCCGCCAATTCGTTCACATACAGGCCATAAAACGGCCAATGTCTCACCGTCGACTGCGTACCACGCGCTGCGCGACCGCACGCGCGTCGGAAGCGAACGAGTTTTGGCCGCCGCGCGACGAGTTTTGGCACGCGCGGCGGCCGCCGCGGCGGCCGAAACGTCGCGCGGCCGCCAAAACTCGTCGCGCGGCCGCCAAAACTCGTTCGCTTCCGACGCGCGTGCGGTCGCGCAGCGCGTGGTACGCAGTCGACGGTGAGACATTGGCCGTTTTATGGCCTGTAAGCACACGCGCACTTACCATCGCCTGCGCATGCACTCGTACGCTAACACGCACGCCTTTACACATACCTACGCGTGCGAGCGTAGACATAACCATATGTATAGCAACGCCGAAAATTCTGGTCGACAAACACAAGATGTTTGTGTTTTCTCGACAGTTCCCGACAGTCCGCGACGCTGCTGTGGACGTCGCTCTGAACGTCATTACTTCAACGACTATCGCAACCAGCGCACGCGTGATCACCTTCACGAAGTCCTGACGACGTCATCTGAAGCCCTATCTACTTTCCATGACGTGCTGCTGACGTCATCTAAAGCCCTAAAAACTTTCCACGACGTCCTGGCGACATCATCTGGAGTCCTACAGATTTCCACGACGTCCTGCTGACGTCGTAGAAAGGTTCGAATCTCGTGAGTTGAAACTTTGAGTCTCTTCCCAATTTTCAGCACAATTCGTGAGTTGCTATTTTGTAATTTACGACTCGGGCTGATATTGCAATGCTAATTTGCTTTCCGGCTGATTTGTTTAGTCCATCTGATTTCTGTCTGATTTATCGACCCGGCCAGGTATTGCGCCGGTGCCCTCGCCTGCTATTCTTCAACGTGCGTGTCCGCATGGTCAACAGTCCGGACGATGCAAAGGCAGTGGTCGTGATAAAATATGCTTGTCTTCTTTTCCTCTCTAAACCCTTTTCTGGGTTTAGAGTAGTAGGACCAAAGAGGAAGAATCGCAAAAAAACGCTGTTCCGGGCCAAATTTGAAGCCTGAACTTTCTTGTCTTTTGATGGTGGACGAGCACACTCCACGTCATCGGCATCGATGACCTCTTATATCGAGAACATCAGCTGGCTTGAAATTCAATTTCAATCAGTGAACATTATCCTTCTGACTCATCTAGTCAAAAACATTAACTGAAGTGCTTGTTTTCATTGGTCACCTCTTTTCATAACTTACATTTGCATCAATCTCTTCCTCTGATTGTCGATGATTTTTGACTGCTCGGCATGGTGATGATTAGATTCAGAGTCATTACCTTGAAAGGCTTTATTCCTCGGGCTGTTTAGAGTGAGAACATGCTAGTGAAGCTTGTGCAGCTTCGTCCACCCTAGGCAGTCCAGTTGATCCCGATGCTATTCGAAGATTGATCGTTTTCCCTTGTTATCCTAACGAGGAAAGTATACAAAGCGTTTATCGGATCTGCGAAAACGAGTTGTATTTTCAGTATCTCTCGAGAATTTGTAGTAAAACTGCGCAGTATCCGTCCCGAACCGCTGGTTCCGAGAAGTTAAACGCTGGTTTTTGTGCTTTTTATACTTTCCAAAACGCTCAGTAATTTTTTGAAAATCTGGAAACGGACCTCATAATTGTGTTCAGCGCCCAACGAATTTTCGGTTGGACGTTTATTTACAACAACAATTAGAGGGCCCTGGAAGCGTTCTAGAAAAATGTTCCAGATTTGGCTCAAGGATCCCCCAGAAAGAATTTTTGGAGCGCTTATCACGAATATGAGGTTGATTTGTCGATTTTCTAAAGTTTTTGGCTCGATTCGCTCAAAGCATCCCAGCGGGGGAAATTTTGAGGGCAAAACGCCGCTTTCGAGATTTCCGCTTTCTAGATTTTTGATCAAAGCCTCAGATTCGACTAAAAGTTTGTTTATTTCTTCTTCTTTCTTTCTTTATCTTCACCTCTTCGTTGCTTTATCCATCTCCCTTTTCACTTTCTTCATCCTCTTTTTTTGTTCTCCTTCTTCTTTTCTTCACCTTCTCGATGATGTGCCTCTTCTCTCTGTTCCTCTTTCCTTCTTCATGTTTCTTTTTCCGTCTTTTCTTGTTTTTTATGTTCTTCCTTAACTGTCTCAATGATTTTCTTTTCTCTAATTATGTAGGTGGTCTCAAGTGATTGACAACAGCGCGAAAACAAATAGACAGGACAAGATAGAGAAATCGTCTTTTAAGAAGAGGAACAAAAAGAGAACAATGAAGAATGGGAAAAAGAAGAAAGAGAGGTAGAAGAAGAAGAGAAGGCGAAGAGGTTAAAAGCGTAGAAGAATCTGCAGAAAAAGAAGACGAAAGGGAAGAGAGAGGAAAAAATAAAGTAGAAAGGCGAAGAAAGAAACAAAAGTGGAGACAGGAGTCCATTGCAGCATCACATGCTGCGAGGATTCGCAGCATATGCTGTCATACGCCTGCAAGCCAAGAATCCATTGCAGCTGCGTATGCTGCGCTCTAAGCAGCATGTGCTGCAAAGGAGGAGATTAGGCTCCAGGAAATCTGCTGCTACACTGCTGCTGCCCACGAATCCAGTTCGGCAGCATGTGGGGCACTCATTGCCGGATATACTGCGAGAACTCCGCCCTTCTTTCAATACCGCCCTCGTACCCGGCCGGTGATCCTGTCTTGATTCGAGAGTGATACTCAGCGAAAATCTGAGTATGTAGCGCTGTTCGTCTTGAAGCTGCGTCCATGAAATTTCTGATGCATTTTCACATCAGAACAGGCAACAACTAAATGTGGTTTTCATGCTCGAAACTGCACCTCTGTGCCCTCAGGGCGTAAAAATATGCTCCGCCAACTTTATTTAGCGCTCATAGGCTTGAAGCTACGTCCATGAAATTTTGGGACCGTTTTTGCATGCGGGCAGTCATACACAAATTGTAGTTTTCGTACCTTAGACTGCACCTATTTGCCCTCAGGGCGTTAAAACAGGCTTCGCTCAGCCTATGTAGCGCTCTCCGGCCTGAAGCTGCGCACACGAAATTATAGGTACGTTTTCACATGCGGCTAGTGACACTCTAAATGTAGTTTTAGAGCCCGAAGCTGCACCTATGAGTCCTCAGGACATAAAAATAAGCTCCGCCCACCTTGTGTGGCGCTCTTCTGCTTCAAGCCGCGTGTTTAAAATTCTAGGTACGTTTTCACAGGTGGACAGCCATACATGAGATAGGACATGCGGATTTCCTCGCAAGGGTGGGGGGCTGAGCAACCTATTTGGGAGAGGGGTCGGATCAAGGTTGGGTTGTATCACACCTCGCGCCGTAGCCTATCTGTTAGAGTTGCTGACTCTCTGAAATGGAAATCGCTAAGCGAAAATCCAATCAGAAGGGTAATTTTGGGAAAATTGTATGAAAGTTCTAAGAGGTTAGCTTTCTGGCAAAATTATGCAATTGGCAATGTGGTGTTTCCGGGAAATTGGAAGTCAAAAAAAGTTTTGAAATCTCCTGGAAAATTTCTGGAGGTAATTTGGGGCAAATTAACCCGAACTAATATAAAAAAACTGGGAAATGTTGTGAAATGACCAGAATAAGGTTGCTTCTCAGCTGAACTTATCGAAGCGGAATCAAGCGCGCTACGAGAAGAATTATACATTTTCTGAAGCAGTGTACGACAATTGACATAGGTTCAGCCAAGAAAACCGGAAAATCTATTCATTCATATCGTGCTTGATTTTGCTTTGACGGGAAGGGTAAGTTTAACGGGCAGCTCGTAAAATGCATTCCTTCATCCGTCACAACTTACCGATATCTGGCCTTTGCTCGACCACCAGATCGTATTTTGTATAGTTGTGCCAATCGAATAGATTCGAATCGATATATTCGAACAGTTGCCATTCGAATACGTACTCATTATTGGAGTATATAAAATCGCACTATTCGAATACTATTCAAAAATCGGGCCTCCAAAAAAGGGGGTACTGGAATCTATTCAATAATCGAGGCTTACTATTCGAATGTTCATTCGAAAAGTTATAATTTCGAATGGTTTTGAATAAATTTATGGTGGACGGTACTCTGACATTCGCTTGGGAGTTGCCTCGATGAAAAGTAGAAGTTGCCTCGTGACATCGAAGCAGCTCCCACCAAAGCGGCTTCGGCGTAGCCTCATTTCGGTGAAATTGTAGCCCCAGCTGGGAAAAAAGTGAGGCGACTCTAGTGACTGCTCGATGAGATGCCGTCTCGCCTTACTCTAGCCTCATTCTCGCCTCACATTCTTCTCACACTACGAACTCGGTGGTGAAATTGTCGCCTCACATTCTTCTCACACCTCATATTTTGTAGTGAAAATATCGCCTCACATTCTTCTCAAACTGAGAATTTTGTCGTGGAATCGTGGATTTTCCTATATCTACGCACATGTCGCTTCGCATTCCTCTCACGTTTGAAAATTCATTGTAGATCATTGTTTATTGATCAAAAACATTACTACAATTAGTACAGCAGCGGGAAAGTCACTACGAGAGTAGCAAGTGATATCGAAACAACTTCAAAAACTATAACAATTGTTAAAGGCATCGTACGCGCTGAGAACCACTCACTGTTTTTTTGAGTTTGAATCATTGGTTGGGCCCACCTGAGAACGTGGGTAGAGCTTCTCGGGTCACCGACGCATCATTCGGAAGATATGGGTGATCGAATGCCTCGACTTCCACCAAAAGAAGCCGGCCTTCTGACAGCCATGTGGCATAAAATGAAAAAGAAAGACGCTACTCAACAAGCTATATCGCGTAAATGAGTGGAAGTTGATGTATCATTTGTTGATAAGCTATCTTCTTTTCTCATTTGAAGCCACATGGCTGTCGGAAGGCCGGCCTCTTTTGGTGGAATTTGAGGCATTCGATCTCCCATATCTTCCCAATAATGCGTCGGTGACCCGAAAAACTCTATGCACGTCCTCAGGCGGGCCCAGCCAATGATTTAAACTCAAAAAACGCTGAGTGGTTTTCAGCGCGTACGATGCCTTTAAGCTTCAACAAAGCGATGAGAGAAAAATAGACCCTTACAATGCATTTGGAGCATAATTGACCACATTCAGGATCAGTATAGGGGAAAAAAGTCACACAGATATGGGCAGGATCATGGCAGATAACAGCTAATTCGCTAAAAACAAAAGAGATAACAATTCCATAAAAACCCATACTCTTCACAGAAAAGGAATTAAACGCAAAGACATTCACACCACCAGTATGAGGAATTGAAAGCCATAAACCGGTGTCGAAATAACCGTATGAGATTACGCAACTATAACATGGAAAAATATCAAACAGAACAGGATATCCTAATTGCAACCTAGTACGAAAAAAATCATAACCTTGCAACGATGATGTGATACTAGTAAATGGCTCCGTGGCGTTCTGTCCCAACTGGCAGGAGCCTGGGCGAGGCGCGAGAGTCGTTAATGAGGTGCTAATGATGGCGTGTCGTCGTGCTGGCTAATTGCCTCTCTTTACTCACCGCAGCAATCTGCCAGTGCGACACCAAATGCTATCCATTGAAGAAATTGAAGAAAATATGACACTATGTTATGTCAAATACATTTATTATTATTATTATTATTATTATTATTATTATTATTATTATTATTATCATCATTATTATTATTATTATTATTATTATTATTATTATTATTATTATTATTATTATTATTATTATTATTATTATTATTATTTTCACTATGGCTATTATCAGACGTACTACTTAGATTAACCAGAAACGAAGCGAGACATTTTGATCAGATAGAGTTCCATGCTAGGATACGTTGGAATTCCTCGACTCAGTTTGGAGACAGATTTTCCCATCTCTTTTTCTACCTTCTTTTTCCGCTCTCGATCTCTTGACCTCATGGTCTTCGGAAGGTTCCGATTCTGCCATTCGGTATTTCGACTTTGAAATGACCGGTGACGAAGTTCAATTACTTGAAGTTGCAACCCACTTTTGAAAGGTTACGCAGCTGTGAATCGGCTTCCTTATAGAGTTTTCTAAACTTTTATATCAGTGTTCTAAGTGGGGAGTGCTGACGCTGGAAAAGTGCCCTAAGATTCCTGAAAAATATGAAAAGTTAACAGAACCTTTCAAATTTTTTGCACAAAAAATTCTCACACTCACTTGTGGAAACAATCAGCTAAATTTGCTGTCCTCAACTCTGTTTTCTCCCACTTACACCACATTTCTTCAGTCATCCGATTTCTCTGGAGATAATCCAGAAATGCGGTGTAGTTGTCCAATGCCGGTGTCTACGCGCAACGGGGGCTTTTCGCAGCGCTATCACTCTGCCAAGTAGATCTGCAATGATGATAATTTAAAATAAACAATGTTTATCGATTACATAACCTTCCGTAACGGTCCCTATTCCTCAGCTTATTTATTTGTTACACATACCAAACACGTGCTTGCTATCCTCTTTTCCTTAACTTCACATTTTTACCAATGTATTTTCGTAACTCACCTGATATTCAGCACTTCAATACAAACGACTTATTTGGTTGAGCTACAGATTTCGGCTATTGTGTAGGTCAGCTTGAAAATAACTTCGTTCGTCCTTTTGAACAGATTTGAAACACTATTCTCGAGTTTATAAAATCATTCAAAAATTTAAAAAAAAAACCTGTATTTCCCGCCATTGTAACACAACGAATGTTACAGATTGGTGACTATGAATGTTTGTATTTGACATAACATAGTGTCATATTTTCTTCAATTTCTTCAATGGATAGCATTTGGTGTCGCACTGGCAGATTGCTGCGGTGAGTACAGAGAGGCAATTAGCCAGCACGACGACACGCCATCATTAGCACCTCATTAACGACTCTCGCGCCTCGCCCAAGCTCCTGCCAGTTGGGACAGAACGCCACGGAGCCATTTACTAGTATCACATCATCTTTGCTAGGTTATGATTTTTTTTCTCGTACTAGGTTGCAATTAGGATATCCTGTTCTGTTTGATATTTTTCCATGTTATAGTTGCGTAATCTCATACGGTTATCTCGACACCGGTTTATGGCTTTCAATTCCTCATACTGGTGGTGTGAATGTCTTTGCGTTTAGTTCCTTTTCTGTGAAGAGTATGGGTTTCTATGGAATTGTTATCTCTTTTGTTTTTAGCGAATTAGCTGTTATCTGCCATGATCCTGCCCATATCTGTGTGACTTTTTTCCCCTATACTGATCCTGAATGTGGTCAGTTATGCTCCAAATGCATCGTAAGGGTCTATTTTTCTCTCATCGCTTTGTTGAAGCTTAAAGGCAAATAAAATAAATAATAATAATAATAATAATAATAATAATAATAATAATAATAATAATAATAATAATAATAATAATAATAATAATAATAATAATAATAATAATAATAATAGTAATAATAACAATAGTGGTTTTTGTCACATATGATAATGGTAATAATAAGTATTTGTAATCCACATTACAAAATGTTATAATTACTTGGCCACAAACCATGTTTCCATCAGTGGATAGCATTTGGTGTCTCACTGGCAGGTTATTGCGGTGAGTAAAGAGAAGCAATTAGCCAGCGCGACGACTCGCCATCGTTAGCACCTCATTAACGACTCTCGCGCCTCGCCCAGGCTCCTGCCAGCTGGGACAGAACGCCCGTCTCCCCTAGTAAATCGTATTAATCAGAGAATCATAATCTTCAAACCGCAAAATCATTCCGAAAGCATGCTACACCCAAGGCTGGGCACGCGTCCCGGGTAACCTTAGGGGGTGCATATTAGACGTTGCAGAGAGGGCAAAGGGGGGTGCCTAAACCGAACACCAAAAAAAAAAGAACAAAGTGCATGTTCTGTCGATTTTTTGAAAAAAAATACACACTATTCTTCTGATTTGCGATATCTACTTCTCCGCTTTTTGAGGCGAACACTTGAATAATTCAAATTATAGATAGAGATGCAGGTTGTGTTCGCAATAATTCATAGTTGCTGTCAAAGTTTGCTTTGATGAAGGAATACACCACTCTGCTATCTTGTAGCAAGTAAGGATTGATGTGATGTCATGTTTCTTTGGTGCAACCTTCATTGATTACGCGGGTGGCTACCGATTCGAGGCAAAGATACTAAGACAGCGCCCAGGAAAACTATCATTCAAGTTCAAAAAAAGATTAGCGAACTGATTTATAGCCTAGGTCGCTCATTTTGAGCCGGTCGAAGCAAGGCTTATCATTTCAAAATCTTCATATCACTGTTATACTTTGCCATGACCGACCGCTACGCTGCTTACTCTGCCCGGACTCATCCGAGCAGGCTAGGATTTATTTCGACAGTTTAAAAGTACAGATAGCACAGTCAGCATCACAACTAGTCAATAGATTTTTATTCATGAGAATGTGACTTATGAAGAGAGCGAACTGTAAAAATTGAAGACTGCAAGTTGCTATGAAGGAAGCGAATGACCGTTTCCTCCCCATTGAGAATTACCCTGTACATAAAAACCTGAGTTTCAACCAGCTTGAATGCCGCAATCCCTTGAAATTCGGCTAGCCGTGCGATATGGTGTTTGTCCGCAGCTGCACAGCGCGCACTGGAGTAGACGCGCACACAATAATAATTAAAAAATGTATTTTATTACAAAACGGGGAGGAGAAAATGATTGAAACTGGAGTAAATAGAAGGAGGCAGAAATAGGATTCTTTCAATGTATCTATTAGGTTGTCCGATAAGTTCTTGCCGTTTTTTTAAATTAAAAAATTAGCGATCGAAATGAAATTTTTTGGTACAATGTTTTGTGTTATTCGAAAGAGAATTTTTCGCTCTACAAGAAAGTCTATTTGGTTTTTTTGTTTCGATTAGTTTTTGTTAATTTTTAGAGCATTTAAATGGAGTGTCAAGTCGACAAAAACGAGCATTTTCGACACCATCTACTTTTTGCGTTTAACCGAGGTGCCAAAGCCACGGAAGCTGCTAGAGAGATTTGTGCCGTATACGGAGAGGGTGCCATAGCGGAAAGAACTGCTCGATATTGGTTTGCGAAGTTCAAAAGTGGCAATTTCGAGTCATAACAGTCATAACATAACAGGAGCAAGTCATAACATAACATAACATAACAAGTCATAAGTCACACAGGAGCAAGTCATAACAAACAACGGAGAATACATTATTGATTAAATTGCTGTTATTTTAGGTTTAAAAATAAAGTTATAAAAAATTTTTTAAAAAACGGCAAGAACTTATCGGACAACCTGATAGTATAGAAATTTAATGTAAACAAACTATGTTGGAGCGGAGTGAATTTTTCGGACGTGATAAGGTTCATTCAAATGAACCTAGGTGATTAAAAACACGCATAAACATGAGAAATATGTTGACATTGCAAGAAAGAGGAGAATCTGACGAACATTTTAGTAGCATTGGGTTTGATATTCAATGTGATTTAAATACCTTAAAACTCGTCCCGGTTTTGTCCCGGTTTTGTCCCGGTTTTCGGGGTAAAACCGGGACGAGACTTAAGGTCCTTAAATCACATTAAAAACCGGTCCCATTGATGCTAAAATGTTTGCCAGATTCTCCTCTTTCTCACAATATCCTTTGCTCTCAGTTTTATGCTAGTTTTGATCAACTAGGTTCGTTTGAATGAACCTTATCACGGCTAAATATTTACACCCGCTCTAACTTTGTTAATTTACATTAAATTTCTGAAATGGGTACATCCAGAATAGACCACCTTTACCATCTTCCATTTTCTTCAGTTTCAATCCTTTTCTCCTCCCCGTTCTGTAATAAAATACATTTTTTATTAATATCGTGTGCGCGTCCATTCCCGTGTGCCCTGTGTAGCTGCGTACAAACACCGTATCGCACGGCAAGCCGATTTTTAAGGGATTGCGGCATTCTAGAAGGGTAAAACTCGGGTTTTCTACTCCCTACGGATCACATGAATCCTAACATTGTTCCACAACACAAAATAGTTCTGATTTCCACATCAGAACAATCAAACACAGATTAACTAATCCTTCATAGGTTTATGAAAACATTCAACAGGAAACATTAATTATAGCAATAGTAGTAGTTCTGTTGTTGGTGATTGTTCAATTGTTTTGTATTGAAAAATGTTTTATCTTTTGTCATAACTTACCGTCTTACTAACAAATTTTCCTCATGGGGTTGTTTTGAAGTTCAGAAATTACGGTGCCCTTTTTGTTGCCATTTTCGGAATCTTCTCTATTCAGTGTTTTTTTTATATTCTTGTTTATCAAAATCAGGAAGTCAAGATCATGGCTGTCCAACTATTCGGAAAACAGCCAATTTCGATTTCCCACAATGGGGTGCCTAAAAATTACCGAGCTAAGGGGGTGAATATTCAGAATCGCCATGCCGGGACGTGTGCCCAGCTCTGGCTACACCTCCATGCATCTCCAGTTAATCGATTTTTGAAGCTTATAGGTCACGAAGGATATACTGTGGTTTTTCATAGGTAACGGTAGATTATTGTGGGCATACGGTAGTTTGGTCAAAGTTTCAGATTTGATTGGGAAATTCTGTGCAGCAGGTATTCGGGGTGCTGTATACGAATTTGATGTTCATTTGTCGATTTCCAAATTATTGAGGTAGGATTTGCCCAGTACGTAGCATGGTACCTACCGTAACCTACAGTGCACCTCTGAATTTCTCGACAAGCGGAACTCTGATTCCTGTTCAACACCCTAGATTACCACAACACACAAGTTTGGAGAAAAATACGGGAATTTTTTCCAAAACATCCTAAAAATTTCTGATGGGCACCCTTGCTACGAGGCTTTGAAAAACGCCAATAATTTTTTAGAGTTATTTTAGTCAATCCGACTCCACACCTGAAAATAATTCTAGAAAAGTACATTTCGTTCGGAATGGCCATGCTGGCTGAAAAGAGTCTCCATTAGAGATGCGAAAGCACAAAACACAACTAAGCTACCCACCAGTCTAAACAAAAAGCGGGAGTTGTTTTTCCAAAACGGAGGTGGTTCAGCTGATGGAACTTCAAGGCTGTCACTATATCTTCCGCCCGAATCTGTAACGAAACCTGAAAAAAAAGGTGTTGAGCCCAAAGATACTTCTACATAACAATCACTATAATCATGAAAAAGGTAACATGAACACCAGAAAAGAAAAGAGAACGAAAATGAGAGAAGGAGAAATGAGAACTGAGGAAAAGGAACTGGTTGACGGCTGGCGATGGAAAGATTAGCTATAGGCCATATCGATCGTTTTCATCGGGAGGAGCGTTGGAGAAAAGGAGCGAGCTGGGGAACTTTTTCGTGGAAGTCGCCTCACATTTTCACCACTTTTTCCCCACTTTTTTCGGCCATGCCCTCGGCGCGACGTGAGAAGAATGTAGAGCAGCCGAAAAAAATGAGGAAAACCGGTACCGCCCTACGAGGCGACTACCAAGCAAATGTCAGAGCACATGACCGTGCTTTCCTTTGGCAGGTATGACCACGTAAAAGGATTTCGAAATGACAGGGCGCCTCGCTGAGTGCGCCGCAACTCAAAAATTGGCGTCTGCATCGTAGCGTGGCGGCTCGATTTCGAAACAATTCAGCGTCAATTTCAGCGGCAAGCGGTGGGTTCCTTCTCGAGGATTATCTTGCACTCTAAAAATAGCAAAATAACTAGGCACCAGCAGCCTTTCGCTAAAGCACAGATACTCCAATACCCTTCCAATTGTGAAAAAATTACGCCCTATCCAAGTGCAAAGCCGATGAAAGCTGAGTTTGAACCCCTGTCCTCTAGTGTTAGAACGTCTCAAGGTGAATTCAGATAGTTCAAGTCACACTAAACCATTCAAAATCTTGAAATTCAAAAACAAATCACACCTCCTACAGTGAGCGTGTCCAGTGTAGTCTATTATTTCTGAGATAACTCCTAGGAATGTTTTCATACGTGAATCCAAGTGTCCCCTTTCCAAAATAACTTCAATTTGAAGTTTTCTGGGCTCAAAAACGCAGGTACCATACTCCAACATTCAGCGAACGTAAATTTTATAGCCCTTGATCAGCAACTGTGGGTCCTTTGATCTTAAAGGCAGTGGTCGCGATCAAATATGCTTGTCGTATTTGTCTCTCTAAACCCTTTTCTGGGTCTTGAGTAGTAGGACCTATAGGAAAAAATCGCGAAAAAACCATTGTTTTGGGCGAAATTTGAAGCCTGAACTTTCTTGTCTTTTGACGGTGGACGAGCTCACTCCATATCATCGGCATCGATGACCTCTTATATCAAGAACATAAGCTGGCTTGAAATTGAATTTCAATCAATGCAGCTTCGGATTTATGTACACATCTAGTCAAAAACATTGACTGAAGTGCTTGCTTTCATTGTTCAACTGTTTGTATTAGGTGAATTTGCATTTATTTCGTCCTCTGAATGTCGATGATTTTTGACTGATCGGCATGAGACTGCGATCTAATTCGTCATCGCTGTGCACGTGTGCACGAACTGGCTGCTTTGGGATTTAGAAACTCTAATTCTAGCCCGTTTTCACCGCTCTACCTTCATAGTTTTTCATCTGTTTTTTATCTAAGCTGATTTTTGTAGTTTTTTCTATAACGTTTTTCATCGTGACCACTGCCTTTAAAAGCAGGGTCGGCGCAGAATTTAGGTTGAGAGGTTTCACGCTCAATCGGAGCGTATGTTTCTGGTAGCCCCAAGGTATGTGCGAAAACTGCGTGAAAAACGATATTCTGCAAATTATTCCACCCATTTCCGTAAACCACTGCGTCAGAAAAGTGTGCCCATTGTACATGCTTTAGCCGTCGTTAACGCTTTCTTCACAACTGCCGTGTATATATCGGTCATTCTGGCCGTGCTTATCTTGCTGTGAGTACCGCAAGGTGCGACACTAGTTGGGGGAGGGCATTGAAGATCTACCCTTGGAAATGAAAAGATTCATTCATGAAAATGAAAATTTCTTTCTCTATCAGATATGTGATAACGTTATCACTCGTAACTTCTTAGAAATTCCATGGAATTAGATCAATTTTTGAAAGCGGTATCCTTCATACCTCATTTGAGTTCTAAGGGGCCCCTAACTAGTTTTGCACCTACCGCAATCCTGAACTTCAGGGCTGTTTTCTCCAAAACTAAGGACTCATAGTTGGTGAAACGTTGAGAGGGTGTTCAGCTGGGCCAGTCCACTATCTAACCGGACTTTCTGTAGTGTCAACGTTTGACCGTACCCCGCCTTTAAGGATCTAAATAACAAAAATAGCCTCTGCTGCGCCTTAGTAGCAGTGAGCGTACAATGCTCATCAAACGAGAGTTTGTTATCTACTACGGACCCGGAGTCTTTTATTTTATCGATTGTCTCAATCGGCACACCGTTAATTGCATAGGTGGCATGGTGGATTTCGGCTGAACTTTCATTTCACTGAAATTAACATTTTTAAGGCCGAATCGTTCAAAGATGATGAGTATGCTCTGGGACTTGTTTGGAAAGCGTCAGGACTCCGATCTATTCGAGATTTTGATCCGATTGGTGTCGCTCGGGTTTTCTTATGTGGTTATCCCCTGTTTCGGAGGCGAGTCAAGTTCTCTCCTTCGTGTGTTTGTGCGGAGCGAGGATAGGGGCAGCGGGAAAGTGTGAGGGAAGGGGAGGTATGATCGGCATGGATCCTGAAGAGACTTTGCGTTCCCCATTGAAGGCTGGCGCAAGTTCGGTGCACCTATGTTATAACATATGGCACCGAATTTGCGCCAACCTTAAACAGTGAACGCGAAGTCTCTTCCGGATCCATGCCGACGTTAGCATATACGCATACACACACCATCAGTGGCAGTAAGTTTCACTTCGAGCTAGAGGATCCACTGTCAGCTCACCTGGCCTGTTTTCCGCCTGTCGCTTTGAAATTATTCGAAAAATTATTCGAGTATAGTCGAGTGGATGTTATTCGAATCTATTCGAAATTCGGACGTCGAAAAAGAAGTGTTATTCGAATGTCTCCGAAAATCGGACCTTAAGAATAAGGTCATCCGAATATATTCAAAAATCGGAAGTCAAAAAAGCGGATATTCGAATTTAATCGAAAATCGGACGTTGAAAAAAGGGTCATTCGAATCTATTCGATTTTCGGTCTTTTGGTCCAGAGCACAACTATAGTATTTTGTTCATTTCAATACATTTCCAGGTTTTTCCAGTACTTCGAGTTTTTTAGACTTTTGAGGGGTTTTCTGATTGAATTCCAATGTATAAAAAGCGCACCTACGGAAATCATTTCAAAAAAGATGCAGTTTTTTTATTTCTTTCAATGTAGAGAAGTTTTACCGACGGTAAACCGATCCAAACCCGAACTGTCTCTATTCATGACAACCTTGAAGCGGGTGGTTTATAGTTCAAATTTAGAAAAAAACCTGAAGGTGTATTCTGAAAATTTTGATCTGTTGAGCCCAAAATACTGGAATGATGCCATGAGTATTTTGAAAACTTATCGCTCGTCTACAATTGTGCCTTTGAAATATTTGAAACGAGCAAAAAAACTAACAAACGATTTTTCTGTAATCCGAGAAGAAGTGAGAAAATTATGCGAAGTTTTGATTTCTATGACAAAAAAGGATCTAAGAGTTATGTTTACCAAACTTCACTTTGCTGACCGCCTTACCACAGCTTCCTCGAAAACCTTTCCTGCTTTCCATATCGCGCATGATTTTGCTTTGATGAGTTCTACGGATGAGCTTGCAATTTGTGACTGCTCGTTGTTCACTACAATTATCCTCTGCAAGAAATCGCGCTTCTCACGACTCATGGCGCCAGCGGCGCGATTCTGCTCCCTCCGTCTGTCATACGCTCTCTCGCTCTCTCTAACCTGCGCTCAGCACCAGCACGCGTAGAAACCATGAGAATTTCGCGGTTTTACAGCCTATACCAGTAGTTGGTCTATATTCGACCGCCATATCGTACTTGCAGCTATTTCACTAATCTTTCCGGATATTTCTTTACAGAAAATCATTTGACGCCAATTCATATCCTGAAATATTTTGAAATATTTGCTTTGATAAATTTTTGTTTTCTTGAAAGTATAACCAAGTCAAATCATTACTTTCGCCAGGTAGACAAATTTTAAGGAATTATTCAATTTGATTTGAATTTTTTTTCAAAAAAAATATCATTTTTACCGCACAAAGGTTTTCGTCCCAAGGATCACAAGATCCGTTGAGTTCTCGGAATGATGCATGAAACTCCAGGGAAATCGTTAGTTAGTTTTTTTTTTACTTTTTTTCAAATATATCAAAGGGAAAGTGCTAGACGAATGATAAGGTTTCAAGATATTCAAAGCATCATTCCAGTGTTTTGGGCTCAACAGATCCATAATATTGGAACACATGTTCAGCTCATTTTTCCTAATTTTCGACGAAAAACTAGCCGTTTCAAGGTTGTTTTGAATAGAGACAGAACTACGTCTTTCGTTGTGTACGCGCTTCACCATTGAAAGGAGTCTAAATTGGAGGCGGCCCAAAAGGAACTCTATCGTTTTTTTTTCATGTGTTTGCGCGGATATGCTTTTGAGGTATTGGAATATCACCAGAAAGCCCCACAAAATCAAATTTTTGAAAGTTTAGCATCCAGGGGCCGTATTCATCAACGATAAAACCGCGGTTTCAGAGCAAAATTCACTCCGCGGGGTAAATTTTCGGTATTCTTCAGAAACTAAACCTCAAATTTGGGGTATACATGGGAGTCTCCGACACCCTGTTGAAGGAATGACGCAGGTTTCCGATATAATCGCCTCAACAAACGCACCCCATCGGCAGAGATCGTGACTTCAACGAATTTCAATCAAATTGCTCGCTTTTTACACTATTTCAATTTGTTTCTGGTTGATCTGCTACACTCTTCTTTATATTGCTCTTTCGTACAATGCAAATTAACCTAATTTTTCGAAAACAAAAGCAGAGCAGATTTTTCCTAATTCTTTTGAATTCTATTTTCTCGACAACGTGTAATTTCAATGCTATTGCCTCGTCCGCTCATGCGCCATTTCGAGTCCGGTCTCAGGCGATTCTCGGCCCCGAGCCGCCTGGCAGTTCATCTCGTTCTCCCAATCTGCGGGTCGGCTTCTGTTGATCTCCGGGCCTCTGCTGTTGCTGTTCGGGCTCCCCAGTCAGCGCGAACAGTGACAGCAGTTGCCCGGAGATTAGGAGGGCTAACCGAACAGTCAGGCGGCTCCGATTGCTGTTCGGTGCTGTTCGGGGCCGAGAAAAGCCTGGTGTAGTTTGATGTAGCTTACTTTTAGAAATATATCCTTTGTTTTCGAAGCTAAACCTTCTTTATTATTGCATGAAGGGGTTCTTATTTTGAAACTTGGACAGGCAAAGTAACGATTTGGCAATGTTTTTGAGAAATTAGAGAAAGTTGACAAAAATGTCTTGAAATTGAATTTACACACAAAACTAGTACATCGAAAATTTTACTTATAGATACAAGCAGAAACGACACGGAAAATGACGGAGGCAAAGAAAACAACAACCCCTCTAAGACTGTCAGCTGTTTACCCATGTTAATTTATGGTAGGCTAGAAACCGAGCCAGCCATTGCTACAGTATATATTGTGAAAATCCGCAATCGCACTACCTCCTCCATCCGTTACGGCGGAATATAGCTTACTCACAAATATTGAAAGAAACCTACTCAATCAATTTTCTGCTTTCAGCATAAATGTTTAGCAAAAATCTCGGCAGACGGGCCTACATTATGATTAATGCTTTTGCAAAAACACGTCGTGCAGCATTAGTACCACATTGAATAATGTTATGAGCGGGCCTACAGGCGACATTCAGCATGTCATAAATGAACGAAAATGCTATGTAAATGTGATGAACCACGAGTCTTGATCGCGGCAAGTTGCTATTCATAGGAGGATGGAAAGAAGGAGCCCAGGGACTTGCAGAATGACTTTATACAACTGGTCCTATTCATCTGAAGGAACCACTCAATAGAGAATGTCAAACTGCTCAAGACAGGTTAACTTTCCACATCACCAGTGTAGAGCTATGAAGAAAAATAAGTGGTAGTTGAATGGGGTTCAACGGTAAACTAGCCAAGATGCGCTGAATTGAAGACGCTAGTCTTGAACATAGAAAATACGTGGTAAAAGTGAAAGTTCTCAGCAACAATTGTGTGAGCCGAGGTCAAAGAGGAGTTCAAGTTGACAAGTACCTTTGAGGCGATTGACACAACGCTTTTTATTCGCCAACCAGTCTTAGTTTTGCGACACCTTGGCACAGCGCATGTTTGTTGGAAGTTGGAGCGCTAGCAAGAAAAGTTCGTCTGAGTCAAAAAATTACTGTACAACACTGTGAACGAGATAGGTCCGACAGGTTTGTTGAAGAAACAACTGTCTAGTCGTTGGCTAGGAAGCTCGAAAATCCATCCATGACATGGATGACGTGACACGCTAGGAAGAAATGATTGACGAGGAATATAAAGGAGGCTCATCCGTCCTCGACATCCCGCGAATAATTGTCGGCTATTACAGTGGGAGGACAAGACTGGTTCTCCCGAAGCTTCAAGGTGGTTCTTGGTGCATCTCCAATACCTTCATCTATTGGTATATGTGAATACTAGACTTGGGACCGAATCGAATAATTATTCGAATAATATTCGAATAATTCGAATATTCGAGTATTCGAATAATCGATTCATTCGGGAATTGAAATTTTGGATTTATTCGATTATTCGATGCATTCGGGAATGCAAATTTCGGAGTGTATTCGAATATTCGATCAATTTCAGTGCCCCATATTCGAATTAGACCGGTGACGGGCAACTCACCCTGCACCAATTTACGATCGAAACCAAAATGCATCCCAAATCAGGATTTCAAAAACATTTCACGGTGTGGAAGCTTTCTCAGTCATTTTCACCAACTCAGATACTGGGGAAGTCCGATTCGGCTACAATAGGTTTTCTAATCGGGTACCTAGTCGAGTTGAAAGGAACTTCTGCAGCAGCACGTGCTGCTCCGAAGAGCACGTGACCTTTTCGATGGGACCACGTGACGCAGAGAGATGAACCCTTGCCGCACCCTCGATTCCTCGGCGACAGTAAGTGGCCTGTTCAATAGGACTACGTGGCGCAGCGAGGTAAAACTTCTGCCCCACCCTATTTCCCACGCGGCAGCACGTCGTCCTATAATAGAAGAACGTGGCGCTGGTGGCGGAGTCCACAGCCCTTCAATGGGAGCTGGTCTCCCCAACAAGGATACGGGTCACGGCCCGCAGCAGGGGGCCACCCCCACAGCAGACTGAGGGTTACTAATGGGTAATTCAGCATGGAAATTTTAGCCGTATGCACCCTGTTGCGGAACGGTGGTTGTTTACCCCTCGTCCGACGTCATGATGACGTCAGTCCCGTAGGAAACGACTGGTGGACTTACAACTGGGACAATACGCCCTGAACTAAATACCCCGGAAACGACATACTGTAATACGAGGATGAAACTACATTATTACCGCACTCTCGAATGAACACCCAATGTCCCCAGCTTGGGACTCACTGTACTAGTAAATATGCACTCAGACTAAGGTATAACAGCGAAATGTATCCCTCTTGCTTACACAACAGTACACCACTAATTTAGATAATTTATACTCTATTGAGATTATGAAGAAGAGGAAAAATACAAGATTAGATAATACAACAATAGTTCATAGATAAGGACCACATATAACCGTAGAAAAGCACTGAATTAGCAAAAGAAGACGAACAAGGAATACGGACGATTGACTGTTCATCTACCTTGCTCATCGCGAGCAGCTGCATCAAAGAAATGAATTGTAGTGTTCTAAAGGCCCTAAGGCCCACAGAGAAACACTGTACTAGTGACGGAAAATGAGGTAATCAACAAAACAGAGAGCAGCCGCACCGGGCCGTGGCAGGAGCGTCAAATCATTATTTTAGGCCGCTCGAACCAATCCGGCGTTGGCGGCGCTTGCGTACTGTACTGCCGGCATTCGCTGTGGGACCGACCGCGCACGAGCCCTCGTAGGAGCGAAGCATCGCGCTTTCGCGACAGAGATGTTGCATCTCAGGAAGAGAGCCAGCGTTACCGTTATTCTTCTCGTGGAATCAACTGCACATTCTTGTTGAACTCAGCGATTTTGGGACTCATGGATCGACCAGCCTCTGAACGTCGAATGAAGACCCTCCGACGACTGGTACTTCTTTTTTTACCGTGTCTCCCAACCTTTTTTTACACAATCTCCCGATTGATTCAGGAATTATTCCCTCCCACCCATTTTTTTTAAATCATCCTTTATACTTCCAGGTGTTCTCAGGTGTGTATGCCGCACCCTGCACATGAAATTAACTCTCAGTTCAAGGAGGAGATTGAAATGCCGCTGCTATGTGAGGCTGTGAGTTCTTTCTAAACTCTTTTTTCTAATAATTATCAAATGAACAATTTTAGAGCAAACGTCTTCGAAGAAGAAGAGATGCAATGTTTGTCAAGCTTGACAAACTTGCCTCTTGCTGGGAGGGCCGACCATTGTGCCAGCTTTTAGCTTACAGTCCATGCGTTATTATTCTACCCTTAAAATGATGGCTGTAGTCGATCTTGTAAGCTCAGAGGGTATTTGTGATCCATTTCAATATTGACAAAATATTCTCCTGTGATTTTGTACCTTCTCGCGAGTGGTGTGTTCTATACCCCGGCATCGAATGGTTCCGAATCAACCGATAAATTAATTTTCCTTCCGAGTGTCAGTAAGGGGAAAACGTTCCATAACTCAGGCCTGGGAGAATGAGGTTCATTATTGGATGACTATACCCTATTCGATGTCTAGTATAGTGTATTTTTGCTGATAAGTGTGAAAAAGTAGTTTGATGGAAGTGTTTAACTAGTTAAAGGCACTATTCACGACAAACTTCGTCCTTGAGTTTTCTTCGAAAAACAAAGGTAGTAGCCCCCAGAAGCAGAACTGTGCTGAAAAAATGGATTGAAAAGCCTTCCTAGGAGCAGAAAACGTGTTTGAAGAATAACCCAGTGGGCAAGGCCGGCTTCCATGGGTCCAGTTGTTGTCATCGACACCGACACGTCTCTACCACTTCCAAGCTTTGACCTGCGATCATCGGCGATGGTTTTCCCTTGAAAAAACATTAGATTTCATAATAAGTTGTCGAAAACATCCGGAAATCTTCTTCAGGGAAAAATCTATCCAATCCATTGCCTAATTCAATATCAAAACTGCTGATGGACTCAGGTCAAATCGTTGCAGTGATAGAGCCGTGTCGGTGTTTATGACAACAACTAGACCCAAGAAGGCCGGCCTTGCCCACTGGGATAATCTTCGAAACCGTTTTCCGAATCTGAGAAGACTTTCGAAACGGTTTTTTCAACACTGTTCTGTTTTTGTGGGCTACCACAATTGTTTTTCATTGGAAAAACAAGGACGAAGTTTATCGTGAGTACTGCCTTCAGAGGGTGGAAACTTGTTGAGAGGAGGTCTTCTCGTTGTTGATTAGAGCGCAGCAAGCTGCCAGAAAGAGCAGTTCAACTTGATAGTAGATGAGCGACAAGTAGTTGAAAGGAAGTTTTCCACTTAATGATAAGGAGGCAACAAATTGCTGAAACCGGCTTTCAACAACTAGAGACCTACTCTTGGTTAAGTTGAGGCCTACCCTTGGGCAAGTTGAGAAGCGCCTTTCTACAGCGTTCCGACGCCTAATCGACAACTTAACGAGGCAATCGTTAAGTTGTTGGAATAGTGGTTGTTAAGTTGTTGAAAAACTTCTGGGACGCTGTGACGAAAGGGAGGACGGTATGCAGGGTCAAGCCGACGCTGTGACGAACGGAAGGGATAGAGATGCAGGCTTAATCCGACGCTGTTACGAAAGGAAGGGGACGGAATGAAGGGTCAAATCAACGCTGTGACGAAAGAAGAGGATGGGTTGCAGGGCTAAGCCACCACTGTGACGGAAGGAAAGGCAAGGAATGCAGGGTCACTTCAAAAAATGGGATGCTCCACTACTTCTAACAGCTGAAGTTCACAGCAGGATTGTCCATGCTGCTTCTGCTTTTGGAGCACTAAACTGGTGCTTATGGAGGCGTCAGAACGTAGCCGTCGGAACGAAAACGAGGATCTACCGTTCGCTTGTCGTGCTAGTATTGCTGTACGCAACTGAGACGTGGACACTGCTGAAATCGGATCTTCGGAAACGCGAAGTTCTTCAAATGCGATGTCTCGACGAATCCTTCACGTGTCTTTACTACACCATGTCACGAATGAGAATATCCGCTTACGTTGCGAGGACCAACCCACGATCAAATGAGAAGTCAGAAAGCGTAGGTTGCGCTGGTTCGGTCATGTTTGCTGCATGCCAATAGAGCGCCTGTCTCACCAGTTGCTCTTCAGACAACGACCGGTGGAGTGGAAAGTGCAGCGATCGGCGCCCAGAAATACTTGGATTGAGCAAGTTGAAGATGATTTGGCGAAACGCAAACTGTCTGTGGCTGATGCTAGACTGATGGCACTGGATCGCTCTGCGTGGAAAGCAGTTTTTTGTGACGCACATCTTCTCATGGCACCCACGGCGGCGTACTGGCTCCGAGGTCAGGCTCGGCAGGCCGTCAGCTAATGGGACGGTAAGTAAGGTAAGTTTTAAAAGAAGCCAACTGATTATTCGAGTGGACCCACTAAAAACCCGGCAGTTTCATAATTGGCTGTATGATTTGAATAATCGATCGATAAGACCACCATAGTTTTTAAACCACCATAGTTAATCAAGAGATCCAGAAAATTCAAATCTCGTCAATTAAAACGCTTCTAGTTGTATGATTCAAAAGGTAGAAACACTTCAAGTTCTAATAATTAGTTAATTGATTCGAAACTGACTGAAATGATTAATTTTCGATAGTCCTGGACCCTCCGAGTTAGAAAAAATATTTATCTACTGTTTCTGTGAAGTAATAACCGCTACCATCGCAGCAGAGGGGGGAAGCACTATGATATGGCGGAAACTCTGGGTAGGTGTTTAAATTGGGCGGGGCGGCACGAAAAAATGGGCTTGGCTTAGTGCTACACTATAGACCACCTCTGCAGGCAAAACAGCGGATAATCGGAACATATGTTCAAGTATTGCTCTAATTTCAAGCGGGAGCCACATCCAAGGGCTCGCCACCCGCTATCCTTCCGTCGGCAACCAGCGTTAGGTGAGCGCTCCAAAGTAGAGTTGCGAGCGCGCCGCCGTAATGTGGTGAGCGGGTGGCGAACGCCAGCATGCCAGTGCTAGCCACCCGCTACCGTTCCGCTCGCGGGCCTCGCGAGGTGCTGCGCGCTGTCGGACTTTTTGTTAGCGGGTGGCGAGCTTCAACTTTCTGAGGTGGCGCTGAACCGAGACAATTCTGAAGAATATGAGCTTGATGTTCCTGGTGGCTCTTACCATGAGTTAAAGGCAGTGTTCAAGATGATTTTCTCGAGTTTTCACATAAAACAATGCGTTGTCCTCCAAGAGTTACTGTGCTTCTCTGGGCCAAATTCCGGTCCGCAATTGCATCTCGACACGCTTTGCGACCGCATGCGCTCGAGTCAGTCGAGTTTCCAGCGCCAAAGCCGACTCGATATGACTTTTGATACAGTTTTCTCCAATTTTATTTAATTTCCAGTTTCTTAGACCCACCTAGAGTAAACAGATCGGCGGCTGCGGCGCTGGAAGCTCTTCCGACTCGAAAGCGCGCGGCCGCGAAGCGTGTCGAGACGCGATTGCGGACCGGAATTTGGCCCAGAAAAGCACAGTACCACAATTACGAAGAAACTTTGAAAAACGCATTAAAACGTCGCATTTCAGTGACATTATTCTATGGGCTGAGCAGCGTGCCACCGCGGCGTGGCGCGGCCTGATGATTGAGAGCCATATTGATAGATCGCGGCGATCTATCAATACGGCTCTCATCATCGAACCGCGCCGCGGTGGCACTTCTGCTCAGCCTAACATGGACTAGTTGTCGGGTTGGATGAACATGTTCACGCTGGTTGTCACCGGTGGAAAATTGGGTCGAATGAAAATAGAAGAGTATTTCATGCAAAGCAGGAATATTAAGGGCCCCAAGGAAAGAACGGAGCAATAGAGAGCAGAGCATTGCAAAGGAGGGATCCACAAAAGATTTCATTGCCGCAACAAACACTTCCTGTGGTACTTAAGAGGTGGGGTGATACTCAAGGATTTCGTTTGCTTCTGGTGCGTTTTTCTCCACTTCTACGTCATTTTAGTCCTACCCAGGGCCACTTAATCAATGTAGTAAATAATCTTGAAATCGAAAATTATTGTCAACACTGCCCTTAAATCGAATCTTCCCGAGGACGTCAGCAATGTTGTGTAATTTTGCAACGGCCATTTTCGGCAATTTTCGGGGTCAGTTTCTGGACAGTTCTTCCCGTTTTATAAAAATCGTACCAAAGGGTTTTTGGAGGTGCTGCGTCGATTGGCATTTACCGTTTGTTCGCTTAAATCAAACGAAGTTCGAAGCCACAATTGGGGTATGTCGTATAGTTTTGCAACGCACTTTAGTAGTTCAAGTAAACGCATCATAGCTTCACGTGAACACGTGCATCGATTTGCTGTGATTTCTCCCTTGATAACCTAAAAACATGTGCTTAACCAGCATAAAGGCCGCCTCACCTCATAGGCCTCGATCATACTTCCCGCGACGGCGACAGCGCATATCAGGCATATCGATTTTCAATCTATACTAATGGTAACCATTGCGTGGCATCGCTCGTCGCTAGAAGTATGTACGATCCCGGCAATAAAGTGCCGCATTCTGCCCAGCAGGGTATCCTTGTTGGGGAGACCGGCTCCCAAGGGCTGGGGATGCGGAAACAGTCTTAATCTGCATCCACTGACAGAAGTTAACAATTGAGACTCGTCAACTTCTTTCAAGATTTGTTAAATGCAGTTTTCACGATAAAAACGTATTCTAGTTTTCTGTGTTCCTGAGCAAGCAAGTATACGAAATAAAAACTATTGGGGAAAACCTCCCACAAACTTTCAGACATCGAAGGAAAAACTGCCTAAAGAAATCTGTGAAATAATTGATCACGCCTGTTTGTTGTGTTCCGGGGAACTGCGGGCTTTGAACAACCCAGACGTCGGAAATGGTGTCGCGCACTAAAATTCTTGAGTAATTCTTGAGTTAATTTACTTTGTTTATGTTTCTTGTAGCGAACATCCCCCAAAAATAATATGGTTTAATGCACATGCTTGGATGCTAGAATCTTTTGGGATAAAGTTCAGATTTTCGACAACTATTCCTCTGGAAAGACGAACGGTGGACAACCGTTTCTTTCTATTGGAAGGGGCCATCCAAGGAATCTGCTGGTCCACGGGATTTTCATCCTTCTGGCCGTTTTTCGTCGTACCTTCATCCTTGCTCTTCTTTGAGGGACCCGAAGCTTACGTTCCGGCTGGAAAACCGGCAAAATTTTTTCGTAAACACTGCCTTCAATGCAACTCAATTTCTATGGGATCCAGGAACGTGCCTAATTAAAATTTTACAATTGGTTACAATTTAGTCCTTCAAAGAGCCAGAGCTCTTGAAGGGATCCTCACAGCGGAGAGGGGCTGTTTTCGCAGTAGTTCATAGGGAGGGTGGTTCCTCACCGCAGACCTCGGCTGAAATATTGTGAAGGCGTGCTTTTTGTGCAGTTGCGGACAAGACACGCTATTCGACGTCACATTTGCATAAAAAGACGGTCCGCGGTTACTCTCAGGACGATCCGCGGCGGCTCTCAGGACGATCCGCGACGGCTCTAAGGATGATTCGCGGAGGCCCTCAGTACAATCCGCGGCGGCTCTCAAGACAATCCGCGGCGGCTCTCAGGACGACCCGCGGCGGCTCTCAGGACGATCCGCGGCGGCTCTCAGGACGAAACGCGGCGACTCTGAGGACGATCCGCGGCGGCTCTCAGGACGATCCGCGGCGCTTTGCCGGAGCCTTACCGGCTTCGGTGAAGAACCGTCCGGTCGTCAGCCGCAGACGATCCTGCAAAAGCGCCGCGGACGGGCCCGTTTCTCGGAGATAGTATAAATAAAAAACCATAAGTCAATATTAGAGCCTGAGAGCACTCATAGAATCTCTGATTCATCCGTATTGTACTTCATTAAGCGTTCGTTGGTGTCCTCGTCGTCATCATCATCGAACGATGGCGGTGAATCGCTCTCGTTATCCTTCACATCGGCTACGATGCGACTTCCGTAGCAGCTGAGCTCCCACTATGACCATTGTCATCTACCGTACACCATAGATAGCGGCGACGAGGCAAATTTATTAGAAATCATTCGAAATTATAACTATCGGAATGAACATTCGAATAGTAGGCTTCGATTATCGAATGGATTCGAACACCCCCTTTTTAAGGAGGTCCGATTATTGAATAGATTCAAACACCCCCTTTTTTGATGTCCGATTTTTAAATAGTATTCGAATAGATTTTAGGAATTGCGATAATGAATACGTTTTCGAGTGGCAATTATTCGAATATATCGATTCGACTCTATTCGAATGGCACAACTGAAATCAATTGTTCATCAGTTACTTTTATGATGGCTAACAGCAGATTGAGCCAGATGACTGACGGAGGGCCGACCTCTTTTGACGAAATTTTAGACTTTCGACCTCATTTATCTTCACGGTGAGGCGTTTTTAACCCAACAAACTGTCCCTACGCTCTTATGTGGGCCCAGAAAATCACTCAAACCGAGAAAATGGTGAGTGGTTCTCAGTGCATATGATGCCTTTAAATTCAAAAATTGAAAGAAATTTCTATCTACCAGGCTGCACTCGACTTTTTGTGAATGCTGATATAGCGGATGCTAGTTGTAAAGGAAGTCTCCCCGATAAATACGGTTGTCGACATCTCTTCAATGAAACCTTTCCTGAATTCAGTATAGCAGGATCAATTTGGACATTCCACAAAAAAAGGAAGCCGCATTCATCGTCAAGCTAACTATTACTGTTTGCTAGTTCTTCGGGGGTAAACGAACAGTCCGGGTGCGTACCGCTTTTCCGAATTCTCCAGTTTTCAATGGGTCGACTGATTTGTGAATTTTTATTAAAGCTTTTATGCTAGAAACTTCACTCTTCTTGTCCGAGCGCCGAAGATTGCCCCCCCCCCCAAGCGGGGAGCGATCGACGAAAATATAATTCGGCCTGATCGGAGCCCTGCCGTTACTGCCTTGAAGCCCTGCCCTTGATGCCCTGGAGCACTGACGTCACCACTCCGTTGCAATGGCCTCATTGCTCTGAAGCTCTGACGTCACCCCTACAAACGGAAAGCGGCGTCCGTTCTCCAAAATATCCCTTTCTGATAGGGACTCAAAGTTCCCGTCCAAGGTCGGCCCTGCTGGGCAGAATGCGGCACTTTATTGCCGGGATCGTACATACTTCTAGCGACGAGCGATGCCACGCAATGTTTACCATTAGTATAGATTGAAAATCGATATGCCTGATATGCGCTGTCGCCGTCGCGGGAAGTATGATCGAGGCCTATGAGGTGAGGCGGCCTTTATGCTGGTTAAGCACATGTTTTTAGGTTATCAAGGGAGAAATCACAGCAAATCGATGCACGTGTTCACGTGAAGCTATGATGCGTTTACTTGAACTACTAAAGTGCGTTGCAAAACTATACGACATACCCCAATTGTGGTTTCGAACTTCGTTTGATTTAAGCGAACAAACGGTAAATGCCAATCGACGCAGCACCTCCAAAAACCCTTTGGTACGATTTTTATTAAACTGGAAGAACTGTCCAGAAACTGACCCCGAAAATTGCCGAAAATGGCCGTTGCAAAATTACACAACATTGCTGACGTCCTCGGGAAGATTCGATTTAAGGGCAGTGTTGACAATAATTTTCGATTTCAAGATTATTTGCTACATTGATTAAGTGGCCCTGGGTAGGACTAAAATGACGTAGAAGTGGAGAAAAACGCACCAGAAGCAAACGAAATCCTTGAGTATCACCCCACCTCTTAAGTACCACAGGAAGTGTTTGTTGCGGCAATGAAATCTTTTGTGGACCCCTCCTTTGCAATGCTCTGCTCTCTATTGCTCCGTTCTTTCCTTGGGGCCCTTAATATTCCTGCTTTGCATGAAATACTCTTCTATTTTCATTCGACCCAATTTTCCACCGGTGACAACCAGCGTGAACATGTTCATCCAACCGGACAACTAGTCCATGTTAGGGGCTGAGCAGAGTGCCACCGCGGCGCGGTCTGATGATGGAGAGCCGTATTGATAGATCGCCGCGATCTATCAATATGGCTCTCAATCATCAGGCCGCGCCACGCCGCGGTGGCACGCTGCTCAGCCCCATATAGAATAATGTCACTGAAATGCGACGTTTTAATGCGTTTTTCAAAGTTTCTTCGTAATTGTGGTACTGTGCTTTTCTGGGCCAAATTCCGGTCCGCAATCGCGTCTCGACACGCTTCGCGGCCGCGCGCTTTCGAGTCGGAAGAGCTTCCAGCGCCGCAGCCGCCGATCTGTTTACTCTAGGTGGGTCTAAGAAACTGGAAATTAAATAAAATTGGAGAAAACTGTATCAAAAGTCATATCGAGTCGGCTTTGGCGCTGGAAACTCGACTGACTCGAGCGCATGCGGTCGCAAAGCGTGTCGAGGTGCAATTGCGGACCGGAATTTGGCCCAGAGAAGCACAGTAACTCTTGGAGGACAACGCATTGGTTTATGTGAAAACTCGAGAAAATCATCTTGAACACTGCCTTTAACTCATGGTAAGAGCCACCAGGAACATCAAGCTCATATTCTTCAGAATTGTCTCGGTTCAGCGCCACCTCAGAAAGTTAAAGCTCGCCACCCGCTAACAAAAAGTCCGACAGCGCGCAGCACCTCGCGAGGCCCGCGAGCGGAACGGTAGCGGGGGGCTAGCACTGGCATGCTGGCGGTCGCCACCCGCCCACCACATTACGGCGGCGCGCTCGCAACTCTACTTTGGAGCGCTCACCTAACGCTGGTTGCCGACGGAAGGATAGCGGGTGGCGAGCCCTTGGATGTGGCTCCCGCTGAATGTGAAAAATGCTCCCGCGAAGTGGCGCTTTTGCCGGGGTTTTCCTGATCGTGAGAGATTTAATTTGTTCAGAAAAGCCACAAAGTTTCCGGACACGGCGCCGCGAAGCGGCGCGAAATCCCCGGCCTATGATTCCCGGACGAAGCGCCGCGAAGCGGCGCTTTTGCCGGGGTTTTCCTGATCGTGAGAGATTTATTTGTTCAGAAAAGCCTCAAAGTTTTCGGACAGAGCGCCGCGAAGCGCCCAAAACCCCCGGATTATGGTTCCCGGACAAAGCGCCGCGACGCGGCGCTTCGGCCGGGGTTTTCCTGATCGTGAGAGATTTATTTGTTCAGAAAAGCCTCAAAGTTTTCGGACAGAGCGCCGCGAAGCGGCGCGAACCCCCGGATTATGGTTCCCGGACAAAGCGCCGCGACGCGGCGCTTCGGCCGGGGTTTTCCTGATCGTGAGAGATTTAATTTGTTCAAAAAAGCCGCAAAGTTTCCGGAAAGAGCGCCGCGAAGCGGCGCGAAATCCCCGGTTTATGGTTCCCGGACAAACCGCCGCGAAGCGCTGCTTTGGCCAGGTTTTCTGATCGTGAGAGATTTAATTTGTTCAGAAAAGCCGCAAAGTTTCCGGAAAGAGCGCCGCGAAGCGGCGCGAAATCCCCGGCTTATGGTTCCCGGACAAAGCGCCGCGAAGCGGCGCTTTGGCCGGGGTTTTCCTGATCGTGAGAGATTTAATTTGTTCAGAAAAGACACAAAGTTTCCGGAAAGAGTCCGCGAAGCGGCGCAAACCTTCCGGCTTATGGTTCCAGGACAAAGCGCCGCGACGCGGCGCTTTAGCCGGGGTTTTCCTGATCGTGTGAGATTTTACTTGTTCAGAAAAGCCACAAAGATTCTGAACAGAGCGCCGCGAAGCGGCGCAAAATCCCCGGCCTATGGTTCCCAGACAAAGCGCCGCGAAGCGGCGCTCTGGCCGGGGTTTTCCTGATCGTGAGAGATTTAATTTGTTCAGAAAAGCCACAAAGTTTCCGGACAGAGCGCCGCGAAACGGCGCGAACCCCCCGGCTTATGGTTCCCGGACAAAGCGCCGCGAAGCGGTGCTTTAGCCGGGGTTTTCCTGATCGTGAGAGATTTAATTTGTTCAGAAAAGCCACAAAGTTTCCGGAAAGAGTCCGCGAAGCGGCGCAAACCTTCCGGCTTATGGTTCCAGGACAAACCGCCGCGACGCGGCGCTTTAGCCGGGGTTTTCCTGATCGTGTGAGATTTTACTTGTTCAGAAAAGCCACAAAGATTCTGAACAGAGCGCCGCGAAGCGGTGCTTTAGCCGGGGTTTTCCTGATCGTGAGAGATTTAATTTGTTCAGAAAAGCCACAAAGTTTCCGGACAGAGCGCCGCGAAGCGGCGCGAAATCCCCGGCTTATGGTTCCCGGACAAAGCGCCGCGAAACGGCGCTTTGGCCGGGGTTTTCCTGATCGTGAGAGATTTAATTTGTTCAGAAAAGACACAAAGTTTCCGGAAAGAGTCCGCGAAGCGGCGCAAACCTTCCGGCTTATGGTTCCAGGACAAACCGCCGCGACGCGGCGCTTTAGCCGGGGTTTTCCTGATCGTGTGAGATTTTACTTGTTCAGAAAAGCCACAAAGATTCTGAACAGAGCGCCGCGAAGCGGCGCAAAATCCCCGGCCTATGGTTCCCAGACAAAGCGCCGCGACGCGGCGCTTTAGCCGGGGTTTTCCTGATCGTGTGAGATTTTACTTGTTCAGAAAAGCCACAAAGATTCTGAACAGAGCGCCGCGAAACGGCGCGAACCCCCCGGCTAATGGTTCCCGGACAGAGCGCCGCGAAGCGGTGCTTTAGCCGGGGTTTTCCTGATCGTGAGAGATTTAATTTGTTCAGAAAAGCCACAAAGTTTCCGGACAGAGCGCCGCGAAGCGGCGCGAAATCCCCGGCTTATGGTTCCCGGACAAAGCGCCGCGAAACGGCGCTTTGGCCGGGGTTTTCCTGATCGTGAGAGATTTAATTTGTTCAGAAAAGACACAAAGTTTCCGGAAAGAGTCCGCGAAGTCTTCCGAGTTCAAAAAAGTGACAAGTATTCTAGAGTGTAATCGGTAGTCCGTATTCCTGAAAGCTGTATTATCGAACGGAAAGGTCTAACTATATGGACCCCGTTTATGTAGTTACATATCCAAATAGATAATCAGTTGTATGTTCAAACTTCATAACAACTTGATCTCCATAAATCACATTCCACAATCTCCATATGTATGTGCATACTTCCATGTAGTAGCATTCTTTCATAACAATTTTTTTAACCACACCGGAACTAGAACTGTCACTATGTGACTCATTCAGTCTCTCCCCGTTGGTTCACCATACTAGAAGTCATGCTTCCAGAATTCCAGTTGACATGCCGAGATCTACATCGTATCAACATTCTTTTATTTCCAGGGTAACGATGCCATGTGATGATTTGGATGCTGAAGCTTTCAAATACAGACACTCATCTGGGTTTCAGCAGTACATCAGCAAGACTCTTCGTATATGATCCATATTCGTCTCGATATCCTACCATCTTCAACTCTTGTCTTGTTTTTGGCGTTTTCCTCGTTTTTTTTGCTTTACTTGACCCGACTTCGTGCAGCAACTGCGAGGTTCAGGTAGTCCATCAGAGCGATATCAAGGTTCTAATATCAGAGAGCAGTTTTGCTGCAGCTCGCTTCTCTGCTCGTCTCCTCATCAGGCAATCGCCCAGGGTGCGCACCAGTTTAAAAAGGCTCTTGCAAACCGGAAACGGTTCAGTCGCGTGCCTGATAGGTAGTTGCACGATAAGGCAGTAAAATAGGCCTGCTGTAATGGTGGTCTACAAAGCCCATCAAATGAGAAACTTTCTGCCACTTCTGACTTGAGCCGCTTTCGAGCAGTTGTTGCACCGAATGGGGAAGTTGGTTTGCTAATTTCGTTGTTTTTCCTGCCGATAGGTTTAGTCCATGAATTGCTAATCAGTAGTCAATGCAGTTAAGGGCAATAAACATGAATGAGTTAATAAATGAATTTTATTGGTTCATACTATCTTTTCATTTTTGTGTCGCAAAATAGTGCAGTATTTTTGTTTAGCAGCAGCACATCAGATGCTCCAGTAGCGATTTTCGTTCAAAAATTCGTTTTCCCTTGATCGTTTCCTATAATAACATACAAAGGGCGTGATGATATGAGCGGTTCTGCTCAAACAGGGACAAATCGGGTGCTTCGCTATTTCAAAAAGTGGAACTCGTTCAGGAACCTCTATCTGATACGGGGCGAAGCTAATTGAAACACGAGGCTGTAGGCGAATAAGTGCTTTCATGTCTCCGCAATCCTATTTCTGAAGCCATCTCCTTTGCATATTTCATCGTTCCTCTCGCAAGATTATTGTCATCCAAAACTTAAGAATGCTGAATAAATGTTCGAGTAGTGTCTGGTAATATTGTCCACAACGGCCGTCGCGCCACCGTTATTCTCGCCGGTCAGTCCACGAATAAAGTTTTTTTTTCTGGAATCAAACACTGTAACGCAATGTCAGAGCATAAAACACGGTCATAACTTGCTAAACTAGTTTCGTTCTACTCCTGCTATGCGAACTCCGAAGGCAATAGGTCTGAGAATACTTAAGATGATCGACTAGGACACAGTTGAATCAACATATTCATTCACCTTATTTGCTGTAATGACCGTTTCGTTTTGTTCGTCTGAGACGGCTACATATTTCTATGCTTCTTCTCTATGTTTTTTTGTAGAGGACCATGAAACGTCGAAATGGTCCGCAAGTACACCAAGACGAATTCTGTCTCGCATATGTGTATGTTGGCTAAGTTTACCGTATATTTTTCGATGCATGTACAGCGGGAAGAGAAAGTTTGTCAGTGGATTTGTGCACATTGGCATGCTTCTTCTTTCCCATGAACGTGGTCGTCTGCTGAAATCACAGTTACGCCTTAACGTTCCTCTGGGCCAAGAGCGATCCCCCCGGAAAGTGGGAGCTACCGGCTGTCACTGCGTAGTAACTGTGTCAATCACAGATCGGCAATCAATGTGGACACGCAGGCATAGATATGCACACGCGCGCTCAAGTTAATGATCGTGGGAGTGAGGCACCTTGTAACAGTGAGGGCTCTTTTGCAAAGTGGCTGACTGCAGAAACGGGTGGTGAATTCGCTAACCGCCGCAGAGGAGAGAGAAATAGCGCGCGATGCGAAGAGACGTTTGGTCGACACCGCGGACGTGGGGCCGTGCACGTCTAAGGGTGGCGACTTCTTGAGCAAAGTGCGCCCCGAGAGAGGGCAGTGGAGCGCTTGCGAACAGACCAGTCCGCTGTCAACTTATCACCCCAGCACAGCAGGGTGGCCATTCTTGTTGTCTACGGGAGCAAGAAAGGATTGCACCCGCCGGCTGGCAGGCATCCAGCTCCGTTGCCAGCTGATAGGACGATGACAATATAGAGGGACGGCTTTGTTTCCTCGGCAATGTAGAGGGACGGTGGTGTTTTCACAGCAATATAGAGAGGTGGTGATGTCTCCACGGCAATATAGAGGGACGGCTTTGTTTCCTCGGCAATGTAGAGGGACGGTGTTGTTTTCACAGCAATATAGAGAGGTGGTGATGTCTCCACGGCAATATAGAGGGACGGCTTTGTTTTCACAGCAATATAGGGGGGTGGTGATGCCTCCACGGCAATATAGAGGGACGGCTTTGTTTCCTCGGCAATGTAGAGGGGGTGTTGATGTTTCTACGGGAAAGTAGGGGGACGACTCTGTTTCCTCGGCAATGTAGAGGGACGGCTTTGTTTCCTCGGCAATGTAGAGGGACGGCTTTGTTTCCACAGCAATGTAGAGTGGTGTTGATGCCTCCACGGCAATATATAGGGACGGCTTTGTTTCCACAGCAATGTAGAGGGGTGGTGATGCCTTCACGGCAATATAGAGGGACGGCTTTGTTTCCTCGGCAATGTAGAGGGACGGTGGTGTTTTCACAGCAATATAGAGGGGTGGTGATGCCTCCACGGCAATAAAGAGGGACGGCTTTGTTTCCTCGGCAATGTAGAGGGACGGTGGTGTTTTCACAGCAATATAGAGAGGTGGTGATGCCTCCACGGCAATATAGAGGGACGGCTTTGTTTCCACAGCAATGTAGAGGGACGGTGGTGTTTTCATAGCAATGTAGAGGGACGGCTTTGTTTCCACAGCAATGTAGAGGGGTGGTGATGCCTCCACGGCAATATAGAGAGACGGCTTTGTTTCCTCGGCAATGTAGAGGGACGGTGGTGTTTTCACAGCAGTATAGAGGGGTGGTGATGCCTCCACGGCAATATAGAGGGACGGCTTTGTTTCCTCGCCAATGTAGAGGGACGGGGTGTTTTCACAGCAATATAGAGAGGTGGTGATGCCTCCACGGCAATATAGAGGGACGGCTTTGTTTCCTCGGCAATGTAGAGGGGGTGTTGATGTTTCTACGGGAAAGTAGGGGGACGACTCTGTTTCCTCGGCAATGTAGAGGGACGGCTTTGTTTCCTCGGCAATGTAGAGGGACGGCTTTGTTTCCACAGCAATGTAGAGTGGTGTTGATGCCTCCACGGCAATATATAGGGACGGCTTTGTTTCCACAGCAATGTAGAGGGGTGGTGATGCCTTCACGGCAATATAGAGGGACGGCTACGTTTCCACAGCAATGTAGAGGGACGGTGGTGTTTTCACAGCAATATAGAGGGTGGTGATGCCTCCACGGCAATAAAGAGGGGACAGCTTTGTTTCCCTCGGCAATGTAGAGGGGGCGGTGGTGTTTTCACAGCAATATAGAAGGTGGTGATGCCTCCACGGCAATATAGAGGGACTGCTTTGTTTCCACAGCAATGTAGAGGAACGGTGGTGTTTTCACAGCAATATAGAGAGGTGGTGATGCCTCCGCGGCAATATAGAGGGACGGCTTTGTTTCCACAGCAATGTAGAGGGACGGTGGTGTTTTCACAGCAATATAGAGAGGTGGTGATGCCTCCACGGCAGCATAGAGGGAAGGCTTTGTTTCCTCGCCAATGTAGAGGGACGGGGTGTTTTCACAGCAATATAGAGAGGTGGTGATGCCTCCACGGCAATATAGAGGGACGGCTTTGTTTCCACAGCAATGTAGAGGGACGGTGGTGTTTTCATAGCAATGTAGAGGGACGGCTTTGTTTCCACAGCAATGTAGAGGGGTGGTGATGCCTCCACGGCAATATAGAGAGACGGCTTTGTTTTCACAGCAATATAGGGGGGTGGTGATGCCTCCACGGCAATATAGAGGGACGGCTTTGTTTCCTCGGCAATGTAGAGGGTGTTGATGTTTCTACGGGAAAGTAGGTGGACGACTCTGTTTCCTCGGCAATATAGAGGGACGGCTTTGTTTCCTCGGCAATGTAGAGGGACGGCTTTGTTTCCTCGGCAATGTAGAGGGACGGCTTTGTTTCCACAGCAATGTAGAGTGGTGTTGATGCCTCCACGGCAATATATAGGGACGGCTTTGTTTCCACAGCAATGTAGAGGGGTGGTGATGCCTTCACGGCAATATAGAGGGACGGCTTTGTTTCCTCGGCAATGTAGAGGGACGGTGGTGTTTTCACAGCAATATAGAGAGGTGGTGATGCCTCCACGGCAATATAGAGGGACGGCTTTGTTTCCACAGCAATGTAGAGGGACGGTGGTGTTTTCACAGCAATATAGAGAGGTGGTGATGCCTCCACGGCAATATAGAGGGACGGCTTTGTTTCCACAGCAATGTAGAGGGACGGTGGTGTTTTCACAGCAATATAGAGAGGTGGTGATGCCTCCACGGCAGCATAGAGGGAAGGCTTTGTTTCCACAGCAATGTAGAGTGACGGTGTTGTTTTCACAGCAATATAGAGAGGTGGTGATGCCTCCACGGCAATATAGAGGGACGGCTTTGTTTCCACAGCAATGTAGAGGGACGGTGGTGTTTTCAGAGCAATGTAGAGGCGGTGTTGATATTTCTGCGGCAAAGTAGAGGGACGGCTCTGTTTCCTCGGCAATGTAGAGGGACGGTGTTGTTTTCACAGCAATATAGAGAGGTGGTGATGCCTCCACGGCGATATAGAGGGACGGCTTTGTTTCCACAGCAATGTAGAGGGACGGTGGTGTTTTCACAGCAATATAGAGAGGTGGTGATGCCTCCACGGCAATACAGAGGGACGGCTTTGTTTCCTCGGCAATGTAGAGGGACGGTGGTATTTTCACAGCAATATAGAGAGGTGGTGATGTCTCCACGGCAATATAGAGGGACGGCTTTGTTTTCATAACAATGTAGAGGGTTTGGTGATGCCTCCACGGCAATATAGAGGGACGGCTTTGTTTCCACAGCAATGTAGAGGGACGGTGGTGTTTTCACCGCAATATAGAGGGGTGGTGATGCCTCCACGGCAATATAGAGGGACGGCTTTGTTTCCTCGGCAATGTAGAGGGACGGTGTTGTTTTCACAGCAATATAGAGGGGTGGTGATCCCTCCACGGCAATATAGAGGGACGGCTTTGTTTCCACAGCAATGTAGAGGGTTTGGTGATGCCTCCACGGCAATATAGAGGGACGGCTTTGTTTCCACAGCAATGTAGAGGGACGGTGGTGTTTTCACAGCAATATAGAGAGGTGGTGATGCCTCCACGGCAATATAGAGGGACGGCTTTGTTTCCACAGCAATGTAGAGGGACGGTGGTGTTTTCATAGCAATGTAGAGGGACGGCTTTGTTTCCACAGCAATGTAGAGGGTGGTGATGCCTCCACGGCAATATAGAGAGACGGCTTTGTTTCCTCGGCAATGTAGAGGGACAGTGGTGTTTTCACAGCAGTATAGAGGGGGTGGTGATGCCTCCACGGCAATATAGAGGACGGCTTTGTTTCCTCGCCAATGTAGAGGGACAGGGTGTTTTCCACAGCAATATAGAGAGGTGGTGATGTCTCCACGGCATTATAGAGGGACGGCTTTGTTTCCTCGGCAATGTAGAGGGGGTGTTGATGTTTCTACGGGAAAGTAGGGGGACGACTCTGTTTCCTCGGCAATGTAGAGCGACGGCTTTGTTTCCTCGGCAATGTAGAGGGACGGCTTTGTTTCCACAGCAATGTAGAGTGGTGTTGATGCCTCCACGGCAATATATAGGGACGGCTTTGTTTCCACAGCAATGTAGAGGGGTGGTGATGCCTTCACGGCAATATAGAGGGACGGCTTTGTTTCCTCGGCAATGTAGAGGGACGGTGGTGTTTTCACAGCAGTATAGAGGGGTGGTGATGCCTCCACGGCAATAAAGAGGGACGGCTTTGTTTCCTCGGCAATTTGGAGGGCGGTGTTGTTTTCACAGCAATATAGAGAGGTGGTGATGCCTCCACGGCAATATAGAGGGACGGCTTTGTTTCCTCGGCAATGTAGAGGGACGGTGGTGTTTTCACAGCAATATAGAGAGGTGGTGATGCCTCCACGGCAATATAGAGGGACGGCTTTGTTTCCACAGCAATGTAGAGGGACGGTGGTGTTTTCACAGCAATATAGAGAGGTGGTAATGCCTCCACGGCAGTATAGAGGGAAGGCTTTGTTTCCACAGCAATGTAGAGGGACGGTGTTGTTTTCACAGCAATATAGAGAGGTGGTGATGCCTCCACGGCAATATAGAGGGACGGCTTTGTTTCCACAGCAATGTAGAGGGACGGTGGTGTTTTCAGAGCAATGTAGAGGCGGTGTTGATATTTCTGCGGCAAAGTAGAGGGACGGCTCTGTTTCCTCGGCAATGTAGAGGGGCGGTGGTGTTTTCACAGCAATATAGAGAGGTGGTGATGCCTCCACGGCAATATAGAGGGACGGCTTTGTTTCCACAGCAATGTAGAGGGACGGTGGTGTTTTCACAGCAATATAGAGGGGTGGTGATGCCTCCACGGCAATAAAGAGGGACGGCTTTGTTTCCCCGGCAATGTAGAGGGGCGGTGGTGTTTTCACAGCAATATAGAGAGGTGGTGATGCCTCCACGGCAATATAGAGGGACGGCTTTGTTTCCACAGCAATGTAGTGGGACGGTGGTGTTTTCATAGCAATGTAGAGGGACGGCTTTGTTTCCACAGCAATGTAGAGGGGTGGTGATGCCTCCACGGCAATATAGAGAGACGGTTTTGTTTCCTCGGCAATGTAGAGGGACGGTGGTGTTTTCACAGCAATATAGAGAGGTGGTGATGCCTCCACGGCAATACAGAGGGACGGCTTTGTTTCCTCGGCAATGTAGAGGGACGGTGGTATTTTCACAGCAATATAGAGAGGTGGTGATGTCTCCACGGCAATATAGAGGGAAGGCTTTGTTTTCATAGCAATGTAGAGGGACGGTGGTGTTTTCAGAGCAATGTAGAGGCGGTGTTGATATTTCTGCGGCAAAGTAGAGGGACGGCTTTGTTTCCTCGGCAATGTGGAGGGACGGTGTTGTTTTCACAGCAATATAGAGATGTGGTGATGCCTCCACGGCAATATAGAGGGACGGCTTTGTTTCCTCGGCAATGTAGAGGGACGGTGGTATTTTCACAGCAATATAGAGAGGTGGTGATGCCTCCACGGCAATATAGAGAGGGAAGGCTTTGTTTTCACAGCAGCAATATAGAGAGGTTGGTGATGCCTCCCACGGCAGTATAGAGGGACAGCTTTGTTTCCTCAGCAATGTAGAGGGACGGTGGTGTTTTCACAGCAATGTAGAGGTGGTGATGTTTCCACAGCAATGTAGAGGGACAGCTTTGTTACCTCCCGGCAATATAGAGGGACAGCTTTGTTTTCACAGCAATATAGAGAGGTGGTGATGCCTCCACGGCAATATAGAGGAACGGCTTTGTTTCCACAGCAATGTAGAGGGTGTTGATGTTTCTACGGGAAAGTAGAGGGGTGTTGATATTTCTGCGGCAATGTAGAGGGACGGCTTTGTTTCCTCGGCAATGTAGAGGGACTTGACTTTGTTTCCACAGCAATGTAGAGGACGGCTTTGTTTGCCACAGCAATGTAGAGTGGTGTTGATGCCTCCACGGCAATATATAGGGACGGCTTTGTTTCCACAGCAATGTAGAGGGGGTGGTGATGCCTCCACGGCAATATAGAGGGACGGCTTTGTTTCCTCGGCAATGTAGAGGGACGGTGTTGTTTTCACAGCAATATAGAGAGGTGGTGATGCCTCCACGGCAATATAGAGGGACGGCTTTGTTTCCCACAGCAATGTAGAGGGACGGTGGTGTTTTCACAGCAATATAGAGAGAGGTGATGCCTCCACGGCAATATAGAGGACGGCTTTGTTTCCACAGCAATGTAGAGGGACGGTGGTGTTTTTCACAGCAATATAGAGAGGTGGTGATGCCCACGGCAGCATAGAGGGAAGGCTTTGTTTCCACAGCAATGTAGAGGACGGTGATTTGTTTTCCACAGCAATATAGAGAGGTGGTGATGCCTCCACAAATAGAGAGGATGGCTTTGTTTCCACAGCAAATGTAGAGGGACGGTGGTGTTTTGTGAGCAATGTAGAGGGCGGTGTTGATATTTCTGCGGCAAAGTAGAGGGACGGCTCTGTTTCCTCGGCAATGCAGAGGGACGGTGTTGTTTTCACAGCAATAGAGAGGGTGATGCTCCACCATGATAGAGGGACGGCTTTGTTTCCACAGCAATGTAGAGAGGACGGTGGTGTTTCCACAGCAATATAGAGGGCAGTGGTGATGCCTCCACGGCAATACAGAGGGATCTAGCTTTGTTTCCTCGGCAATGTAGAGGGACGGTGGTATTTTCACAGCAATATAGAGAGGTGATGTCTCCACGGCAATATAGAGGGATTTGGCTTTGTTTTCATAACAATGTAGAGGGTTTGGTGATGCCTCACGGCAATATAGAGGACGGCTTTGTTTCACAGCAATGTAGAGGGACGGTGGTGTTTTCACCGCAATATAGAGGGTGGTGATGCTCCACGGCAATATAGAGGGACGGCTTTGTTTCCTCGGCAATGTAGAGGGACGGTGTTGTTTTCACAGCAACATAGAGGGGTGGTGATCCTCCACGGCAATATAGAGGGACGGCTTTGTTTCTCACAGCAATGTAGAGGGGACAGGTGATGCCTCCACGGCAATATAGAGGACGGCTTTGTTTCCACAGCAATGTAGAGGACGGTGGTGTTTTCACAGCAATATAGAGAGGTGGTGATGCCTCCACGGCAATATAGAGGACGGCTTTGTTTCCACAGCAATGTAGAGGGACAGTGGTGTTTTCACGGCAATGTAGAGGGGACAGCTTTGTTTCCATGGCAATGTAGAGGGGTGGTGATGCCTCCACGGCAATATAGAGAGACGCGCTTTGTTTCCTCGGCAATGTAGAGGGACGGTGGTGTTTTCACAGCAGTATAGAGGGGTGGTGATGCCTCCACGGCAATATAGAGGGACGGCTTTGTTTCCTCGCCAATGTAGAGGGACGGGGTGTTTTCACAGCAATATAGAGAGGTGGTGATGCCTCCACGGCAATATAGAGGGACGGCTTTGTTTCCTCGGCAATGTAGAGGGGGTGTTGATGTTTCTACGGGAAAGTAGGGGGACGACTCTGTTTCCTCGGCAATGTAGAGGGACGGCTTTGTTTCCTCGGCAATGTAGAGGGACGGCTTTGTTTCCACAGCAATGTAGAGTGGTGTTGATGCCTCCACGGCAATATATAGGGACGGCTTTGTTTCCACAGCAATGTAGAGGGGTGGTGATGCCTTCACGGCAATATAGAGGGACGGCTTTGTTTCCTCGGCAATGTAGAGGGACGGTGGTGTTTTCACAGCAATATAGAGGGGTGGTGATGCCTCCACGGCAATAAAGAGGGACGGCTTTGTTTCCTCGGCAATGTAGAGGGACGGTGTTGTTTTCACAGCAATATAGAGAGGTGGTGATGCCTCCACGGCAATACAGAGGGACGGCTTTGTTTCCACAGCAATGTAGAGGGATTGTGGTGTTTTCACAGCAACATAGAGAGGTGGTGATGCCTCCACGGCAATATAGAGGGACGGCTTTGTTTCCACAGCAATGTAGAGGGACGGTGGTGTTTTCACAGCAATATAGAGAGGTGGTAATGCCTCCACGGCAGTATAGAGGGAAGGCTTTGTTTCCACAGCAATGTAGAGGACGGTGTTGTTTTCACAGCAATATAGAGAGTGGTGATGCCTCCACGGCAATATAGAGGGACAGCTTTGTTTCCACAGCAATGTAGAGGATTTGGTGGTGTTTTCAGAGCAATGTAGAGGCGGTGTTGATATTTCTGCGGCAAAGTAGAGGGACGGCTCTGTTTCCTCGGCAATGTAGAGAGGACGGTGGTGTTTTCACAGCAATATAGAGAGGTGGTGATGCCTCCACGGCAATATAGAGGGACGGCTTTGTTTCCACAGCAATGTAGAGGACGGTGGTGTTTTCACAGCAATATAGAGGGTGGTGATGCCTCCACGGCAATAAAGAGGGACAGCTTTGTTTCCTCAGCAATGTAGAGGGCGGTGGTGTTTTCACAGCAATATAGAGAGGTGGTGATGCCTCCACGGCAATATAGAGGGACAGCTTTGTTTCCACAGCAATGTAGTGGGACGGTGGTGTTTTCCACAGCAATGTAGAGGGGTGGTGATGCCTCCACGGCAATATAGAGAGACAGCTTTGTTTCCTTCGGCAAATGTAGTAGAGGGACGGTGGTGTGTTTTCACAGCAATATAGAGAGGTGGTGATGCCTCCACGGCAATACAGAGGGACGGCTTTGTTTCCTCGGCAATGTAGAGGGTGTGGTATTTTCACAGCAATATAGAGAGGTGGTGATGTCTCCACGGCAATATAGAGGGAAGAGCTTTGTTTTCATAGCAATGTAGAGGGACGGTGGTGTTTTCAGAGCAATGTAGAGTATGGTGTTGATATTTCTGCGGCAAAGTAGAGGGACGGCTTTGTTTCCTAAGGCAATGTAGAGGGACGGTGTTGTTTTCACAGCAATATAGAGAGGTGGTGATGCCTCCACTGGCAATATATAGAGGACAGCTTTGTTTCCCTCGGCAATGTAGAGGGACAGTGGTATTTTCACAGCAATATAGAGAGGTGGTGATGTCTCCACGGCAATATAGAGGGACGGCTTTGTTTTCACAGCAATATAGGGGGGTGGTGATGCCTCCACGGCAGTATAGAGGGACGGCTTTGTTTCCTCAGCAATGTAGAGGGACGGTGGTGTTTTCACAGCAATATAGAGAGGTGGTGATGCCTCCAAGGCAATATAGAGGGACGGCTTTGTTTCCTCGGCAATGTAGAGGGACGGCGGTGTTTTCACAGCAATATAGAGAGGTGGTGATGCCTCCACGGCAATATAGAGGAACGGCTTTGTTTCCACAGCAATGTAGAGGGACGGTGGTGTTTTCAGAGCAATGTAGAGGCGGTGTTGATATTTCTGCGGCAAAGTAGAGGGACGACTGTTTCCTCGGCAATGTAGAGGGACGGTGGTGTTTTCACAGCAATATAGAGGGGTGGTGATGCCTCCACGGCAATATAGAGGGACGGCTTTGTTTCCTCGGCAATGTAGAGGGACGGTGTTGTTTTCACAGCAATATAGAGAGGTGGTGATGCCTCCACGGCAATATAGAGGGACGGCTTCGTTTCCACAGCAATGTAGAGGGACGGTGGTGTTTTCAGAGCAATGTAGAGGGGGTGTTGATGTTTCTGCGGCAAAGCAGAGGGACGGTGGTGTTTCCACAGCAATATAGAGAGGTTTTATCGTTTTCGAGCCCCTGATTTCGTGATGATCGGTAGGTCAGAGCCAATCGATAATACTAGATAAGTTAACTTTTATACCCGCCGGGTGCTAGGGGAGGGGATTAATAGACCACACTAGCCGCATTACACCAAATAGATGAATGAATAAATGAATATAGAACAATAAAAAATAGAGAAGAATAGACTGTAAACTGCGAATCCAAATCACTACCTAATGATCAGTCGAATGGGCGGCAGTCCAGAATATTGGGAGCAGGCTGGCAGTGCTGAATATTGGGAGCAGGAGTGGCGTGGCGGCAGGTCCAGTGTATTGGGAGCAGGCTGTCAGTGCAGAATATTGGGAGCAGGAGACGACGGTCGAATTGGCGTGGCGGCAGGTCCAGCGATGTGGCGGCAGGTCCCGGGGCACCTCAAACTTGGGTAATTAAACTACGTAGACAATAGGAATACAGAGAATAAAGGGAGTTAGTAGAAATATAACCGATCAGAGATAAATAGGACAAAATCAGAATTTCTGATTTTGCCCCACTAGATAAACCCACCCCAGGAAAAACCCTCAAAAGTCGCCAATGGCGGCGGCACCCAAGAATTTAGGCCACGGCAAATTGAATAATTCAACCGCGCCGCGGCACCGTACTCCCTTTAGGTCCTGACATGAGGGATTCGAGTTGGAGCGCGGTTACTTCCGCTCACCTGGGGTTTCAGTCCTCTTGGCGTGAACGAGTTGTTTATCATCATTTCCTGACTCTCCTTTCTTCTTTCCTTTTGGGTTGTCTTCTCCTTCGATTGGTTAGTTGAAATAAAACGTAACAGCTACTGATGTGGGGGAAAACTACTATAATAAACCATGACCAAAATATATGCATATTGAATTCCAGTCACGTTTCCGTGACAGAGGTGGTGATGCCTCCACGGCAATATAGAGGGACGGCTTTGTTTCCTCGGCAATGTAGAGGGACGGTGTTGTTTTCACAGCAATATAGAGAGGTGGTGATGCCTCCACGGCAATATAGAGGGACGGCTTTGTTTCCACAGCAATGTGGAGGGACGGTGGTGTTTTCACAGCAATAAAGAGAGGTGGTGATGCCTCCACGGCAATACAGAGAGACGGCTTTGTTTCCTCGGCAATGTAGAGGGACGGTGGTATTTTCACAGCAATATAGAGAGGTGGTGATGTCTCCACGGCAATATAGAGGGACGGCTTTGTTTTCATAGCAATGTAGAGGGTTCGGTGATGCTTCCACGGCAATAAAGAGGGACGGCTTTGTTTCCTCGGCAATGTAGAGGGACGGTGGTGTTTTCATAGCAATGTAGAGTGGTGGTGATGCCTCCACGGCAATATAGAGGGACGGCTTTGTTTCCACAGCAATGTAGAGGGACGGTGGTGTTTTCACAGCAATATAGAGGGGTGGTGATGCCTCCACGGCAATAAAGAGGGACGGCTTTGTTTCCCCGGCAATGTAGAGGGGCGGTGGTGTTTTCACAGCAATATAGAGAGGTGGTGATGCCTCCACGGCAATATAGAGGGACGGCTTTGTTTCCACAGCAATGTAGAGGGACGGTGGTGTTTTCATAGCAATGTAGAGGGACGGCTTTGTTTCCACAGCAATGTAGAGGGGTGGTGATGCCTCCACGGCAATATAGAGAGACGGCTTTGTTTCCTCGGCAATGTAGAGGGACGGTGGTGTTTTCACAGCAATATAGAGAGGTGGTGATGCCTCCACGGCAATACAGAGGGACGGCTTTGTTTCCTCGGCAATGTAGAGGGACGGTGGTATTTTCACAGCAATATAGAGAGGTGGTGATGTCTCCACGGCAATATAGAGGGAAGGCTTTGTTTTCATAGCAATGTAGAGGGACGGTGGTGTTTTCAGAGCAATGTAGAGGCGGTGTTGATATTTCTGCGGCAAAGTAGAGGGACGGCTTTGTTTCCTCGGCAATGTAGAGGGACGGTGTTGTTTTCACAGCAATATAGAGAGGTGGTGATGCCTCCACGGCAATACAGAGGGACGGCTTTGTTTCCTCGGCAATGTAGAGGGACGGTGGTATTTTCACAGCAATATAGAGAGGTGGTGATGTCTCCACGGCAATATAGAGGGACGGCTTAGTTTTCATAACAATGTAGAGGGTTTGGTGATGCCTCCACGGCAATATAGAGGGACGGCTTTGTTTCCACAGCAATGTAGAGGGACGGTGGTGTTTTCACCGCAATATAGAGGGGTGGTGATGCCTCCACGGCAATATAGAGGGACGGCTTTGTTTCCTCGGCAATGTAGAGGGACGGTGGTATTTTCACAGCAATATAGAGAGGTGGTGATGTCTCCACGGCAATATAGAGGGAAGGCTTTGTTTCCACAGCAATGTAGAGGGACGGTGTTGTTTTCACAGCAATATAGAGAGGTGGTGATGCCTCCACGGCAATATAGAGGGACGGCTTTGTTTCCACAGCAATGTAGAGGGACGGTGGTGTTTTCAGAGCAATGTAGAGGCGGTGTTGATATTTCTGCGGCAAAGTAGAGGGACGGCTCTGTTTCCTCGGCAATGTAGAGGGACGGTGTTGTTTTCAGAGCAATATAGAGAGGTGGTGATGCCTCCACGGCGATATAGAGGGACGGCTTTGTTTCCACAGCAATGTAGAGGGACGGTGGTGTTTTCTCAGCAATATAGAGAGGTGGTGATGCCTCCACGGCAATACAGAGGGACGGCTTTGTTTCCTCGGCAATGTAGAGGGACGGTGGTATTTTCACAGCAATATAGAGAGGTGGTGATGTCTCCACGGCAATATAGAGGGACGGATTTGTTTTCATAACAATGTAGAGGGTTTGGTGATGCCTCCACGGCAATATAGAGGGACGGCTTTGTTTCCACAGCAATGTAGAGGGACGGTGGTGTTTTCACCGCAATATAGAGGGGTGGTGTGGCCTCCACGGCAATATAGAGGGACGGCTTTGTTTCCTCGGCAATGTAGAGGGACGGTGTTGTTTTCACAGCAATATAGAGAGGTGGTGATGCCTCCACGGCAATATAGAGGGACGGCTTTGTTTCCACAGCAATGTAGAGGGACGGTGGTGTTTTCAGAGCAATGTAGAGGCGGTGTTGATATTTCTGCGGCAAAGTAGAGGGACGGCTTTGTTTCCTCGGCAATGTAGAGGGACGGTGTTGTTTTTACAGCAATATAGAGAGGTGGTGATGCCTCCACGGCAATATAGAGGGACGGCTTTGTTTCCACAGCAATGTAGAAGGACGGTGGTGTTTTCACAGCAATATAGAGAGGTGGTGATGCCTCCAAGGCAATATAGAGGGAAGGCTTTGTTTTCATAGCAATGTAGAGGGTTTGGTGATGCTTCCACGGCAATAAAGAGGGACGGCTTTGTTTCCTCGGCAATGTAGAGGGACGGTGGTGTTTTCATAGCAATATAGAGAGGTGGTGATGCCTCCACGGCAATATAGAGGGACGGCTTTGTTTCCACAGCAATGTAGAGGGACGGTGGTGTTTTCACAGCAATATAGAGGGGTGGTGATGCCTCCACGGCAATAAAGAGGGACGGCTTTGTTTCCCCGGCAATGTAGAGGGGCGGTGGTGTTTTCACAGCAATATAGAGAGGTGGTGATGCCTCCACGGCAATATAGAGGGACGGCTTTGTTTCCACAGCAATGTAGAGGCAATGTAGAGGGGTGGTGATGCCTCCACGGCAATATAGAGAGACGGCTTCTGTTTCCTCGGCAATGTAGAGGGACGGTGGTGTTTTTCACAGCAATATAGAGAGGGTGGTGATGCCTCCACGGCAATACAGAGGGACAGCTTTGTTTCCTCGGCAATGTAGAGGACGGTGGTATTTTCACAGCAATATAGAGAGGTGGTGATGCCTCCACGGCAATATAGAGGAAGGCTTTGTTTCACAGCAATGTAGAGGATGGTGGTGATCCCACGGCAATATAGAGAGGTGGTGATGCCTCCACGGCAATACAGAGGGACGGCTTTGTTTCCTCTGGCAATGTAGAGGGACGGTGGTATTTTCACAGCAATATAGAGAGGTGGTGATGTCTCCACGGCAATATAGAGGGACGGTGGTGTTTTCCAGAGCAATGTAGAGGCGGTGGTGATATTTCCACGGCAAAAGTAGGGGGACGGCTTTGTTTCCTCGGCAATGTAGAGGGACGGTGGTGTTTTCACAGCAATATAGAGAGGTGGTGATGCCTCCACGGCAATATAGAGGGACGGCTTTGTTTCCACAGCAATGTGGAGGGACGGTGGTGTTTTCACAGCAATAAAGAGAGGTGGTGATGCCTCCACGGCAATACAGAGAGACGGCTTTGTTTCCTCGGCAATGTAGAGGGACAGTGGCATGTTTCACAGCAATATAGAGAGGTGGTGATGTCTCCACGGCAATATAGAGGGAAGGCTTTGTTTTCGTAGCAATGTAGAGGGTCGGTGATGCTTCCACGGCAATGAAGAGGGACGGCTTTGTTTCCTCGGCAATGTAGAGGGACAGTGGTGTTTTCACAGCAATATAGAGAGGTGGTGATGCCTCCACGGCAATATAGAGGGACGGCTTTGTTTCCACAGCAAATGTAGAGGGACGGTGGTGTTTTCACAGCAATATAGAGAGGTGGTGATGCCTCGGCAAATACAGAGGGACGGCTTTGTTTCCTCGGCAATGTAGAGGGACGGTGGTGTTTTCACAGCAATATAGAGAGGTGGTGATGTCTCCTTAACGGCAATATAGAGGGACGGCTTTGTTTTCAGAGCAATGTAGAGGCGGTGTTGATATTTCCACGGCAATAAAGAGGGACGGCTTTGTTTCCTCGGCAATGTAGAGGGACGGTGGTGTTTTCATAGCAATATAGAGAGGTGGTGATGCCTCCACGGCAATATAGAGGGACGGCTTTGTTTCCACAGCAATGTAGAGGGACGGTGGTGTTTTCACAGCAATATAGAGAGGTGGTGATGCCTCCACGGCAATACAGAGGGACGGCTTTGTTTCCTCGGCAATGTAGAGGGACAGTGGTATTTTCACAGCAATATAGAGAGGTGGTGATGTCTCCACGGCAATATAGAGGGAAGGCTTTGTTTTCACAGCAATGTAGAGGGGTGGTGATGCCTCCACGGCAATAAAGAGGGACGGCTTTGTTTCCCCGGCAATGTAGAGGGGCGGTGGTGTTTTCACAGCAATATAGAGAGGTGGTGATGCCTCCACGGCAATATAGAGGGACGGCTTTGTTTCCACAGCAATGTAGAGGCAATGTAGAGGGGTGGTGATGCCTCCACGGCAATATAGAGAGACGGCTTCGTTTCCTCGGCAATGTAGAGGGACGGTGGTGTTTTCACAGCAATATAGAGAGGTGGTGATGCCTCCACGGCAATACAGAGGGACGGCTTTGTTTCCTCGGCAATGTAGAGGGACGGTGGTATTTTCACAGCAATATAGAGAGGTGGTGATGTCTCCACGGCAATATAGAGGGAAGGCTTTGTTTTCATAGCAATGTAGAGGGTTTGGTGATGCTTCCACGGCAATATAGAGAGGTGGTGATGCCTCCACGGCAATACAGAGGGACGGCTTTGTTTCCTCGGCAATGTAGAGGGACGGTGGTATTTTCACAGCAATATAGAGAGGTGGTGATGTCTCCACGGCAATATAGAGGGACGGTGGTGTTTTCAGAGCAATGTAGAGGCGGTGTTGATATTTCTGCGGCAAAGTAGAGGGACGGCTTTGTTTCCTCGGCAATGTAGAGGGACGGTGTTGTTTTCACAGCAATATAGAGAGGTGGTGATGCCTCCACGGCAATATAGAGGGACGGCTTTGTTTTCACAGCAATGTAAAGGGACGGTGGTGTTTTCACAGCAATATAGAGAGGTGGTGATGCCTCCACGGCAATACAGAGGGACGGCTTTGTTTCCTCGGCAATGTAGAGGGACGGTGGTATTTTCACAGCAATATAGAGAGGTGGTGATGTCTCCACGGCAATATAGAGGGAAGGCTTTGTTTTCGTAGCAATGTAGAGGGTTTGGTGATGCTTCCACGGCAATGAAGAGGGACGGCTTTGTTTCCTCGGCAATGTAGAGGGACGGTGGTGTTTTCGTAGCAATATAGAGGGGTGGTGATGCCTCCACGGCAATATAGAGGGACGGCTTTGTTTCCACAGCAATGTAGAGGGACGGTGGTGTTTTCACAGCAATATAGAGAGGTGGTGATGCCTCCACGGCAATACAGAGGGACGGCTTTGTTTCCTCGGCAATGTAGAGGGACGGTGGTATTTTCACAGCAATATAGAGAGGTGGTGATGTCTCCACGGCAATATAGAGGGACGGTGGTGTTTTCAGAGCAATGTAGAGGCGGTGTTGATATTTCTGCGGCAAAGTAGAGGGACGGCTTTGTTTCCTCGGCAATGTAGAGGGACGGTGTTGTTTTCACAGCAATATAGAGAGGTGGTGATGCCTCCACGGCAATATAGAGGGACGGCTTTGTTTTCACAGCAATGTAGAGGGACGGTGGTGTTTTCACAGCAATATAGAGAGGTGGTGATGCCTCCACGGCAATACAGAGGGACGGCTTTGTTTCCTCGGCAATGTAGAGGGACGGTGGTATTTTCACAGCAATATAGAGAGGTGGTGATGTCTCCACGGCAATATAGAGGGAAGGCTTTGTTTTCATAGCAATGTAGAGGGTTTGGTGATGCTTCCACGGCAATAAAGAGGGACGGCTTTGTTTCCTCGGCAATGTAGAGGGACGGTGGTGTTTTCATAGCAATATAGAGAGGTGGTGATGCCTCCACGGCAATATAGAGGGACGGCTTTGTTTCCACAGCAATGTAGAGGGACGGTGGTGTTTTCACAGCAATATAGGGGGGTGGTGATGCCTCCACGGCAATAAAGAGGGACGACTTTGTTTCCTCGGCAATGTAGAGGGACGGTGTTGTTTTCACAGCAATATAGAGAGGTGGTGATGCCTCCACGGCAATACAGAGGGACGACTTTGTTTCCACAGCAATGTAGAGGGACGGTGGTGTTTTCATAGCAATGTAGAGGGACGGCTTTGTTTCCACAGCAATGTAGAGGGGTGGTGATGCCTCCACGGCAATATATAGAGACGGCTTTGTTTCCTCGGCAATGTAGAGGGGGTGTTGATGTTTCTACGGGAAAGTAGGTGGACGACTCTGTTTCCTCGGCAATGTAGAGGGACGGCTTTGTTTCCTCGGCAATGTAGAGGGACGGCTTTGTTTCCACAGCAATGTAGAGGGACGGTGGTGTTTTCACAGCAATATAGAGGGGTGGTGATGCCTCCACGGCAATAAAGAGGGACGGCTTTGTTTCCCCGGCAATGTAGAGGGGCGGTGGTGTTTTCACAGCAATATAGAGAGGTGGTGATGCCTCCACGGCAATATAGAGGGACGGTTTTGTTTCCACAGCAACATAGAGGGACGGCTTTGTTTCCTCGCCAATGTAGAGGGACGGGGTGTTTTCACAGCAATATAGAGAGGTGGTGATGCCTCCACGGCAATATAGAGGGACGGCTTTGTTTCCTCGGCAATGTAGAGGGGGTGTTGATGTTTCTACGGGAAAGTAGGGGGACGACTCTGTTTCCTCGGCAATGTAGAGGGACGGCTTTGTTTCCTCGGCAATGTAGAGGGACGGCTTTGTTTCCACAGCAATGTAGAGTGGTGTTGATGCCTCCACGGCAATATATAGGGACGGCTTTGTTTCCACAGCAATGTAGAGGGGTGGTGATGCCTTCACGGCAATATAGAGGGACGGCTTTGTTTCCTCGGCAATGTAGAGGGACGGTGGTGTTTTCACAGCAGTATAGAGGGGTGGTGATGCCTCCACGGCAATATAGAGGGACTGCTTTGTTTCCACAGCAATGTAGAGGAACGGTGTTGTTTTCACAGCAATATAGAGAGGTGGTGATGCCTCCACGGCAATATAGAGGGACGGCTTTGTTTCCACAGCAATGTAGAGGGACGGTGGTGTTTTCACAGCAATATAGAGAGGTGGTGATGCCTCCACGGCAATATAGAGCGACGGCTTTGTTTCCTCGGCAATGTAGAGGGGGTGTTGATGTTTCTGCGGCAAAGTAGAGGGACGACTCTGTTTCCTCGGCAATATAGAGGGACGGCTTTGTTTCCTCGGCAATGTAGAGGGACGGTGGTGTTTTCATAGCAATGTAGAGTGGTGGTGATGCCTCTACGGCAATACAGAGGGACGGCTTTGTTTCCACAGCAATGTAGAATGGTGGTGATGCCTCCACGGCAATATAGAGGGACGGCTGCGTTTCCACAGCAATGTAGAGGGACGGTGGTGTTTTCATAGCAATGTAGAGGGACGGTGGTGTTTTCACAGCAATATAGAGAGGTGGTGATGTCTCCACGGCAATATAGAGGGACGGCTTTGTTTTCACAGCAATGTAGAGGGGTGGTGATGCTTCCACGGCATTATAGAGGGACGGCTTTGTTACCTTGGCAATGTAGAGAGACGGTGGTGTTTTCATAGCAATGTAGAGTGGTTGTGATGCCTCCACGGCAATATATAAGGACGGCTTTGTTTCCACAGCAATGTAGAGGGGTGGTGATGCCTTCACGGCAATATAGAGGGACGGCTTTGTTTCCTCGGCAATGTAGAGGGGGTGTTGATGTTTCTACGGGAAAGTAGGGGGACGACTCTGTTTCCTCGGCAATGTAGAGGGACGGTGGTGTTTTCACAGCAATATAGAGAGGTGGTGATGCCTCCACGGCAATATATAGGGTCGGGTTTGTTTCCACAGCAATGTAGAAGTGTTGATGTTTCTACGGGAAAGTAGGGGGACGACTCTGTTTCCTCGGCAATGTAGAGGGACGGCTTTGTTTCCTCGGCAATGTAGAGGGACGGCTTTGTTTCCACAGCAATGTAGAGTGGTGTTGATGCCTCCACGGCAATATATAGGGACGGCTTTGTTTCCACAGCAATGTAGAGGGGTGGTGATGCCTTCACGGCAATATAGAGGGACGGCTTTGTTTCCTCGGCAATGTAGAGGGACGGTGGTGTTTTCACAGCAATATAGAGGGGTGGTGATGCCTCCACGGCAATAAAGAGGGACGGCTTTGTTTCCTCGGCAATGTAGAGGGACGGTGGTGTTTTCACAGCAATGTAGAGGGGTGGTGATGCCTTCACGGCAATATAGAGGGACGGCTTTGTTTTCTCGGCAATGTAGAGGGGGTGTTGATGTTTCTACGGGAAAGTAGGGGGACGACTCTGTTTCCTCGGCAATGTAGAGGGACGGTGGTGTTTTCACAGCAGTATAGAGGGATGGTGATGCCTCCACGGCAATATAGAGGGACGGCTTTGTTTCCTCGCCAATGTAGAGGGACGGGGTGTTTTCACAGCAATATAGAGAGGTGGTGATGCCTCCACGGCAATATAGAGGGACGGCTTTGTTTCCTCGGCAATGTAGAGGGGGTGTTGATGTTTCTACGGGAAAGTAGGGGGACGACTCTGTTTCCTCGGCAATGTAGAGGGACGGCTTTGTTTCCTCGGCAATGTAGAGGGACGGCTTTGTTTCCACAGCAATGTAGAGTGGTGTTGATGCCTCCACGGCAATATATAGGGACGGCTTTGTTTCCACAGCAATGTAGAGGGGTGGTGATGCCTTCACGGCAATATAGAGGGACGGCTTTGTTTCCTCGGCAATGTAGAGGGACGGTGGTGTTTTCACAGCAATATAGAGGGGTGGTGATGCCTCCACGGCAATAAAGAGGGACGGCTTTGTTTCCTCGGCAATGTAGAGGGACGGTGGTGTTTTCACAGCAATATAGAGAGGTGGTGATGCCTCCACGGCAATATAGAGGGACGGCTTTGTTTCCACAGCAATGTAGAGGGACGGTGGTGTTTTCACAGCAATATAGAGAGGTGGTGATGCCTCCACGGCAATATAGAGCGACGGCTTTGTTTCCTCGGCAATGTAGAGGGGGTGTTGATGTTTCTGCGGCAAAGTAGAGGGACGACTCTGTTTCCTCGGCAATATAGAGGGACGGCTTTGTTTCCTCGGCAATGTAGAGGGACGGTGGTGTTTTCATAGCAATGTAGAGTGGTGGTGATGCCTCTACGGCAATACAGAAGGACGGCTTTGTTTCCACAGCAATGTAGAATGGTCATGATGCCTCCACGGCAATATAGAGGGACGGCTGCGTTTCCACAGCAATGTAGAGGGACGGTGGTGTTTTCATAGCAATGTAGAGGGACGGCTTTGTTTCCACAGCAATGTAGAGGGGTGGTGATGCCTCCACGGCAATATAGAGAGACGGCTTTGTTTCCTCGGCAATTTAGAGGGCGGTGTTGTTTTCACAGCAATATAGAGAGGCGGTGATGCCTCCACGGCAATATAGAGGGACGGCTTTGTTTCCTCGGCAATGTAGAGGGACGGTGGTGTTTTCACAGCAATATAGAGAGGTGGTGATGTCTCCACGGCAATATAGAGGGACGGCTTTGTTTTCACAGCAATGTAGAGGGGGTGTTGATGTTTCTGCGGCAAAGTAGAGGGACGACTCTGTTTCCTCGGCAATATAGAGGGACGGCTTTGTTTCCTCGGCAATGTAGAGGGACGGTGGTGTTTTCACAGCAGTATAGAGGGATGGTGATGCCTCCACGGCAATATAGAGGGACGGCTTTGTTTCCACAGCAATGTAGAGGGGTGGTGATGCCTTCACGGCAATATAGAGGGACGGCTTTGTTTCCTCGGCAATGTAGAGGGGGTGTTGATGTTTCTACGGGAAAGTAGGGGGACGACTCTGTTTCCTCGGCAATGTAGAGGGACGGCTTTGTTTCCTCGGCAATGTAGAGGGACGGCTTTGTTTCCACAGCAATGTAGAGTGGTGTTGATGCCTCCACGGCAATATATAGGGACGGCTTTGTTTCCACAGCAATGTAGAGGGGTGGTGATGCCTTCACGGCAATATAGAGGGACGGCTTTGTTTCCTCGGCAATGTAGAGGGACGGTGGTGTTTTCACAGCAATATAGAGGGGTGGTGATGCCTCCACGGCAATAAAGAGGGACGGCTTTGTTTCCTCGGCAATGTAGAGGGACGGTGGTGTTTTCACAGCAATGTAGAGGGGTGGTGATGCCTTCACGGCAATATAGAGGGACGGCTTTGTTTTCTCGGCAATGTAGAGGGGGTGTTGATGTTTCTACGGGAAAGTAGGGGGACGACTCTGTTTCCTCGGCAATGTAGAGGGACGGTGGTGTTTTCACAGCAGTATAGGGGGATGGTGATGCCTCCACGGCAATATAGAGGGACGGCCTTGTTTCCACAGCAATGTAGAGGGACGGTGGTGTTTTCACAGCAATATAGAGAGGTGGTGATGCCTCTACGGCAATACAGAGGGACGGCTTTGTTTCCACAGCAATGTAGAGGGGGTGTTGATGTTTCTGCGGCAAAGTAGAGGGACGACTCTGTTTCCTCGGCAATATAGAGGGACGGCTTTGTTTCCTCGGCAATGTAGAGGGACGGTGGTGTTTTCATAGCAATGTAGAGTGGTGGTGATGCCTCTACGGCAATACAGAGGGACGGCTTTGTTTCCACAGCAATGTAGAATGGTGGTGATGCCTCCACGGCAATATAGAGGGACGGCTGCGTTTCCACAGCAATGTAGAGGGACGGTGGTGTTTTCATAGCAATGTAGAGGGACGGTGGTGTTTTCACAGCAATATAGAGAGGTGGTGATGTCGCCTCGGCAATATAGAGGTTCGGCTTTGTTTTCACAGCAATGTAGAGGGGTGGTGATGCTTCCACGGCATTATAGAGGGACGGCTTTGTTACCTTGGCAATGTAGAGAGACGGTGGTGTTTTCATAGCAATGTAGAGTGGTTGTGATGCCTCCACGGCAATATATAAGGACGGCTTTGTTTCCACAGCAATGTAGAGGGGTGGTGATGCCTTCACGGCAATATAGAGGGACGGCTTTGTTTCCTCGGCAATGTAGAGGGGGTGTTGATGTTTCTACGGGAAAGTAGGGGGACGACTCTGTTTCCTCGGCAATGTAGAGGGACGGTGGTGTTTTCACAGCAGTATAGAGGGATGGTGATGCCTCCACGGCAATATAGAGGGACGGCTTTGTTTCCACAGCAATGTAGAGGGGTGGTGATGCCTTCACGGCAATATAGAGGGACGGCTTTGTTTCCTCGGCAATGTAGAGGGGGTGTTGATGTTTCTACGGGAAAGTAGGGGGACGACTCTGTTTCCTCGGCAATGTAGAGGGACGGCTTTGTTTCCTCGGCAATGTAGAGGGACGGCTTTGTTTCCACAGCAATGTAGAGTGGTGTTGATGCTCCACGGCAATATATAGGGACAGCTTTGTTTCCACAGCAATGTAGGGGTGGTGATGCCTTCACGGCAATATAGAGGGACAGCTTTGTTTCCTCGGCAATGTAGAGGGACGGTGGTGTTTTCACAGCAATATAGAGGTGGTGATGCCTCCACTTGGGCAATAAAGAGGACGGCTTTGTTTCCTCGGCAATGTAGAGGACGGTGGTGTTTTCACAGCAATGTAGAGGAGTGATGCCTTCACGGCAATATAGAGGGACGGCTTTGTTTTCTCGGCAATGTAGAGGGGTGTTGATGTTTCTACGGGAAAGTAGGGGACGACTCTGTTTCCTCCTGGCAATGTAGAGAGGACGGTGGTGTTTTTTCTGGCACATGGGCATTATAGGGGATGGTGATGCCTCACGGCAATATAGCAGGGGACGGCCTTGTTTCCCACAGCAATGTAGAGG
>JAPDOI010001235.1:0-204204 GCA_029168955.1 Aplectana chamaeleonis | reverse complement strand
GGGACGGCATGGTCTGGCTTGATGACGTCATCGGGACGTCGTGAGCGAAATGCTTCGGGACTTCTGATGACGTCATCGGAGACGTCGTGAAAAGTGCTTCGGACTTCTGATGACGTCATCGGGACGTCGTAGAAAAAGTGCTTCCGGACTTCTGATGACGTCATCGGGACGTCGTGAAGAACGCTTCGGGCTACTGATGGCGTCATCAAGACGTCTTGGCGTGCTTCGGACTTCTGATCGACGTCATTGGAGACGTCGTGAAAAGTGCTTCGGACTTCTGATGACGTCATCGGGACGTCGTGGCAAAAAGTGCTTCGGGACTTCTGATGACGTCATCGGGACGTCGTGAAAAGTCGCTTCCGGGATTCTGAGCCCGACGTCATCGGGACGTCGTGAAAAGTGCTTCGGGCTTCTGATGCAGCGTCATCAGGACGTCGTGAAAAAGTGCTTCCGGACTTCTGATGACGTCGCTATCGGGACGTCGTGAAGAAGCGCTCTTCCGGGCTTCTGATGACGTCATCGGGACGTCGTAGAAGAAAGTGCTTCGGGCTTCCTGATGGCGTCATCGGGACGTCGTGAAAGTGCTTCGGGCTTCTGATGACGTCATCGGGACGTCGTGAAAAGTGCTTCAGGCTTCCGACCAGTGACGTCATCGGGACGTCGTGAAAAGTCGCTTCGGGCTTCTGATGACGTCATCGGGACGTCGTGAAAAGTGCTTCCGGGCTTCTGATGACGTCATCGGGACGTCGTGAAAAGTGCTTCGGGCTTCTGATGAGCGTCATCGGGACGTCGTGGTAAAAGTGCTTCGGGCTTCTGAAGTGACGTCATCGGGACGTCGTGAAAAGTGCTTCAGGCTTCTGATGACGTCATCGGGACGTCGTGAAAAGTGCTTCAGGCTTCTGATGACGTCATCAGGACGTCGTGAAAGTGCTTCGGACTTCTGATGACGCGTCATCGGGACGTCGTGAAAAGTGCTTCGGACTTCTGATGACGTCATCGGGACGTCGTGAAAAGTGCTTCGGGCTTCTGTGGCGTCATCGGGACGTCGTGAAAAACGCTTCGGGCTTCTGATGACGTCTATCGGGACGTCGTGAAAAGTGCTTCAGGAACTTCTGATGACGTCATCGGGACGATCGTGAAGAAAGTGCTTCCGGACTTCTGATGACGTCATCGGGACGTCGTGAAAAGATGCTTCGGGCTACTGATGAGCGTCCATCAGGACGTCGTGAAAAGTGCTTCCGGACTTCTGATGACGTCATCGGGACGTCGTGAAAAAGTGCTTCCGGACTTCTGATGACGTCATCGGGACGTCGTGAAAAACGCTTCAGGCTTCTGATGACGTCATCCGGGACGTCGTGAAAAGTGCTTCCGGGATTCTGATGGCGTCATCGGGACGTCGTGAAAAACGCTTCCGGGCTTCTCGATGACGTCATCGGGACGTCGTGAAAAGTGCCTTCAGGCTTCTGATGACGTCATCATGGCGTCGTGAAGAATCTTCAGGATTCTAGCGAAGCGCCATCGGGACGTCGTGAAAAACGCTCAGGCTTCTGATGACGTCATCGCTGACGTCGTGAAAAGGGTCTTCGGGGTTTTAGCTGGCGTCATCGGGACCGTCGTGAAAAATGCTCCGGGCTTCCGACGGCATGGGACGTCTGAAAAACCTTCCGGGCCCTGGTAAGCGTCATCATGACGTCGTGAAAAGTGCTTCCGGGACTTCTGATGACGTCATCGAGACGTCGTGAAAGTGCTTCGGGCTTCGATGACGTCATCGGGACGTCGTGAAAAGTCGCGCTTCGGACTTCTGATGACGTCATCAGGACGTCGTGAAAAATGCTTCGGGCTTCTGATGACGTCATCGGGACGTCGTAGAAAAAGATTAGCTTCCGGGCTTCTGATGCGGCGTCATCGGGACGTCGTGAAAAGATGCTTCGGACTTCTGATGACGTCATCGGGACGTGCGTGAGAAAGTGCTTCGGGACTTCTGGTGACGTCATCGGGACGTCGTGAAAAGTGCTTCGGGCTTCTGATGACGTCATCATGACGTCGTGGTAAAAGTGCTTCGGGCTTCTGATGACGTCATCGGGACGTCGTGAAAGTGCTTCGGGCTTCTGATGACGTCATCGGGACGTCGTGAAAGAGATAGCTTCGGACTTCTGATGACGTCATCGGGACGTCGTGAAAAGTGCTTCGGACTTCTGATGACGTCATCGGGACGTCATGGTGAAAAGTGCTTCGGACTTCTGATTGACGTCATCGGGACGTCGTGAAAAGTGCTTCGGACTTCCGATGACGTCATCGGGACGTCGTGAAGAAGTGCTTCGGACTTCTGATGACGTCATCGGGACGTCGTGAAAAGATGCTTCGGACTTCTGATGACGTCATCGGGACGTCGTGAGAAAACGCTTCGGGCTTCTGATGACGTCATCGGGACGTAGTGAAAAGTGCTTCGTGCTTCTGATGAAGCGTCATCAGGGACGTCGTGAAAAGTGCTTCAGGACTTCTGATGACGTCATCCGGGACGTCGTGAAAGTGCTCCTGGACTTCTGATGACGTCATGGGGACGTCGTGAAAAGTGCTTCCGGACTTCTGATGACGTCATCGGGACGTCGTGAAAAGTGCTTCGGGACTTCTGATGACGTCATCATGACGTCGTGAAAAGTGCTTCGGGCTTCGGTGAAGCGTCATCGGGACGTCTGTTGAGAAAGTGCTTCAGGCTTCCTGATGACGTCATCGGGACGTCGTGAAAAGTGCTTCAGGATTCTAATGACGTCATCCGGGACGTCGTGAAAACGCTTCGGGCTACTCGATGACGTCATCGGGACGTCGTGAAAGTGCACCTTCCGGGCTTCTCGATGACGTCATCGGGACGTCGTGAAAAGTGCTTCGGGCTTCTGATGGCGTCATCGGGACGTCGTGAAAAACGACTTCCGGGCTTCTACGATGACGTCATCGGGACGATCGTGAAGAAAGAAGATGCTTCGGGACTTCTGATGACGTCATCCGGGACGTCGTGAAAAGTGCTTCGCGCGCTTCTGATGAAGCGTCATCGGGACGTCGTGAAAAGTGCTTCGGGCTTCTTTGATGACGTCATCCGGGACGTCGTGAAGAAGAGAATGCTTCGGACTTCTGATGACGTCATCGGGACGTCGTTGAAAAGTGCTTCGGACTTCTGATGACGTCATCGGGACGTCGTGAAAAACGCTTCGGGCCTTCTGATGACGTCATCGGGACGTCGTGAAAAGTGCTTCGGGCTTCTGATGACGTCGGCATCGGGACGTCGTAGAAAGTGCTTCGGGACTTCTGATGACGTCATCGGGACGTCGTGAAAAGTGCTTCGGGCTTCTGATGACGTCATCGGGTACGTCGTGGTAAAAGTGCTTCGGGCTTCTGATGACGTCATCGGGACGTCGTGAAGAAAAGCGCTTCGGGCTTCTGATGACGTCATCGGGACGTCGTGAAAAACGCTTCAGGCTTCTGATGACGTCATCGGGACGTCGTGAAAAGTGCTTCGGGATTCTGATGACGTCATCGGGACGTCGTGAAAAACGCTTCCCGGAGCTTCTGATGACGTCATCATGACGTCGTGAAAAATGCTTCCCAGGCTTCTTGATGACGTCATCGGGACGTCGTGAAGAAAAGTGCTTCGGGCTTCTGATGACGTCATCGGGACGTCGTGAAAAGTGCTTCGAGACTTCTGATGAGCGTCATCGGGACGTCGTGAAAAAGTGCTTCGGGACTTCCTGATGACGTCATCGGGACGTCGTGAGAAAAGTGCTTCGGACTTCTGATTGACGTCATCGGGACGTCGTGAAAAGTGCTTCAGGCTTCTGATGACGTCATCGGGACGTCGTGAAAGTGCTTCGGGCTTCTGATGACGTCATCGGGACGTCGTGAAAGTGCTTCGGACTTCTGATGACGTCATCGGGACGTCGTGAGAAAGTGCTTCGGGCTTCTGATGACGTCATCGGGACGTCGTGAAAAATGCTTCCGGGCTTCTGATGACGTCATTGGGACGTCATGAAAAATGCTTCGGGCTTCTGATGACGTCATCGGGACGTCGTGAAAAGTGCTTCGGGCTTCTGATGACGTCATCAGGACGTCGTGAAAAGTGCTTCGGGCTTCTGATGACGTCATCGGGACGTCGTGAAAAATGCTTCGGGCTTCTGATGACGTCATCGGGACGTCGTGAAAAGTGCTTCGGGCTTCTGATGACGTCATCGGGACCGCGTGGAAAATGGTTCGGGGTTCTGATGACGTCATCGGGACGGCGTGGAGAGTGCTTCGAGCGTGTGGTGACGTCATCGGGACGTCGTGAAAGTGCTCCGGGCTTCTGATGACGTCATCGGGACGTCGTGAAAAGTGCTTCGGACTTCTGATGACGTCATCGGGACGTCGTGAAAAACGCTCCGGGCTTCTGATGACGTCATCGGGACGTCGTGAAAAGTGCTTCGGGCTTCTGATGACGTCATCGGGACGTCGTGAAAAGTGCTTCGGGCTTCTGATGACGTCATCGGGACGTCGTGAAAGTGCTTCGGACTTCTGATGACGTCATCGGGACGTCGTGAAAAAGTGCTTCGGACTTCTGATGACGTCATCGGGACGTCGTGAAAAACGCTTCCGGGCTTCTGATGACGTCATCGGGACGTCGTGAAAGTGCTCCGGGCATCTGATGACGTCATCGGGACGTCATGGTAAAAAGTGCTTCGGGCTTCTGATGACGTCATCGGGACGTCGTGAAAAGTGCTTCGGGCTTCTGATGACGTCATCGGGACGACGTGAAAAGTGCTTCGGGCTTCTGATGACGTCATCGGGACGTCGTGAAAAGTGCTTCGGGCTTCTGATGACGTCATCGGGACGTCGTGAAAGTGCTTCGGGCTTCTGATGACGTCATTGGGACGTCGTGAAAAGTGCTTCGGGCTTCTGATGACGTCATCGGGACGTCGTGAAAAGTGCTTCGGGCTTCTGATGACGTCATCGGGACGTCGTGAAAAGTGCTTCAAACTCCTGATGACGTCATCGGGACGTCGTGAAAAATGCTTCGGACTTCTGATGACGTCATCGGGATGTCGTGAAAAGTGCTTCAGACTTCTGATGACGTCATCGGGACGTCGTGAAAAGTGCTTCGGGCTTCTGATGACGTCATCGGGTCGTCTTGAAAAATGCTCCGGGCATCTGATGACCTCATTGGGACGTGGTGAAAAGTGCTTCGGGCTTCTGATGACGTCATCGGGACGTCGTGAAAAGTGCTTCGGGCTTCTGATGACGTCATCGGGACGTCGTGAAAAGTGCTTCGGGCTTCTGATGACGTCATTGGGACATCGTGAAAAGTGCTTCGGGCTTCTGATGACGTCATAGGGACGTCGTGAAAAGTGCTTCGGGCTTCTGATGACATCATCGGGACGTCGTGAAAAGTGCTTCCGGGCTTCTGATGACGTCATCGGGACGTCGTGAAAAGTGCTTCCGGACTTCTGATGACGTCATCGGGACGTCGTGGTAAAAGTGCTTCGGGCTTCTGATGACGTCATCGGGACGTCGTGAAAAGTGCTTCAGGGCTTCTGATGACGTCATCGGGACGTCGTGAAAAGTGCTTCGGGATTCTAATGACGCCATCGGGACGTCGTGAAAAACGCTTCAGGCTTCTGATGACGTCATCATGACGTCGTGAAAAGTGCTTCGGACTTCTGATGACGTCATCGGGACGTCGTGAAAAGTGCTTCGGGATTCTAATGACGTCATCGGGACGTCGTGAAAGTGCTTCGGGCTTCTGATGACGTCATCCGGGACGTCGTGAAAAGTGCTCCGGGCTTCTGATGACGCCATCGGGACGTCGTGTAAAGTGCTTCGGGCTTCTGATGACGTCATCGGGACGTCGTGAAAAGTGCTTCGGGCTTCTGATGACGTCATCGGGACGTCGTGAAAAGTGCTTCGGGCTTCTGATGACGTCATCGGGACGTCGTGAAAAGTGCTTCGGGCTTCTGATGACGTCATCGGGACGTCGTGAAAAGTGCTTCGGACTCCTGATGACGTCATCGGGACGTCGTGAAAAGTGCTTCAGGCTTCTGATGACGTCATCGGGACGTCGTTGAAAGTGCTCCGGGCTTCTGATGACGTCATCAGGACGTCGCGAAAAGTGCTTCGGGCTTCTGATGACGTCATCGGGACGTCGTGAAAAGTGCTTCGGGCTTCTGATGACGTCATCGGGACGTCGTGAAAAGTGCTTCGGGCTTCTGATGACGTCATCGGGACGTCGTGAAAGTGCTTCGGGCTTCTGATGACGTCATCGGGACGTCGTGAAAAGTGCTTCGGGCTTCTGATGACGTCATCGGGACGTCGTGAAAAGTGCTTCGGACTTCTGATGACGTCATCGGGACGTCGTGAAAAGTGCTTCGGGCTTCTGATGACGTCATCGGGACGTCGTGAAAAGTGCTTCGGGCTTCTGATGACGTCATCGGGACGTCGCGAAAAGTGCTTCGGGCTTCTGATGACGTCATCGGGACGTCGTGAAAAGTGCTTCGGGCTTCTGATGACGTCATCGGGACGTCGTGAAAGTGCTTCGGGTTTCTGATGACGTCATCAGGACGTCGTGAAAAGTGCTTCGGGCTTCTGATGACGTCATCGGGACGTCGTGAATAGTGCTCCAGGCTTCTGATGACGTCATCGGGACGTCGTGAAAAGTGCTTGGCTTCTGATGACGTCATCGGGACGTCGTGAAAAGTGCTTCAGGACTTCTGATGACGTCATCGGGACGTCGTGAAAAGTGCTTCGGGCTTCTGATGACGTCATCGGGACGTCGTGAAAAACGCTTCGGGCTTCTGATGACGTCATCGGGACGTCGTGAAAAGTGCTTCGGGCTTCTGATGACGTCATCGGGACGTCGTGAAAAGTGCTTCGGGCTTCTGATGACGTCATCGGGACGTCGTGAAAAGTGCTTCGGGCTTCTGATGACGTCATCGGGACGTCGTGAAAAGTGCTTCGGGCTTCTGATGACGTCATCGGGACGTCGTGAAAAGTGCTTCGGGCTTCTGATGACGTCATCGGGACGTCGTGAAAAGTGCTTCAGGCTTCTGATGACGTCATCGGGACGTCGTGAAAAGTGCTTCGGGCTTCTGATGACGTCATCGGGACGTCGTGAAAAGTGCTTCGGGCTTCTGATGACGTCATCGGGACGTCGTGAAAAGTGCTTCGGGCTTCTGATGACGTCATCGGGACGTCGTGAAAAGTGCTTCGGGCTTCTGATGACGTCATCGGGACGTCGTGAAAAATGCTTCGGGCTTCTGATGACGTCATCGGGACGTCGTGAAAAGTGCTTCGGGCTTCTGATGACGTCATCGGGACGTCGTGAAAAGTGCTTCGGGCTTCTGATGACGTCATCGGGACGTCGCGAAAAACGCTTCGGGCTTCTGATGAAGTCATCGGGATGTCGTGAAAGTGCTTCGCGCTTCTGATGACGTCATCGTGACGTCGTGAAAAGTGCTTCGGGCTTCTGATGACGTCATCGGGACGTCGTGAAAAGTGCTTCAGGCTTCTGATGACGTCATCGGGACGTCGTGAAAAGTGCTTCGGGATTCTGATGACGTCATCGGGACGTAGTGAAAAGTGCTCCGGGCTTCTGATGACGTCATCGGGACGTCGTGAGAAGTGCTTCGGGCTTCTGATGACGTCATTGGGACGTCGTGAAAAGTGCTTCGGGCTTCTGATGACATCACCGGGACGTCGTGAAAAGTGCTTCGGGCTTCTGATGACGTCATCGGGACGTCGTGAAAAGTGCTTCAAACTCCTGATGACGTCATCGGGACGTCGTGAAAAATGCTTCGGACTTCTGATGACGTCATCGGGATGTCGTGAAAAGTGCTTCGGGCTTCTGATGACGTCATCGGGACGTCGTGAAAAGTGCTTCGGGCTTCTGATGACGTCATCGGGACGTCGTGAAAAATGCTTCGGACTTCTGATGACGTCATCGGGATGTCGTGAAAAGTGCTTCGGACTTCTGATGACGTCATCGGGACGTCGTGAAAAGTGCTTCGGGCTTCTGATGACATCATCGGGACGTCGTGAAAAATGCTTCGGGCTTCTGATGACGCCATTGGGACATCGTGAAAAGTGCTTCGGGCTTCTGATGACGTCATATGGACGACGTGAAAAGTGCTTCGGGCTTCTGATGACGTCATCGGGACGTCGTGAAAAGTGCTTCGGGCTTCTGATGACATCATCGGGACGACGTGAAAAGTGCTTCGGGCTTCTGATGACGTCATCGGGACGTCGTGAAAAGTGCTTCGGGCTTCTGATGACGTCATCGGGACGTCGTAAAAAATGCTTCGGACTTCTGATGACGTCATCGGGATGTCGTGAAAAGTGCTTCGGACTTCTGATGACGTCATCGGGACGTCGTGAAAAGTGCTTCGGGTTTCTGATGACGTCATCGGGACGTCGTCAAAAGTGCTTCGGGCTTCTGATGACGTCATCGGGACGTCGTGAAAAGTGCTTCGGGCTTCTGATGACGTCATCTGGACGTCGTGAAAAGTGCTTCGGGCTTCTGATGACGTCATCGGGACGTCGTGAAAAGTGCTTCGGGCTTCTGATGACGTCATCGGGACGTCGTGAAAAGTGCTTCGGGCTTCTGATGACGTCATCGGGACGTCGTGAAAAGTGCTTCGGGCTTCTGATGACGTCATCGGGACGTCGTGAAAAGTGCTTCGGGCTTCTGATGACGTCATCGGGACGTCGTGAAAAACGCTTCGGGCTTCTGATGACGTCATCGGGACGTCGTGAAAAGTGCTTCGGGCTTCTGATGACGTCATCGGGACGTCGTGAAAAGTGCTTCGGGCTTCTGATGACGTCATCGGGACGTCGTGAAAAGTGCTTCGGGCTTCTGATGACGTCATCGGGACGTCGTGAAAAGTGCTTCGGGCTTCTGATGACGTCATCGGGACGTCGTGAAAAGTGCTTCGGACTTCTGATGACGTCATCGGGACGTCGTGAAAAACGCTTCGTGCTACTGATGACGTCATCGGGACGTCGTGAAAAGTGCTTCGGGATTCTAATGACGTCATCGGAACGTCGTGAAAAATGCTCCGGGCTTCTGATGACGTCATCGGGACGTCGTGAAAAGTGCTTCGGACTTCTGATGACGTCATCGGGACGTCGTGAAAAACGCTTCAGGCTTCTGATGACGTCATCATGACGTCGTGAAAAGTGCTTCGGGCTTCTGATGACGTCATCGGGACGTCGTGAAAGTGCTCCGGGCTTCTGATGACGTCATCGGGACGTCGTGGAAAGTGCTTGGGCTTCTGATGACGTGATCGGGACGTCGTGAAAAGTGCTTCGGGCTTCTGATGACGTCATCGGGACGTCGTGAAAAGTGCTTCAGACTTCTGATGACGTCATCGGGACGTCGTGAAAAGTGCTTCGGACTTCTGATGACGTCATCGGGACGTCGTGAAAAACGCTTCGGGCTTCTGATGACGTCATCATGACGTCGTGAAAAGTGCTTCGGGCTTCTGATGACGTCATCGGGACGTCGTGAAAAGTGCTTCAGACTTCTGATGACGTCATCGGGACGTCGTGAAAAGTGCTTCGGACTTCTGATGACGTCATCGGGACGTCGTGAAAAGTGCTTCGGGCTTCTGATGACGTCATCGGGACGTCGTGAAAAGTGCTTCGGGCTTCTGATGACGTCATCGGGACGTCGTGAAAAGTGCTTCGGACTTCTGATGACGTCATCGGGACGTCGTGAAAAGTGCTTCGGACTTCCGATGACGTCATCGGGACGTCGTGAAAAGTGCTTCGGACTTCTGATGACGTCATCGGGACGTCGTGAAAAACGCTTCGTGCTACTGATGACGTCATCGGGACGTCGTGAAAAGTGCTTCGGACTTCTGATGGCGTCATCGGGACGTCGTGAAAGTGCTTCGGGCTCCTGATGACGCCATCGGGACGTCGTTAAAAACGCTTCAGGCTTCTGATGACGTCATCATGACGTCGTGAAAAGTGCTTCGGGATTTTAATGACGTCATCGGGACGTCGTGAAAAGTGCTTCGGGCTTCTGATCACGTCATCATGACGTCGTGAAAAGTGCTTCGGGCTTCTGATGACGTCATCGGGACGTCGTGAAAAGTGCTTCGGACTTCTGATGACGTCCTCATGACGTCGTGAAAAGTGCTTCGGGATTCTAATGACGTCATCGGGACGTCGTGAAAAACGCTTCGGGCTCCTCATGACGTCATCGGGACGTCGTGAAAAATGCTTCGGGCTTCTGATCACGTCATTGAGACGTCGTGAAAAGTGCTTCGGGCTTCTGATGACGTCATCGGGACGTCGTGAAAAGTGCTTCGGACTTCTGATGACGTCATCGGGACGTCGTGAAAAGTGCTTCGGACTTCCGATGACGTCATCGGGACGTCGTGAAAAGTGCTTCGGACTTCTGATGACGTCATCATGACGTCGTGAAAAGTGCTTCGGGATTCTAATGACGTCATCGGGACGTCGTGAAAAACGCTTCGGGCTCCTCATGACGTCATCGGGACGTCGTGAAAAGTGCTTCGGGCTTCTGATGACGTCATTGAGACGTCGTGAAAAGTGCTTCGGGCTTCTGATGACGTCATCGGGACGTCGTGAAAAGTGCTTCGGGCTTCTGATGACGTCATCGGGACGTCGTGAAAAGTGCTTCGGGATTCTAATGACGTCATCGGGACGTCGTGAAAAACGCTTCGGGCTCCTCATGACGTCATCGGGACGTCGTGAAAAACGCTTCGGGCTCCTCATGACGTCATCGGGACGTCGTGAAAAATGCTTCGGGCTTCTGATCACGTCATCGAGACGTCGTGAAAAGTGCTTCGGGCTTCTGATGACGTCATCGGGACGTCGTGAAAAACGCTTCGGGCTCCTCATGACGTCATCGGGACGTCGTGAAAAATGCTTCGGGCTTCTGATCACGTCATCGAGACGTCGTGAAAAGTGCTTCGGGCTTCTGATGACGTCATCGGGACGTCGTGAAAAGTGCTTCGGATTTCTGATGACGTCATCGGGACGTCGTGAAAAGTGCTTCGGACTTCCGATGACGTCATCGGGACGTCGTGAAAAGTGCTTCGGACTTCTGATGACGTCATCGGGACGTCGTGAAAAACGCTTCGGGCTACTGATGACGTCATCGGGACGTCATGAAAAATGCTTCGGGCTTCTGATCACGTCATCGAGACGTCGTGAAAAGTTCTTCGGGCTTCTGATGACGTCATCGGGACGTCGTGAAATGTGCTTCGGACTTTTGATGACGTCATCGGGACCTCGTGAAAAACGCTTCGGGCTCCTCATGACGTCATCGGGACGTCGTGAAAAATGCTTCGGGCTTCTGATCACGTCATCGAGACGTCGTGAAAAGTGCTTCGAACTTCCGATGACGTCATCGGGACGTCTTGAAAAGTGCTTCGGACTTTTGATGACGTCATCGGGACCTCGTGAAAAACGCTTCGGGCTCCTCATGACGTCATCGGGACGTCGTGAAAAGTGCTTCGGACTTCTGATGACGTCATCGGGACGTCGTGAAAAGTGCTTCGGGCTACTGATGACGTCATCGGGACGTCTTGAAAAATGCTCCGGGCATCTGATGACGTCATTGGGACGGCATGGTAAAAGCTTCGCGCTTCTGATGACGTCATCGGGACGTCGTGAAAAACGCTTCAGGCTTCTGATGACGTCATCATGACGTCGTGAAAAGTGCTTCGGGATTCTAATGACGTCATCGGGACGTCCTGAAAAACGCTTCGGGCTTCTGATGACGTCATCATGACGTCGTGAAAAATGCTTCGGGCTTCTGATGACGTCATCGGGACGTCGTGAAAAGTGCTTCGGGCTTCTGATGACGTCATCGGGACGTCGTGAAAAGTGCTTCGGACTTCTGATGACGTCATCGGGACGTCGTGAAAAGTGCTTCGGACTTCCGATGACGTCATCGGGACGTCGTGAAAAGTGCTTCGGACTTCTGATGACGTCATCGGGACGTCGTGAAAAACGCTTCGGGCTATTGATGACGTCATCGGGACGTCTTGAAAAATGCTCCGGGCATCAGATGACGTCATTGGGACGGCATGGTAAAAGCTTCGTGCTTCTGATGACGTCATCGGGACGTCGTGAAAAGTGCTCCAGGCTTCTGATGACGTCATCGTGACGTCGTGAAAAGTGCTCCAGGCTTCTGATGACGTCAAGGGTACGTCGTGAAAAGTGCTTCGGACTTCTGATGACGTCATCGGGACGTCGTGAAAAGTGCTTCGGACTTCCGATGACGTCATCGGGACGTCGTGAAAAGTGCTTCGGGCTTCTGATGACGTCATCGGGACGTCGTGAAAAGTGCTTCGGGCTTCTGATGACGTCATCGGGACGTCGTGAAAAGTGTTTCAGACTTCTGATGACGTCATCGGGACGTCGTGAAAAGTGCTTCGGACTTCCGATGACGTCATCGGGACGTCGTGAAAAGTGCTTCGGACTTCTGATGACGTCATCGGGACGTCGTGAAAAGTGCTTCGGACTTCCGATGACGTCATCGGGATGTCGTGAAAAGTGCTTCGGACTTCTGATGACGTCATCGGGACGTCGTGAAAAGTGCTTCGGACTTCTGATGACGTCATCGGGACGTCGTGAAAAACGCTTCGGGCTATTGATGACGTCATCGGGACGTCTTGAAAAATGCTCCGGGCATCAGATGACGTCATTGGGACGGCATGGTAAAAGCTTCGTGCTTCTGATGACGTCATCGGTACGTCGTGAAAAGTGCTCCAGGCTTCTGATGACGTCATCTTGACGTCGTTAAAAGTGCTCCAGGCTTCTGATGACGTCATGGGTACGTCGTGAAAAGTGCTTCGGACTTCTGGTGACGTCATCGGGACGTCGTGAAAAGTGCTTCGGACTTCCGATGACGTCATCATGACGTCGTGAAAAGTGCTTCGGGATTCTAATGACGTCATCGGGACGTCGTTAAAAGTGCTCCAGGCTTCTGATCACGTCATCGAGACGTCGTGAAAAGTGCTTCGAACTTCCGATGACGTCATCGGGACGTCTTGAAAAGTGCTTCGGACTTTTGATGACGTCATCGGGACGTCGTGAAAAACGCTTCGGGCTACTGATGACGTCATCGGGACGTCTTGAAAAATACTCCGGGCATCTGATGACGTCATTGGGACGGCATGGTAAAAGCTTCGCGCTTCTGATGACGTCATCGGGACGTCGTGAAAAGTGCTTCGGACTTCTGATGACGTCATCGGGACGTCGTGAAAAGTGCTTCGGGCTTCTGATGACGTCATCGGGACGTCGTGAAAAGTGCTTCGGACTTCTGATGACGTCATCGGGACGTCGTGAAAAGTGCTTCGGACTTCCGATGACGTCATCGGGACGTCGTGAAAAGTGCTTCGGACTTCTGATGACGTCATCGGGACGTCGTGAAAAACGCTTCGGGCTACTGATGACGTCATCGGGACGTCTTGAAAAATGCTCCGGGCATCTGATGACGTCATTGGGACGGCATGGTAAAAGCTTCGCGCTTCTGATGACGTCATCGGGACGTCGTGAAAAACGCTTCAGGCTTCTGATGACGTCATCATGACGTCGTGAAAAGTGCTTCGGGATTCTAATGACGTCATCGGGACGTCGTGAAAAATGCTCCGGGCTTCTGATGACGGCATGGGGACGTCCTGAAAAACGCTTCGGGCTTCTGATGACGTCATCATGACGTCGTGAAAAATGCTTCGGGCTTTTGATGACGTCATCGGGACGTCGTGAAAAGTGCTTCGGGCTTCTGATGACGTCATCGGGACGTCGTGAAAAGTGTTTCAGACTTCTGATGACGTCATCGGGACGTCGTGAAAAGTGCTTCGGACTTCCGATGACGTCATCGGGACGTCGTGAAAAGTGCTTCGGACTTCTGATGACGTCATCGGGACGTCGTGAAAAACGCTTCGGGCTATTGATGACGTCATCGGGACGTCTTGAAAAATGCTCCGGGCATCAGATGACGTCATTGGGACGTCGTGAAAAGTGCTTCGGACTTCTGATGACGTCATCGGGACGTCGTGAAAAACGCTTCGGACTTCTGATTACGTCATCGGGACGTCGTGAAAAACGCTCCGGGCTACTGATGACGTCATCGCGACGTCGTGAAAAGTGCTTCGGGCTTCTGATGACGTCATCGGGACGTCGTGAAAAGTGCTTCGGACTTCTGATGACGTCATCGGGACGTCGTGAAAAGTGCTTCGGACTTCCGATGACGTCATCGGGACGTCGTGAAAAGTGCTTCGGACTTCTGATGACGTCATCGGGACGTCGTGAAAAACGCTTCGGGCTACTGATGACGTCATCAAGACGTCTTGAAAAACGCTTCAGGCTTCTGATGACGTCATCATGACGTCGTGAAAAGTGCTTCGGGCTTCTGATGACGTCATCGGGACGTCGTGAAAAACGCTTCAGGCTTCTGATGACGTCGTCATGACGTCGTGAAAAGTGCTTCGGGATTCTAATGACGTCATCGGAACGTCGTGAAAAATGCTCCGGGCTTCTGATGACGGCATGGGGACGTCCTGAAAAACGCTTCGGGCTTCTGATGACGTCATCATGACGTCGTGAAAAGTGCTTCGGGCTTCTGATGACGTCATCGGGACGTCGTGAAAAGTGCTTCGGGATTCTAATGACGTCATCGGGACGTCGTGAAAAACGCTTCGGGCTATTGATGACGTCATCGGGACGTCTTGAAAAATGCTCCGGGCATCAGATGACGTCATTGGGACGGCATGGTAAAAGCTTCGTGCTTCTGATGACGTCATCGGGACGTCGTGAAAAGTGCTCCAGGCTTCTGATGACGTCATGGGTACGTCGTGAAAAGTGCTTCGGACTTCTGGTGACGTCATCGGGACGTCGTGAAAAGTGCTTCGGACTTCCGATGACGTCATCATGACGTCGTGAAAAATGCTTCGGGCTTTTGATGACGTCATCGGGACGTCGTGAAAAGTGCTTCGGGCTTCTGATGACGTCATCGGGACGTCGTGAAAAGTGTTTCAGACTTCTGATGACGTCATCGGGACGTCGTGAAAAGTGCTTCGGACTTCCGATGACGTCATCGGGACGTCGTGAAAAGTGCTTCGGACTTCTGATGACGTCATCGGGACGTCGTGAAAAGTGCTTCGGACTTCCGATGACGTCATCGGGATGTCGTGAAAAGTGCTTCGGACTTCTGATGACGTCATCGGGACGTCGTGAAAAGTGCTTCGGACTTCCGATGACGTCATCGGGACGTCGTGAAAAACGCTTCGGGCTATTGATGACGTCATCGGGACGTCTTGAAAAATGCTCCGGGCATCAGATGACGTCATTGGGACGGCATGGTAAAAGCTTCGTGCTTCTGATGACGTCATCGGTACGTCGTGAAAAGTGCTCCAGGCTTCTGATGACGTCATCTTGACGTCGTTAAAAGTGCTCCAGGCTTCTGATGTCGTCATCGGGACGTCGTGAAAAGTGCTTCGGACTTCTGATGACGTCATCGGGATGTCGTGAAAAGTGCTTCGGACTTCTGATGACGTCATTGGGACGTCGTGAAAAGTGCTTCGGACTTCTGATGACGTCATCGGGACGTCGTGAAAAACGCTTCGGACTTCTGATGACGTCATCGGGACGTCGTGAAAAACGCTTCGGGCTTCTGATGACGTCATCATGACGTCGTGAAAAGTGCTTCGGGCTTCTGATGACGTCATCGGGACGTCGTGAAAAACGCTTCGGGCTATTGATGACGTCATCGGGACGTCTTGAAAAATGCTCCGGGCATCAGATGACGTCATTGGGACGGCATGGTAAAAGCTTCGCGCTTCTGATGACGTCATCGGGACGTCGTGAAAAACGCTTCGGGCTTTTGATGACGTCATCGGGACGTCCTGAAAAGTGCTTCGGACTTCCGATTACGTCATCGGGACGTCGTGAAAAGTGCTTCGGACTTCTGATGACGTCATCGGGACGTCGTGAAAAACGCTCCGGGCTACTGATGACGTCATCGCGACGTCGTGAAAAGTGCTTCGGGCTTCTGATGACGTCATCGGGACGTCGTGAAAAGTGCTTCGGACTTCTGATGACGTCATCGGGACGTCGTGAAAAGTGCTTCGGACTTCCGATGACGTCATCGGGACGTCGTGAAAAGTGCTTCGGACTTCTGATGACGTCATCGGGACGTCGTGAAAAACGCTTCGTGCTACTGATGACGTCATCGGGACGTCTTGAAAAATGCTCCGGGCATCTGATGACGTCTTTGGGACGGCATGGTAAAAGCTTCGCGCTTCTGATGACGTCATCGGGACGTCGTGAAAAGTGCTCCAGGCTTCTGATGACGTCATCGTGACGTCGTGAAAAGTGCTCCAGGCTTCTGATGACGTCATGGGTACGTCGTGAAAAGTGCTTCGGACTTCCGATGACGTCATCGGGACGTCGTGAAAAACGCTTCGGGCTTCTGATGACGTCATCATGACGTCGTGAAAAGTGCTTCGGGATTCTAATGACGTCATCGGGACGTCGTTAAAAGTGCTCCAGGCTTCTGATCACGTCATCGAGACGTCGTGAAAAGTGCTTCGAACTTCCGATGACGTCATCGGGACGTCTTGAAAAGTGCTTCGGACATTTGATGACGTCATCGGGACGTCGCGAAAAATACTCCGGGCATCTGATGACGTCATTGGGACGGCATGGTAAAAGCTTCGCGCTTCTGATGACGTCATCGGGACGTCGTGAAAAACGCTTCGGGCTACTGATGACGTCATCGGGACGTCTTGAAAAATACTCCGGGCATCTGATGACGTCATTGGGACGGCATGGTAAAAGCTTCGCGCTTCTGATGACGTCATCGGGACGTCGTGAAAAACGCTTCGGGCTTTTGATGACGTCATCGGGACGTCCTGAAAAGTGCTTCGGACTTCCGATTACGTCATCGGGACGTCGTGAAAAGTGCTTCGGACTTCTGATGACGTCATCGGGACGTCGTGAAAAACGCTCCGGGCTACTGATGACGTCATCGCGACGTCGTGAAAAGTGCTTCGGGCTTCTGATGACGTCATCGGGACGTCGTGAAAAGTGCTTCGGACTTCTGATGACGTCATCGGGACGTCGTGAAAAGTGCTTCGGACTTCCGATGACGTCATCGGGATGTCGTGAAAAGTGCTTCGGACTTCTGATGACGTCATCGGGACGTCGTGAAAAACGCTTCGGGCTACTGATGACGTCATCAAGACGTCTTGAAAAATGCTCCGGGCATCTGATGACGTCATTGGGACGGCATGGTAAAAGCTTCGCGCTTCTGATGACGTCATCGGGACGTCGTGAAAACGCTTCAGGCTTCTGATGACGTCATCATGACGTCGTGAAAAGTGCTTCGGGATTCCAATGACGTCATCGGGACGTCGTGAAAAATGCTCCGGGCTTCTGATGACGGCATGGGGACGTCCTGAAAAACGCTTCGAGCTTCTGATGACGTCATCATGACGTCCTGAAAAACGCTTCGGGCTTCTGATGACGTCATCGGGACGTCGTAAAAAGTGCTTCGGACATCCGATGACGTCATCGGGACGTCGTGAAAAGTGCTTCGGACTTCTGATGACGTCATCGGGACGTCGTGAAAAGTGCTTCGGACTTCCGATGACGTCATCGGGACGTCGTGAAAAGTGCTTCGGACTTCTGATGACGTCATCGGGACGTCGTGAAAAACGCTTCGGGCTATTGATGACGTCATCGGGACGTCTTGAAAAATGCTCCGGGCATCAGATGACGTCATTGGGACGTCGTGAAAAGTGCTTCGGACTTCTGATGACGTCATCGGGACGTCGTGAAAAACGCTTCGGACTTCTGATTACGTCATCGGGACGTCGTGAAAAACGCTCCGGGCTACTGATGACGTCATCGCGACGTCGTGAAAAGTGCTTCGGGCTTCTGATGACGTCATCGGGACGTCGTGAAAAGTGCTTCGGACTTCTGATGACGTCATCGGGACGTCGTGAAAAGTGCTTCGGACTTCCGATGACGTCATCGGGACGTCGTGAAAAGTGCTTCGGACTTCTGATGACGTCATCGGGACGTCGTGAAAAACGCTTCGGGCTACTGATGACGTCATCAAGACGTCTTGAAAAACGCTTCAGGCTTCTGATGACGTCATCATGACGTCGTGAAAAGTGCTTCGGGATTCTAATGACGCCATCGGGACGTCGTGAAAAACGCTTCAGGCTTCTGATGACGTCATCATGACGTCGTGAAAAGTGCTTCGGGATTTTAATGACGTCATCGGGACGTCGTGAAAAATGCTCCGGGCTTCCGATGACGGCATGGGGACGTCCTGAAAAACGCTTCGGGCTTCTGATGACGTCATCATGACGTCGTGAAAAATGCTTCGGGCTTCTGATGACGTCATCGAGACGTCGTGAAAAGTGCTTCGGGATTCTAATGACGTCATCGGGACGTCGTGAAAACTGCTTCGGGCTTCTGATGACGTCATTGGGACGTTGTGGAAATCCGGGGAAAAGGAAGGTGTTCGGGACCCGTTGCTGGTCATCCGAGAAATTGTGCAGACCAGCCCGTAGAATGAGCAGGAGTCCAGACTCGATGCTAGCCATCCGAGAAGTTATGAAAACCTCAGAACTTGAGCAAGAGTCTTGAGCATTGCGCTAGTCGCCTGAGATAGTGTGCTGGGTGCATCGGAATTTGCGCAGGAGTCTGTGAACACCTTGCAAAACTTTTGTACAAGAGTAAGGATGACGAACATAGCGTGCAGAAACCTTGAGATGTTATGTAGGTCATGTCGCCAGGCTGCTTTTTAGTTTCGTTATGCGCTGAGGCCATTCACACAACCCTAATTGAAATGCTCCCTTGTTGTTCTTCACCAGCCTACTGATTTTTTCTGCAATGAATGGTACTTCCTTATCAGCAACCAAACTCAAAAACAAATTGTTAGAACTATCTCCATTCGCAGCTCAGCAGAACTTTTTCATATCAAATTCATGAAATCGAAGCGGCTGCTTTGCGAAGGAATGGGACGGCGGAAACGAATGAAGTGAGTGTGGAAAACCGCTTAGTTCCACTGATGTGAAATTGACCAGATAGAATGGAAGGTAGTTTCTGACTGTGCAGGTTTTGGGTTAGTTCCATTCTGGCTACGTCTGAGCGGCCAACTATAAACGAGGCCTAGGGCCCCTATCAGAGTTGGTTAAGGAAATCACGTTGGCCACCCCGTTCAATACATATTAAAAACATGGAGGTTGCAAATAACAGCCGGTGTAGATAGCTGTGGCTGACGCTATCAATATGAATGAATTATGTGGAACGACATCATGGTTATCATTCTATTCTTAGCTTATATCATGCGAACATCGGTCGTGTCAGCCACATCGGGTGCTTTTTCTGAGATAGTTTAGTAACAGGTTGGGTCATTGACTCTGTAACCACAGAAAGAGGATTGATCTAGTGGGGAGATATAGAGGTCTTTGTTCGAACTCTTGCATAGGATATTACTGCGTAATATCAAGAAAAAGTGAACAATTATGTAAAAAAGGGGTCTTCCAAGCAAAAGTTCTGCTGAGCTGCGAATGGAGATAGTTCTAACAATTTGTTTTTGAATTTGGTTGCTGATAAGGAAGTGCCATTTATTGCAGAAAAATCAGTGGTCTGGTGAAGAACAACGAGGGAGCATTTAAAATGGGGTTGTGTGAATGGCCTCAGCGCGTTACGAAACTGAAAAGCAGCCTGGCGACATGACCTACATAACATCTCAAGCTTTCTGCACGCTATGCTTGTCATCCTTACACTTGTACAGAAGTTTTGCAAGGTGTTCACAGACTGCTGCGCAAATTCCGATGCACCCAGCCCATTATCTCAGGCGACTAGCGCAAAGCACAAGACTCTTGCTCATTCTTTGGGGTATCCTGCATAATTTCTCGGATGGCTAGCATCGAGACTGAGCTCCTGCTCATTCTACGGGGGGGTCTGCACAACTTCTCGGATGGCCAACAATGGGTCCCGAACACCTGCCTCTTCCCCGGGTTTCCACGACGTCCCAATGACGTCATCAGAAGCCCGAAGCGTTTTTCACGACGTCCCCATGACGCCATCAGAGGCCCGGAGCAATTTTCACGCCGTCCCGATGACGTCATTAGAAGCGCGAAGCTTTTATCATGCCAACCCGATGACGTCATCAGATGCCCGGAGCATTTTTTACGACGTCCCGATGACGTCATCAGAAGTCTGAAGCACTTTTCACGACGTCCCGATGACGTCATCAAAAGCCCGGAGCACTTTTCATGACGTTCCGATGACGTCATCAGAAGCCCGGAGCACTTTTCATGACGTTCCGATGACGTCATCAGAAGCCCGGAGCACTTTTCACGACGTCCCAATGACGTCATCAGATGCCCGGAGCATTTTACACGACGTCCCGATGACGTCATCAGAAGTCTGAAGCACTTTTCACGACGTCCCGATGACGCCATCAAAAGTCCGGAGCACTTTTCATGACGTTCCGATGACGTCATCAGAAGCCCGGAGCACTTTTCACGACGTCCCAATGACGCCATCGGAAGCCCGGAGCACTTTTCACGCCGTCCCGATGACGTCATCAGAAGCGCGAAGCTTTTATCATGCCGTCCCGATGACGTCATCAGATGCCCGGAGCATCCGCGACTCCTTCGGTGTCGGCGGAGGAGTCGAGAGGGGAGATGCGGGGTGGGTGCGGAGGAGACGAGGGGCAGTCGCGGAGAGACGCGAAGGAGATGCGGGACTGTCGTGAGAAGTCTAGGATTAAAGAAGCGGCTCCTATTCAGATCTCTTGTTAGGAGTAGGTTCGCCGCTCATTTTCTCGTAGTCGGCCTGTCATGAACCACTCTGCAGAGTTGCAGCGCGGCGAGTTTTGCTGCGGCTGGGCAGTGACGAGCAATAATGAACGCCCCGCAGAGGGCCACGGCGGTGGCGTGTCGCGAGAGACCAGTGACACGGTGATCTTGCAGGGCTTGTTTCACCGTGGCGACACCATTGACGATCAGTGCAGCGTCTCTAGGAACGGCGGCAAGAAACGATCATGAACATTCCCACTGGCTGCAAGAAATGCCGCAGTTGTTTGATTGAATCACCTTTTTTATTTATTTGCGCATTCAATCCTCTGAACCAGTTTCTTTTGCTTGTATAGAAAATGACTTGAAATTTACAGGAGAACATTTGAAAATTTCCGATTTCCAAGGTTTATTCCACTTTCGATGCATGGTTTTTTTTATTTGAGTTTTTACTATAATGTTGCCCATTTAGATGTTCCTTCACGCTATCTAAAATACAAAACTCTGACGTCCATTTTTGGCTTCATGAAATTTCTTGTTTGGACATCAACACTCAAAGTGTGTCCGAATGAGAACGACGGCCCATGCGGCCGGCGTGCTTGACAGGCGGCCGTCGCGTTCGCCGCTCTCGGACGAGCTATCGAAACGTCCCCACAGACATCGACTACGAACGGGGCTGGCACCGGCTGGCAGCAAGCACTGCGCAGATCAATCAGCTCTGCAAAAGGGAGGACAGGAGATGGTCGCCGTTCTAATCCAACACTCGTCCGAGAGCGGCAAATGCGACGGCCGCCTGCCAAGCATGCCGGCCGCATCTCATGCGATTCTCGGCCCCGAGCCGCAACGAATAGGAATCGGAGCCGCCTGACAGTTCGGCTCGTTCTCCCAATCTCCGGGCTACTGCTGTTGCTGTTCGGGCCAACCGGAAAAGCCCGGACAGCAGCAGCAGTGGCCCGGAAAGCAACAGCAGTGGCCCGGACAGCAACAGGAGCCGACTCGCAGATTGGAAAAACGAGCCGAACTGTCAGGCGGCTCGGGGCCGATAATCGCCTGAGATGGACCGCCATTCTCATTCGGACACACTTTACAGTTGGCACGGATAGCAGTGATACTTTGAGCTTCCTGCTAGGTTGGCGCAAACTCGGTACATGTATGTCAGCATATGGCGCCGAGTTTCCGCCAACCTTCAAAGGTCCCGGTCAGACTTGAAACCGATTGAGTCCGGGGCAGAAAAACCGACCGAGGCTGCATTGACCCTGCCCGTGTGCGCGGTTAGAACACCCGCATCGACTCAGTGGATTGAGGACGCATGCAGACGGTCGCAGGCGGACTCATTCGGTGGATTTTCCACACCCGTCTGTCACTGTTTCGGTGCGTATAGACCGGGTGGGACTGAGTTGATCGACAAACTTTGACGGGGCCTTAGGGAACGCGAAGTAACAGTGCGATCCTCTGCGACTGTAACTGACCTATGCTCCGGATTAAGTCTGCTGTTTCCCTCCATACATACAGCTCTTTCCAAATCGTAGACTGATTTTCTTAAAACCGTTTCAGCACTAGAAAACCGATAGGAATTGGTATTCTGGGGTACTCACTTGCTCTAAAAAGTCTCCCTCATTTACCAGACTGTTTGTCTCCTTATTTTTCATCAAAATAGAACCGCTAAGACATAGATAAAAGGGAAAATGGTGGAAAAGCCTTATGCTTTCTCCCCCCCCCATTTCCTACGCATGGCCCCGCACACCACCGCTCCCATATTACCAATGAATTGCGCTATGCTTTCCATTTCCGACTTCTTTCGTTTGTTTTTGAGTGCAGGCCTGCCTCAAAAAAGCATCTCTAGATCAATTTCTGACAGTGGAACGAAAAATTTCATGTAACAAGAACATGTGAGGATCTCGTTATACTTTGTCGTTTTGTTGACGGTAGTCTCTGGGGTAGACCTGCTATTAATCAGTGTCGAAATGTCCCCAACTGCAAGTCTGCCACTGGGGCCAGAGGCAGTGGAACGCCAAAGTATTACGAGGTCCTTACCAACACGTTTAGCACAGAAGGCCAACAGCCTTCATTCAACATTACAAACGGCTTTGGAACACGCATAAGAACATGCTTCCGCAGCTATGGCAACAGCTTACGGAAGACTTCCGTAGCATGTTGGATAATATGTTCGTAACATGTTTCCGAAATTCTGAGTACTGATTGCCAATAATGGCTTTGTAGGCAGCGGTCTTCATGCCTGAACATCTGTACATTGTTGTCTGTCATGTTTTTCTTCATCCAATCCATGTTAGAACACATAACCCTGGAAAAATTTCGGCGATGTATAAGCGTGCTCTAATTGCGACGCCGCGACGCGACGGCGGCACCTAGCGAGCCACAGCTCAAGGCCACGTAGTATCTATCAAAAAGGGGTCTTCCAAGCGAAAGAGGTTTGGTTGGCGTCAGAAACGTTCCAACAAAAAGGTAACAATAGGCAAGTAGGATGAGGAGAGTCTACAAAAATTGAACAATATTTTCTGAGACTGATTTTCTTCGAAGAAACTTCTTAATAGCGAAAACAAACCGTTGCGGTGTTTCACACGGAAGCACTCTGTGGTTCCAAATAGTCTCCGATTATGCGAGTAACGATAAAAATGTATAATTATGTGCACCTATTAGTTAAAATCAGAAGAGAAAATGGTTTCAACTTTACCTACACAGACGACTAGCTCCAGCTGCTACGAGAAGTGAACTCAAAGTGCAGCATGAAATAAGAGTATTTTCTTATAATCTCGTCAAGAACAAAAGTCCATTCTTGAAAACCATTGAGCTCTTTCTCGTGAAATGCCACAACGGTTTGTTTTCGCTATTAAGAAGTTTCGGCGAAGAAAATCAGTCTCAGAAAATATTGTTCAATTTTTGTAGACTCTCCTCATCCTACTTGCCTATTGTTCCCTTTTTGTTGGAACGTTTCTGACGCCAACCAAACCTCTTTTGCTTGGAAGACCCCTTTTTGATAGAACTGTTCACTTTTTATTGATATTACGAAGTAATATCCCTGAAAATCTTCAATATTTTCCAAATAGCATGAATTGGTATGACAATCAGTAAGTGATTGACTTGATGCGCACGCTACAAATTACGTACGACTCTCTTTCCTCGACATCCTGATGACGTCATCAGATGCCGTGTGTACTTTACACGACATCCTGATGACGTCATCAGATGCCCTATGCACTTGGCACGACGTCCTGATGACGTCATCACATGCCCCACACACTTTGATGACGTCATCAGAAAGTAACAAACTTGTTAGTCATTTCCCCTTTCCCTTCCCTACGTAAAAGTACAGCCTACAACGTGTTTTAGCGATTTGATCTACCAACTGATAATATCACTTGATATGATAAGCAGTAGTAAGTGAAGTAGTTAATGTTAAACAGTAAGTAAAAAACTTGTTAGTCGCTTCCCCTTTCCCTTCCCTACGAAAAAGTACAGCCTACAACGTGTTTTAGCGATTTGATCTACCAACTGATAATATCACTTGACATGTTAAGCAGTAGTAAGTGAAGTAGTTACTGTTAAACAGTAAGTAAAAAACTTGTTAGTCACTTCCCCTTCCCTTCCCTACGAAAAAGTACAGCCTACAACGTGTTTTAGCGATTTGATCTACCAACTGATAATATCACTTGATATGATAAGCAGTAATAAGTGAAGTAGTTAATGTTAAACAGTAAGTAACAAACTTGTTAGTCACTTCCCCTGTCCCTTCCCTACGAAAAAGTACGTGTTTTAGCGATTCGATCTACCAACTGATAATATCACTTGATACGATAAGCAGGAATAAGTGAAGTAGTTAATGTTAAACAGTAAGTAACAAACTTGTTAGTCACTTCCCGTGTCCCTTCCCTAAGAAAAAGTACGTGTTTTAGCGATTTTATCTGCCAACTGATAATATCACTTGATATGGTAAGCAGTAATAAGTGAAGTAGTTAATGTTAAACAGTAAGTAACAAACTTGTTAGTCACTTTCCTTGTCCCATCCCATCAAAAAGTACAGCCTACAACGTGTTTTAGCGATTTGATCTACCAACTGATATTATCACTTGAAATGATAAGCAGTAATAAGTGAAGTACTTAATGTTAAACAGTAAGTAACAAACTTGTTAGTCACTTTCCTTGTCCCATCCCATCAAAAAGTACAGCCTACAACGTGTTTTAGCGATTTGATCTACCAACCGATAATATCACTTGATATGATAAGCAGGACTAAGTGAAGTAGTTAATGTTAAACAGTAAGTAACAAACTTGTTAGTCACTTCCCGTGTCCCTTCCCTAAGGAAAAGTACGTGTTTTAGCGATTTTATCTGCCAACTGATAATATCACTTGATATGGTAAGCAGTAATAAGTGAAGTAGTTAATGTTAAACAGTAAGTAACAAACTTGTTAGTCACTTTCCTTGTCCCATCCCATCAAAAAGTACAGCCTACAACGTGTTTTAGCGATTTGATCTACCAACTGATATTATCACTTGAAATGATAAGCAGTAGTAAGTGAAGTAGTTAATGTTAAACAGTAAGTAAAAAACTTGTTAGTCGCTTACCCTTTCCCTTCCCTACGAAAAAGTACAGCCTACAACGTGTTTTAGCGATTTGATCTACCAACTGATAATATCACTTGATATGATAAGCAGTAGTAAGTGAAGTAGTTAATGTTAAACAGTAAGTAAAAAATTTCTAGTCGCTTCCCCTTTCCCTTCCCTACGAAAAAGTACAGCCTACAACGTGTCTTAGCGATTTGATCTACCAACTGATAATATCACTTGATATGATAAGCAGTAGTAAGTGAAGTAGTTAATGTTAAACAGTGAGTAACAAACTTGTTAGTCACTTCCCCTGTCCCTTCCCTACGAAAAGTACAGCCTACAACGTGTTTTAGCGGTTGTATCTACCAACTGATAATATCACTTGATATGATAAGCAGTAGTAAGTGAAGTAGTTAATATTAAACAGTAAGTAAAAAACTTGTTAGTCGCTTTCCCTTCCCCTTCCCTACGAAAAAGTACAGCCTACAACGTGTTTTAGCGATTTGATCTACCAACTGATAATATCACTTGATATGATAAGCAGTAATAAGTGAAGTAGTTAATGTTAAACAGTAAGTAACAAACTTGTTAGTCACTTCCCCTGTCCCTTCCCTACGAAAAGTACAGCCTACAACGTGTTTTAGCGATTTGATCTACCAACTGATAATATCACTTGATATGATAAGCAGTAATAAGTGAAGTAGTTGATGTTAAACAGTAAGTAACAAACTTGTTAGTCACTTTCCTTGTCCCATCCCATCAAAAAGTACAGCCTACAACGTGTTTTAGCGATTCGATCTACCAACTGATAATATCACTTGATATGATAAGCAGGACTAAGTGAAGTAGGTAATGTTAAACAGTAAGTAACAAACTTGTTAGTCACTTCCCGTGTCCCTTCCCTAAGAAAAAGTACGTGTTTTAGCGATTTTATCTGCCAACTGATAATATCACTTGATATGGTAAGCAGTAATAAGTGAAGTAGTTAATGTTAAACAGTAAGTAACAAACTTGTTAGTCACTTTCCTTGTCCCATCCCATCAAAAAGTACAGCCTACAACGTGTTTTAGCGATTTGATCTACCAACTGATATTATCACTTGAAATGATAAGCAGTAGTAAGTGAAGTAGTTAATGTTAAACAGTAAGTAAAAAACTTGTTAGTCGCTTACCCTTTCCCTTCCCTACGAAAAAGTACAGCCTACAACGTGTTTTAGCGATTTGATCTACCAACCGATAATATCACTTGATATGATAAGCAGTAGTAAGTGAAGTAGTTAATGTTAAACAGTAAGTAAAAAATTTCTAGTCGCTTCCCCTTTCCCTTCCCTACGAAAAAGTACAGCCTACAACGTGTTTTAGCGATTTGATCTACCAACTGATAATATCACTTGATATGATAAGCAGTAGTAAGTGAAGTAGTTAATGTTAAACAGTAAGTAAAAAACTTGTTAATCGCTTCCCCTTCCCCTTCCCTACGAAAAAGTACAGCCTACAACGTGTTTTAGCGGTTGTATCTACCAACTGATAATATCACTTGATATGATAAGCAGTAGTAAGTGAAGTAGTTAATATTAAACAGTAAGTAAAAAACTTGTTAGTCGCTTTCCCTTCCCCTTCCCTACGAAAAAGTACAGCCTACAACGTGTTTTAGCGATTTGATCTACCAACTGATAATATCACTTGATATGATAAGCAGTAATAAGTGAAGTAGTTAATGTTAAACAGTAAGTAACAAACTTGTTAGTCACTTCCCCTGTCCCTTCCCTACGAAAAGTACAGCCTACAACGTGTTTTAGCGATTTGATCTACCAACTGATAATATCACTTGATATGATAAGCAGTAATAAGTGAAGTAGTTGATGTTAAACAGTAAGTAACAAACTTGTTAGTCACTTCCCCTGTCCCTTCCTATCGAAAAGTACAGCCTACAACGTGTTTTAGCGATTTGATCTACCAACTGATAATATCACTTGATACGATTAGCAGGAATAAGTGAAGTAGTTAATGTTAAACAGTAAGTAACAAACTTGTTAGTCACTTCCCCTGTCCCTTCCCTGCGAAAAAGTACGTGTTTTAGCGATTTGATCCACCAACTGATAATATCACTTGATATGATAAGCAGGAATAAGTGAAGTAGTTAATGTTGAACAGTAAGTAACAAACTTGTTAGTCACTTTCCTTGTCCCATCCCATCAAAAAGTACAGCCTACAACGTGTTTTAGCGATTTGATCTACCAACTGATAATATCACTTGATATGATAAGCAGGAATAAGTGAAGTAGTTAATGTTAAACAGTAAGTAACAAACTTGTTAGTCACTTTCCTTGTCCCATCCCATCAAAAAGTACAGCCTACAACGTGTTTTAGCGATTTGATCTACCAACTGATATTATCACTTGAAATGATAAGCAGTAATAAGTGAAGTAGTTAATGTTAAACAGTAAGTAACAAACTTGTTAGTCACTTTCCATGTCCCATCCCATCAAAAAGTACAGCCTACAACGTGTTTTAGCGATTTGATCTACCAACTGATAATATCACTTGATATGATAAGCAGGAATAAGTGAAGTAGTTAATGTTAAACAGTAAGTAACAAACTTGTTAGTCACTTTCCTTGTCCCATCCCATCAAAAAGTACAGCCTACAACGTGTTTTAACAATTTGATCTACCAACTGATATTATCACTTGAAATGATAAGCAGTAATAAGTGAAGTAGTTAATGTTAAACAGTAAGTAACAAACTTGTTAGTCACTTTCCTTGTCCCATCCCATCAAAAAGTACAGCCTACAACGTGTTTTAGCGATTTTATCTACCAACTGATAATATCACTTGATATGATAAGCAGGAATAAGTGAAGTAGTTAATGTTAAACAGTAAGTAACAAACTTGTTAGTCACTTTCCTTGTCCCTTCCCTAAGAAAAAGTACGTGTTTTAGCGATATGATCTGCCAACTGATAATATCACTTGATATGATAAGCAGTAATAAGTGAAGTAGTTAATGTTGAACAGTAAGTAACAAACTTGTTAGTCACTTTCCTTGTCCCATCCCATCAAAAAGTACAGCCTACAACGTGTTTTAGCGATTTGATCTACCAACTGATATTATCACTTGAAATGATAAGCAGTAATAAGTGAAGTAGTTAATGTTAAACAGTAAGTAACAAACTTGTTAGTCACTTTCCTTGTCCCATCCCATCAAAAGTACAGCCTACAACGTGTTTTAGCGATTTGATCTACCAACTGATAATATCACTTGATATGATAAGCAGTAATAAGTGAAGTAGTTAATGTTAAACAGTAAGTAACAAACTTGTTAGTCACTTTCCTTGTCCCATCCCATCAAAAGTACAGCCTACAACGTGTTTTAGCGATTTGATCTACCAACTGATAATATCACTTGATATGATAAGCAGGAATAAGTGAAGTAGTTAATGTTAAACAGTAAGTAACAAACTTGTTAGTCACTTTCCTTGTCCCATCCCATCAAAAAGTACAGCCTACAACGTGTTTTAACAATTTGATCTACCAACTGATATTATCACTTGAAATGATAAGCAGTAATAAGTGAAGTAGTTAATGTTAAACAGTAAGTAACAAACTTGTTAGTCACTTTCCTTGTCAATCCCATCAAAAAGTACAGCCTACAACGTGTTTTAGCGATTTTATCTACCAACTGATAATATCACTTGATATGATAAGCAGGAATAAGTGAAGTAGTTAATGTTAAACAGTAAGTAACAAACTTGTTAGTCACTTTCCTTGTCCCTTCCCTAAGAAAAAGTACGTGTTTTAGCGATATGATCTGCCAACTGATAATATCACTTGATATGATAAGCAGTAATAAGTGAAGTAGTTAATGTTAAACAGTAAGTAACAAACTTGTTAGTCACTTTCCTTGTCCCATCCCATCAAAAAGTACAGCCTACAACGTGTTTTAGCGATTTGATCTACCAACTGATATTATCACTTGAAATGATAAGCAGTAATAAGTGAAGTAGTTGATGTTAAACAGTAAGTAACAAACTTGTTAGTCACTTCCCCTGTCCCTTCCCTACGAAAAAGTACGTGTTTTAGCGATTTGATCTACCAACTGATAATATCACTTGATACGATAAGCAGGAATAAGTGAAGTAGTTAATGTTAAACAGTAAGTAACAAACTTGTTAGTCACTTCCCCTGTCCCTTCCCTGCGAAAAAGTACGTGTTTTAGCGATTTTATCTGCCAACTGATAATATCACTTGATATGGTAAGCAGTAATAAGTGAAGTAGTTAATGTTAAACAGTAAGTAACAAACTTGTTAGTCACTTTCCTTGTCCCATCCCATCAAAAAGTACAGCCTACAACGTGTTTTAGCGATTTGATCTACCAACTGATATTATCACTTGAAATGATAAGCAGTAATAAGTGAAGTACTTAATGTTAAACAGTAAGTAACAAACTTGTTAGTCACTTTCCTTGTCCCATCCCATCAAAAAGTACAGCCTACAACGTGTTTTAGCGATTTGATCTACCAACCGATAATATCACTTGATATGATAAGCAGGACTAAGTGAAGTAGTTAATGTTAAACAGTAAGTAACAAACTTGTTAGTCACTTCCCGTGTCCCTTCCCTAAGAAAAAGTACAGCCTACAACGTGTTTTAGCGATTTTATCTACCAACTGATAATATCACTTGATATGATAAGCAGTAATAAGTGAAGTAGTTAATGTTAAACAGTAAGTAACAAACTTGTTAGTCACTTTCCTTGTCCCATCCCATCAAAAAGTACAGCCTACAACGTGTTTTAGCGATTTGATCTACCAACTGATATTATCACTTGAAATGATAAGCAGTAATAAGTGAAGTAGTTAATGTTAAACAGTAAGTAACAAACTTGTTAGTCACTTTCCTTGTCCCATCCCATCAAAAAGTACAGCCTACAACGTGTTTTAGCGATTTGATCTACCAACTGATAATATCACTTGATATGATAAGCAGGAATAAGTGAAGTAGTTAATGTTAAACAGTAAGTAACAAACTTGTTAGTCACTTCCCATGTCCCTTCCCATCGAAAAGTACAGCCTACAAAGTGTTCTAGCGATTTTATCTGCCAACTGATAATATCACTTGATATGATAAGCAGTAATAAGTGAAGTAGTTAATGTTAAACAGTAAGTAACAAACTTGTTAGTCACTTTCCTTGTCCCATCCCATCAAAAAGTACAGCCTACAACGTGTTTTAGCGATTTGATCTACCAACTGATATTATCACTTGAAATGATAAGCAGTAATAAGTGAAGTAGTTAATGTTAAACAGTAAGTAACAAACTTGTTAGTCACTTTCCTTGTCCCATCCCATCGAAAAAGTACAGCCTACAACGTGTTTTAGCGATTTGATCTACCAACTGATAATATCACTTGATATGATAAGCAGTAATAAGTGAAGTAGTTAATGTTAAACAGTAAGTAACAAACTTTTCAGTCACTTTCCTTGTCCCATCCCATCAAAAAGTACAGCCTACAACGTGTTTTAGCGATTTGATCTACCAACTGATAATATCACTTGATATGATAAGCAGTAATAAGTGAAGTAGTTAATGTTAAACAGTAAGTAACAAACTTGTTAGTCACTTTCCTTGTCCCTTCCCTACGAAAAGTACAGCCTACAACGTGTTTTAGCGATTGTATCTACCAACTGATAATATCACTTGATATGATAAGCAGTAATAAGTGAAGTAGTTAATGTTAAACAGTAAGTAACAAACTTGTTAGTCACTGTCCTTGTCCCTTCCCATCAAGAAGTACAGCCTACAACGTGTTTTAGCGATTTGATCTACCAACTGATAATATCACTTGATATGATAAGCAGTAATAAGTGAAGTAGTTAATGTTAAACAGTAAGTAACAAACTTGTCAGTCACTTTCCTTGTCCCTTCTCATCGAAAAGTACAGCCTACAACGTGTTTTAGCGATTTGATCTACCAACTGATAATGTCACTTGATATGATAAACAGTAATAAGTGAAGTAGTTAATGTTAAACAGTAAGTAACAAACTTGTTAGTCACTTTCCCTGTCCCTTCCCATCGAAAAGTACAGCCTACAACGTGTTTTTAGTTGATTTGATCTACCAACTGATAATATCACTTGATATGATAAGCAGGAATAAGTGAAGTAGTTAATGTTAAACAGTAAGTAACAAACTTGTTGGTCACTTCCCCCGTCCCTTCCCATCAAAAAGTACAGCCTACAACGTGTTTTAGCGATTTGATCTACCAACTGATAATATCACTTGATATGATAAGCAGTAATAAGTGAAGTAGTTAATGTTAAACAGTAAGTAACAAACTTGTTAGTCACTTTCCTTGTCCCATCCCATCAAAAAGTACAGCCTACAACGTGTTTTAGCGATTTGATCTACCAACTGATAATATCACTTGATATGATAAGCAGTAATAAGTGAAGTAGTTAATGTTAAACAGTAAGTAACAAACTTGTTAGTCACTTTCCTTGTCCCATCCCATCAAAAAGTACAGCCTACAACGTGTTTTAGCGATTTGATCTACCAACTGATAATATCACTTGATATGATAAGCAGGAATAAGTGAAGTAGTTAATGTTAAACAGTGAGTAACAAACTTGTTTGTCACTTTCCTTGTCCCTTCCCATCAAAAAGTACAGCCTACAACGTGTTTTAGCGATTTGATCTGCCAACTGATAATATCACTTGATATGATAAGCAGTAATAAGTGAAGTAGTTAATGTTAAACAGTAAGTAACAAACTTGTTAGTCACTTTCCTTGTCCCATCCCATCAAAAAGTACAGCCTACAACGTGTTTTAGCGATTTGATCTACCAACTGATAATATCACTTGATATGGTAAGCAGTAATAAGTGAAGTAGTTAATGTTAAACAGTAAGTAACAAACTTGTTAGTCACTTTCCTTGTCCCATCCCATCAAAAGTACAGCCTACAACGTGTTTTAGCGATTTGATCTACCAACTGATAATATCACTTGATATGATAAGCAGTAATAAGTGAAGTAGTTGATGTTAAACAGTAAGTAACAAACTTGTTAGTCACTTCCCGTGTCCCTTCCTCAAGAAAAGTACAACGTGTTTTAGCGATTTTATCTGCCAACTGATAATATCACTTGATATGGTAAGCAGTAATAAGTGAAGTAGTTAATGTTAAACAGTAAGTAACAAACTTGTTAGTCACTTTCCTTGTCCCATCCCATCAAAAAGTACAGCCTACAACGTGTTTTAGCGATTTGATCTACCAACTGATATTATCACTTGAAATGATAAGCAGTAATAAGTGAAGTAGTTAATGTTAAACAGTAAGTAACAAACTTGTTAGTCACTTTCCTTGTCCCATCCCATCAAAAGTACAGCCTACAACGTGTTTTAGCGATTTGATCTACCAACTGATAATATCACTTGATATGATAAGCAGGAATAAGTGAAGTAGTTAATGTTAAACAGTAAGTAACAAACTTGTTAGTCACTTCCCCTGTCCCTTCCCTACGAAAAAGTACGTGTTTTAGCGATTTGATCTGCCAACTGATAATATCACTTGATACGATAAGCAGTAATAAGTGAAGTAGTTAATGTTAAACAGTAAGTAACAAACTTGTTAGTCACTTTCCTTGTCCCATCCCATCAAAAAGTACAGCCTACAACGTGTTTTAGCGATTTGATCTACCAACTGATATTATCACTTGAAATGATAAGCAGTAATAAGTGAAGTAGTTAATGTTAAACAGTAAGTAACAAACTTGTTAGTCACTTTCCTTGTCCCATCCCATCAAAAGTACAGCCTACAACGTGTTTTAGCGATTTGATCTACCAACTGATAATATCACTTGATATGATAAGCAGTAATAAGTGAAGTAGTTGATGTTAAACAGTAAGTAACAAACTTGTTAGTCACTTTCCTTGTCCCATCCCATCAAAAGTACAGCCTACAACGTGTTATAGCGATTTGATCTACCAACTGATAATATCACTTGATATGATAAGCAGTAATAAGTGAAGTAGTTAATGTTAAACAGTAAGTAACAAACTTGTTAGTCACTTTCCTTGTCCCATCCCATCAAAAAGTACAGCCTACAACGTGTTTTAGCGATTTGATCTACCAACTGATAATATCACTTGATATGATAAGCAGTAATAAGTGAAGTAGTTAATGTTAAACAGTAAGTAACAAACTTGTTAGTCACTTTCCTTGTCCCTTCCCATCAAAAAGTACAGCCTACAACGTGTTTTAGCGATTTGATCTACCAACTGATAATATCACTTGATATGATAAGCAGTAATAAGTGAAGTAGTTAATGTTAAACAGTAAGTAACAAACTTGTTAGTCACTTTCCTTGTCCCATCCCATCAAAAAGTACAGCCTACAACGTGTTTTAGCGATTTGATCTACCAACTGATAATATCACTTGATATGATAAGCAGTAATAAGTGAAGTAGTTAATGTTAAACAGTAAGTAACAAACTTGTTAGTCACTTTCCTTGTCCCTTCCCATCAAGAAGTACAGCCTACAACGTGTTTTAGCGATTTGATCTACCAACTGATAATATCACTCGATATGATAAGCAGTAATAAGTGAAGTAGTTAATGTTAAACAGTAAGTAACAAACTTGTTAGTCACTTTCCTTGTCCCATCCCATCAAAAAGTACAGCCTACAACGTGTTTTAGCGATTTGATCTACCAACTGATAATATCACTTGATATGATAAGCAGTAATAAGTGAAGTAGTTAATGTTAAACAGTGAGTAACAAACTTGTTAGTCACTTTCCTTGTCCCATCCCATCAAAAGTACAGCCTACAACGTGTTTTAGCGATTTGATCTACCAACTGATAATATCACTTGATATGATAAGCAGTAATAAGTGAAGTAGTTAATGTTAAACAGTAAGTAACAAACTTGTTAGTCACTTCCGTGTCCCATCCCATAAAAAAGTACAGCCTACAACGTGTTTTAGCGATTTGATCTACCAACTGATAATATCACTTGATATGATAAGCAGTAATAAGTGAAGTAGTTAATGTTGAACAGGAAGTAATAAACTTGTTAGTCACTTTCCTCGTCCCTTCCCATCAAAAAGTACCGCCTACAACGTGTTTTAGCGATTTGATCTACCAACTGATAATATCACTTGATATGATAAGCAGTAATAAGTGAAGTAGTTAAAGTTAAACAGTAAGTAACAAACTTGTTAGTCGCTTTCCTTGTCCCTTCCCATCAAAAAAGTGCAGCCTACAATGTGTTTTAGCGATTTGATTTACCAGCTGATAATATCACTTGATGTGATAAGCAGTAATAAGTGAAGTAGTTAATGTTAAACAGTAAGTAACAAACTTGTTAGTCACTTTCCTTGTCCCTTCCCATCAAAAAGTACAGCCTACAACGTGTTTTAGCGATTTGATCTACCAACTGATAATATCACTTGATATGATAAGCAGTAATAAGTGAAGTAGTTAATGTTAAACAGTAAGTAACAAACTTGTTAGTCACTTTCCTTGTCCCTTCCCATCAAAAAGTACAGCCTACAACGTGTTTTAGCGATTTGATCTACCAACTGATAATATCACTTGATATGATAAGCAGTAATAAGTGAAGTAGTTAATGTTAAACAGTAAGTAACAAACTTGTTAGTCACTTTCCATGTCCCATCCCATCAAAAAGTACAGCCTACAACGTGTTTTAGCGATTTGATATACCAACTAATAATATCACTTGATATGATAAGCAGTAATAAGTGAAGTAGTTAATGTTAAACAGCAAGTAACAAACTTGTTAGTCACTTTCCTTGTCCCATCCCATCGAAAAGTACAGCCTGCAACGTGTTCTAGCGATTTGATCTACCAACTGATAATATCACTTGATATGATAACCAGTAATAAGTGAAGTATTTAATGTTAAACAGTAAGTAACAAACTTGTTAGTCACTTTCCATGTCCCATCCCATCAAAAAGTACAGCCTACAACGTGTTTTAGCGATTTGATATACCAACTGATAATATCACTTGATATGATAAGCAGGAATAAGTGAAGTAGTTAATGTTAAACAGTAAGTAAAAAACTTGTTAGTCACTTTCCTTGCCCTTCCCATCGAAAAATACAGCCTACAACGTGTTTTAGCGATTTGATCTACCAACTGATAAAATCACTTGATATGATAAGCAGTAATAAGTGAAGTAGTTAATGTTAAACAGTAAGTAACAAACTTGTTAGTCACTTTCCATGTCCCATCCCATCAAAAAGTACAGCCTACAACGTGTTTTAGCGATTTGATATACCAACTGATAATATCACTTGATATGATAAGCAGGAATAAGTGAAGTAGTTAATGTTAAACAGTAAGTAACAAACTTGTTAGTCACTTTCCTTGTCCCATCCCATCAAAAAGTACAGCCTACAACGTGTTTTAGCGATTTGATCTACCAACTGATAATATCACTTGATATGATAAGCAGTAATAAGTGAAGTAGTTAATGTTAAACAGTAAGTAACAAACTTGTTAGTCACTTTCCTTGTCCCTTCCCATCAAAAAGTACAGCCTACAACGTGTTTTAGCGATTTGATCTACCAACTGATAATATCACTTGATATGATAAGCAGGAATACGTGAAGTAGTTAATGTTGAACAGTAAGTAGCAAACTTGTTAGTCACTTCCCGTGTCCCTTCCCTAAGAAAAAGTACAGCCTACAACGTGTTTTAGCGATTTTATCTGCCAACTGATAATATCACTTGATATGATAAGCAGTAATAAGTGAAGTAGTTAATGTTAAACAGTAAGTAACAAACTTGTTAGTCACTTTCCTTGTCCCATCCCATCAAAAAGTACAGCCTACAACGTGTTTTAGCGATTTGATCTACCAACTGATAATATCACTTGATATGATAAGCAGTAATAAGTGAAGTAGTTAATGTTAAACAGTAAGTAACAAACTTGTTAGTCACTTTCCTTGTCCCATCCCATCAAAAAGTACAGCCTACAACGTGTTTTAGCGATTTGATCTACCAACTGATAATATCACTTGATATGATAAGCAGGAATAAGTGAAGTAGTTAATGTTAAACAGTAAGTAACAAACTTGTTAGTCACTTCCTGTCCCTTCCCTACGAAAAGTACAATACGTGTTTTAGCGATTTGATCTGCCAAGTGATAATATCACTTGATATGATAAGCAGTAATAAGTGAAGTAGTTAATGTTAAACAGTAAGTAACAAACTTGTTAGTCACTTTCCTTGTCCCATCCCATCAAAAAGTACAGCCTACAACGTGTTTTAGCGATTTGATCTACCAACTGATAATATCACTTGATATGATAAGCAGTAATAAGTGAAGTAGTTAATGTTAAACAGTAAGTAACAAACTTGTTAGTCACTTTCCTTGTCCCATCCCATCAAAAAGTACAGCCTACAACGTGTTTTAGCGATTTGATCTACCAACTGATAATATCACTTGATATGATAAGCAGTAGTAAGTGAAGTAGTTAATGTTAAACAGTAAGTAACAAACTTGTTAGTCACTTTCCTTGTCCCTTCCCATCAAAAAGTACAGCCTACAACGTGTTTTAGCGATTTGATCTACCAACTGATAATATCACTTGATATGATAAGCAGTAATAAGTGAAGTAGTTAATGTTAAACAGTAAGTAACAAACTTGTTAGTCACTTTCCTTGTCCCATCCCATCAAAAAGTACAGCCTACAACGTGTTTTAGCGATTTGATCTACCAACTGATAATATCACTTGATATGATAAGCAGTAATAAGTGAAGTAGTTAATGTTAAACAGTAAGTAACAAACTTGTTAGTCACTTTCCTTGTCCCATCCCATCAAAAGTACAGCCTACAACGTGTTTTAGCGATTTGATCTACCAACTGATAATATCACATGATATGTTAAGCAGTAATAAGTGAAGTAGTTAATGTTAAACAATAAGTAACAAACTTGTTAGTCACTTCCTCTGTCCCTTCCCTACGGAAAAGTACAGCCTACAACGTGTTTTAGCGATTTGATCTACCAACTGATAATATCACTTGATATGATAAGCAGGAATAAGTGAAGTAGTTAATGTTAAACAGTAAGTAACAAACTTGTTAGTCACTTTCCTTGTCCCATCCCATCAAAAAGTACAGCCTACAACGTGTTTTAGCGATTTGATCTACCAACTGATAATATCACTTGATATGATAAGCAGTAATAAGTGAAGTAGTTAATGTTAAACAGTAAGTAACAAACTTGTTAGTCACTTTCCTTGTCCCATCCCATCAAAAAGTACAGCCTACAACGTGTTTTAGCGATTTGATCTACCAACTGATAATATCACTTGATATGATAAGCAGGAATAAGTGAAGTAGTTAATGTTAAACAGTAAGTAACAAACTTGTTAGTCACTTTCCTTGTCCCATCCCATCAAAAAGTACAGCCTACAACGTGTTTTAGCGATTTGATCTGCCAACTGATAATATCACTTGATATGATAAGCAGTAATAAGTGAAGTAGTTAATGTTAAACAGTAAGTAACAAACTTGTTAGTCACTTTCCTTGTCCCTTCCCATCGAAAAGTACAGCCTACAAAGTGTTTTAGCGATTTGATCTACCAACTGATAATATCACTTGATATGATAAGCAGTAATAAGTGAAGTAGTTAATGTTAAACAGTAAGTAACAAACTTGTTAGTCACTTTCCTTGTCCCATCCCATCAAAAAGTACAGCCTACAACGTGTTTTAGCGATTTGATCTACCAACTGATAATATCACTTGATATGATAAGCAGGAATAAGTGAAGTAGTTAATGTTAAACAGTAAGTAACAAACTTGTTAGTCACTTTCCCTGTCTCTTCCCTACGGAAAAGTACAGCCTACAACGTGTTTTAGCGATTTTATCTGCCAACTGATAATATCACTTGATATGATAAGCAGTAATAAGTGAAGTAGTTAATGTTAAACAGTAAGTAACAAACTTGTTAGTCACTTTCCTTGTCCCATCCCATCAAAAAGTACAGCCTACAACGTGTTTTAGCGATTTGATCTACCAACTGATAATATCACTTGATATGATAAGCAGTAATAAGTGAAGTAGTTAATGTTAAACAGTAAGTAACAAACTTGTTAGTCACTTTCCTTGTCCCTTCCCATCAAAAAGTACAGCCTACAACGTGTTTTAGCGATTTGATCTACCAACTGATAATATCACTTGATATGATAAGCAGTAATAAGTGAAGTAGTTAATGTTAAACAGTAAGTAACAAACTTGTTAGTCACTTTCCTTGTCCCATCCCATCAAAAAGTACAGCCTACAACGTGTTTTAGCGATTTGATCTACCAACTGATAATATCACTTGATATGATAAGCAGTAATAAGTGAAGTAGTTAATGTTAAACAGTAAGTAGCAAACTTGTTAGTCACTTTCCTTGTCCCATCCCATCCAAAAGTACAGCCTACAACGTGTTTTAGCGATTTGATCTACCAACTGATAAAATCACTTGATATGATAAGCAGTAATAAGTGAAGTAGTTAATGTCAAACAGTAAGTAAAAAACTTGTTAGTCACTTTCCTTGTCCCATCCCATCAAAAAGTGCAGCCTACAACGTGTTTTAGCGATTTGATCTACCAACTGATAATATCACTTGGATATGATAAGCAGTAATAAGTGAAGTAGTTAATGTTAAACAGTAAGTAACAAACTTGTTAGTCACTTTCCTTGTCCCATCCCATCAAAAAGTACAGCCTACGACGTGTTTTAGCGATTTGATCTACCAACTGATAATATCACTTGATATGATAAGCAGGAATAAGTGAAGTAGTTAATGTTGAACAGTAAGTAACAAACTTGTTAGTCACTTTCCCTGTCCCTTCCCTACGGAAAAGTACAGCCTACAACGTGTTTTAGCGATTGGATCTGCCAACTGATAATATCACTTGATATGATAAGCAGTAATAAGTGAAGTAGTTAATGTTAAACAGTAAGTAACAAACTTGTTAGTCACTTTCCTTGTCCCATTCCCATCAAAAAGTACAGCCTACAACGTGTTTTAGCTGATTTGATCTACCAACTGATAATATCACTTGATATGATAAGCAGTAATAAGTGAAGTAGTTAATGTTAAACAGTAAGTAACAAACTTGTTAGTCACTTTCCTTGTCCCATCCCATCAAAAAGTACAGCCTACAACGTGTTTTAGCGATTTGATCTACCAACTGATAATATCACTTGATATGATAAGCAGGAATAAGTGAAGTAGTTAATGTTAAACAGTAAGTAACAAACTTGTTAGTCACTTCCCGTGTCCCTTCCCTAAGAAAAAGTACGTGTTTTAGCGATTTGATCTGCCAACTGATAATATCACTTGATATGATAAGCAGTAATAAGTGAAGTAGTTAATGTTAAACAGTAAGTAACAAACTTGTTAGTCACTTTCCTTGTCCCTTCCCATCGAAAAGTACAGCCTACAACGTGTTTTAGCGATTTGATCTACCAACTGATAATATCACTTGATATGATAAGCAGTAATAAGTGAAGTAGTTAATGTTAAACAGTAAGTAACAAACTTGTTAGTCACTTTCCTTGTCCCATCCCATCAAAAGTACAGCCTACAACGTGTTTTAGCGATTTGATCTACCAACTGATAATATCACTTGATATGATAAGCAGGAATAAGTGAAGTAGTTAATGTTAAACAGTAAGTAACAAACTTGTTAGTCACTTCCCCTGTCTCTTCCCTACGAAAAAGTACGTGTTTTAGCGATTTTATCTGCCAACTGATAATATCACTTGATATGATAAGCAGTAATAAGTGAAGTAGTTAATGTTAAACAGTAAGATACAAACTTGTTAGTCACTTTCCTTGTCCCTTCCCATCAAAAAGTACAGCCTACAACGTGTTTTAGCGATTTGATCTACCAACTGATAATATCACTTGATATGATAAGCAGTAATAAGTGAAGTAGTTAATGTTAAACAGTAAGATACAAACTTGTTAGTCACTTTCCTTGTCCCTTCCCATCAAAAAGTACAGCCTACAACGTGTTTTAGCGATTTCATCTGCCAGCTGATAATATCACTTGATATGATAAGCTGTAATAAGTGAAGTAGTTAATGTAAAACAGTAAGTAATAAACTTGTTAGTCACTTCCCTTGTCCCTTCCCATCAAAAAGTACAGCCTACAACGTGTTTTAGCGATTTGATATACCAACTAATAATATCACCTGATATGATAAGCAGTAACAAGTGAAGTAGTTAATGTTAAACAGTAGATAACAAACTTGTTAGTGACTTTCCTTGTCCCATCCCATCAAAAAAGTACAGCCTACAACGTGTTTTAGCGATTTGATCTACCAACTGATAATATCACTTGATATGATAAGCAGTAGTAAGTGAAGTAGTTAATGTTAAACAGTAAGTAACAAACTTGTTAGTCACTTTCCTTGTCCCATCCCATCAAAAAGTACAGCCTACAACGTGTTTTAGCGATTTGATCTACCAACTGATAATATCACTTGATATGATAAGCAGTATTAAGTGAAGTAGTTAATGTTAAACAGTAAGTAACAAACTTGTTAGTCACTTTCCTTGTCCCTTCCCATCAAAAAGTACAGCCTACAACGTGTTTTAGCGATTTGATCTACCAACTGATAATATCACTTGATATGATAAGCAGTAATAAGTGAAGTAGTTAATGTTAAACAGTAAGTAACAAACTTGTTAGTCACTTTCCTTGTCCCACCCACCAAAAAGTACAGCCTACAACGTGTTTTAGCGATTTGATCTAGCAACTGATAATATCACTTGATATGATAAGCAGGAATAAGTGAAGTATTTAATGTTAAACAGTAGGTAACAAACTCGTTAGTCACTTTCCTGTCCCTTCCCATCGAAAAGTACAGCCTACAACGTGTTTTAGCGATTTGATCTACCAACTGATAATATCACTTGATATGATAAGCAGTAATAAGTGAAGTAGTTAATGTTAAACAGTAAGTAACAAACTTGTTAGTCACTTTCCTTGTCCCTTCCCATCAAAAAGTACAGCCTACAACGTGTTTTAGCGATTTGATCTACCAACTGATAATATCACTTGATATGATAAGCAGGAATAAGTGAAGTAGTTAATGTTAAACAGTAAGTAACAAACTTGTTAGTCACTTTCCTTGTCCCATCCCATCAAGAAAAGTACAGCCTACAACGTGTTTTAGCGATTTGATCTGCCAACTGATAATATCACTTGATATGATAAGCAGTAATAAGTGAAGTAGTTAATGTTAAACAGTAAGTACCAAACTTGTTAGTCACTTTCCTTGTCCCTTCCCATCAAAAAGTACAGCCTACAACGTGTTTTAGCGATTTGATCCACCAACTGATAATATCACTTGATGTGATAAGTAGTAAAAGGTGAAGTAGTTAATGTTAAACAGTAAGTAACAAACTTGTTAGTCACTTCCCCTGTCCCATCCCATCGAAAAGTACAGCCTACGACGTGTTTTAGCGATTTGATCTACCAACTGATAATATCACTTGATATGATAAGCAGTAGTAAGTGAAGTAGTTAGTGTTAAACAGTAAGTAACAAACTTGTTAGTCACTTTCCTTGTCCCTTCCCATCAAAAAGTACAGCCTACAACGTGTTTTAGCGATTTAATCTGCGAACTGATAATATCACTTGATATGGTAAGCAGTAATAGGTGAAGTAGTTAATGTTAAACAGTAAGTAACAAACTTGTTAGTCACTTTCCTTGTCCCATCCCTTCAAAAAGTACAGCCTACGTGTTTTAGCGATTTGATCTACCAACTGATAATATCACTTGATATGATAAGCAGTAATAAGTGAAGTAGTTAATGTTAAACAGTAAGTAACAAACTTGTTAGTCACTTTCCTTGTCCCCTCCCATCAAAAAGTACAGCCTACAACGTGTTTTAGCGATTTTATCTGCCAACTGATAATATCACTTGATATGGTAAGCAGTAATAAGTGAAGTAGTTAATGTTAAACAGTAAGTAACAAACTTGTTAGTCACTTTCCTTGTCCCATCCCATCAAAAGTACAGCCTACAACGTGTTTTAGCGATTTGATCTACCAACTGATAATATCACTTGATATGATAAGCAGGAATAAGTGAAGTAGTTAATGTTAAACAGTAAGTAACAAACTTGTTAGTCACTTTCCTTGTCCCATCCCATCAAAAAGTACAGCCTACAACGTGTTTTAGCGATTTGATCTACCAACTGATAATATCACTTGATATGATAAGCAGGAATAAGTGAAGTAGTTAATGTTAAACAGTAAGTAACAAACTTGTTAGTCACTTTCCTTGTCCCTTCCCATCAAAAAAGTGCAGCCTACAACGTGTTTTAGCTTGATTTGATGTACCAACTGATAATATCACTTGATATGATAAGCAGTAATAAGTGAAGTAGTTAATGTTAAACAGTAAGTAACAAACTTGTTAGTCACTTTCCTTGTCCCTTCCCATCAAAAAGTACAGCCTACAACGTGTTTTAGCGATTTGATCTACCAACTGATAATATCACTTGATATGATAAGCAGTAATAAGTGAAGTAGTTAATGTTAAACAGTAAGTAACAAACTTGTTAGTCACTTTCCTTGTCCCATCCCATCAAAAAGTACAGCCTACAACGTGTTTTAGCGATTTGATCTACCAACTGATAATATCACTTGATATGATAAGCAGTAATAAGTGAAGTAGTTAATGTTAAACAGTAAGTAACAAACTTGTTAGTCACTTTCCTTGTCCCTTCCCATCGAAAAGTACAGCCTACAACGTGTTTTAGCGATTTGATCTACCAACTGATAATATCACTTGATATGATAAGCAGTAATAAGTGAAGTAGTTAATGTTAAACAGTAAGTAACAAACTTGTTAGTCACTTTCCTTGTCCCATCCCATCAAAAAGTACAGCCTACAACGTGTTTTAGCGATTTGATCTACCAACTGATAATATCACTTGATATGATAAGCAGTAATAAGTGAAGTAGTTAATGTTAAACAGTAAGTAACAAACTTGTTAGTCACTTTCCTTGTCCCATCCCATCAAAAGTACAGCCTACAACGTGTTTTAGCGATTTGATCTGCCAACTGATAATATCACTTGATATGATAAGCAGTAATAAGTGAAGTAGTTAATGTTAAACAGTAAGTAACAAACTTGTTAGTCACTTTCCTTGTCCCATCCCATCAAAAAAGTACAGCCTACAACGTGTTTTAGCGATTTGATCTACCAACTGATAATATCACTTGATATGATAAGCAGTAATAAGTGAAGTAGTTAATGTTAAACAGTAAGTAACAAACTTGTTAGTCACTTTCCTTGTCCCTTCCCTACGAAAAAGTACGTGTTTTAGCGATATGATCTGCCAACTGATAATATCACTTGATATGATAAGCAGTAATAAGTGAAGTAGTTAATGTTAAACAGTAAGTAACAAACTTGTTAGTCACTTTCCTTGTCCCATCCCATCAAAAAGTACAGCCTACAACGTGTTTTAGCGATTTGATCTACCAACTGATAATATCACTTGATATGATAAGCAGTAATAAGTGAAGTAGTTAATGTTAAACAGTAAGTAACAAACTTGTTAGTCACTTTCCTTGTCCCATCCCATCAAAAAGTACAGCCTACAACGTGTTTTAGCGATTTGATCTACCAACTGATAATATCACTTGATATGATAAGCAGTAATAAGTGAAGTAGTTAATGTTAAACAGTAAGTAACAAACTTGTCAGTCACTTTCCTTGTCCCTTCCCATCAAGAAGTACAGCCTACAACGTGTTTTAGCGATTTGATCTACCAACTGATAATATCACTTGATATGATAAGCAGTAATAAGTGAAGTAGTTAATGTTAAACAGTAAGTAACAAACTTGTTAGTCACTTTCCTTGTCCCTTCCCATCAAAAAGTACAGCCTACAACGTGTTTTAGCGATTTGATCTACCAACTGATAATATCACTTGATATGATAAGCAGTAATAAGTGAAGTAGTTAATGTTAAACAGTAAGTAACAAACTTGTTAGTCACTTCCCGTGTCCCTTCCCTACGAAAAAGTACGTGTTTTAGCGATTTTATCTGCCAACTGATAATATCACTTGATATGATAAGCAGTAATAAGTGAAGTAGTTAATGTTAAACAGTAGATAACAAACTTGTTAGTCACTTTCCTTGTCCCTTCCCATCGAAAAGTACAGCCTACAAAGTGTTTTAGCGATTTGATCTACCAACTGATAATATCACTTGATATGATAAGCAGTAATAAGTGAAGTAGGTAATGTTAAACAGTAAGTAACAAACTTGTTAGTCACTTTCCTTGTCCCATCCCATCAAAAAGTACAGCCTACAACGTGTTTTAGCGATTTGATCTACCAACTGATAATATCACTTGATATGATAAGCAGGAATAAGTGAAGTAGTTAATGTTAAACAGTAAGTAACAAATTTGTTAGTCACTTCCCCTGTCTCTTCCTTACGAAAAAAGTACGTGTTTTAGCGATTTTATCTGCCAACTGATAATATCACTTGATATGGTAAGCAGTAATAAGTGAAGTAGTTAATGTTAAACAGTAAGTAACAAACATGTTAGTCACTTTCCTTGTCCCATCCCATCAAAAAGTACAGCCTACAACGTGTTTTAGCGATTTGATCTACCAACTGATAATATCACTTGATATGATAAGCAGGAATAAGTGAAGTAGTTAATGTTAAACAGTAAGTAACAAACTTGTTAGTCACTTCCCCTGTCCCTTCCCTACGGAAAAGTACGTGTTTTAGCGATTTTATCTGCCAAGTGATAATATCACTTGATATGATAAGCAGTAATAAGTGAAGTAGTTAATGTTAAACAGTGAGTAACAAACTTGTTAGTCACTTTCCTTGTCCCTTCCCATCAAAAAGTACAGCCTACAACGTGTTTTAGCGATTTGATCTACCAACTGATAATATCACTTGATATGATAAGCAGTAATAAGTGAAGTAGTTAATGTTAAACAGTAAGTAACAAACTTGTTAGTCACTTTCCTTGTCCCTTCCCATCAAAAAGTACAGCCTACAACGTGTTTTAGCGATTTGATCTACCAACTGATAATATCACTTGATATGATAAGCAGTAATAAGTGAAGTAGTTAATGTTAATCAGTGAGTAACCAACTTGTTAGTCACTTTCCTTGTCTCTTCCCATCAAAAAGTACAGCCTACAACGTGTTTTAGCGATTTGATCTACCAACTGATAATATCACTTGATATGATAAGCAGGAATAAGTGAAGTAGTTAATGTTAAACAGTAAGTAACAAACTTGTTAGTCACTTCCCCTGTCTCTTCCCTACGGAAAAGTACGTGTTTTAGCGATTTTATCTGCCAACTGATAATATCACTTGATATGATAAGCAGTAATAAGTGAAGTAGTTAATGTTAAACAGTAAGTAACAAACTTGTTTGTCACTTTCCTTTTCCCATTCCATCAAAAAGTACAGCCTACAACGTGTTCTAGCGATTTGATCTACCAACTGATAATATCACTTGATATGATAAGCAGGAATAAGTGAAGTAGTTAATGTTAAACAGTAAGTAACAAACTTGTTAGTCACTTTCCGTGTCCCTTCCCTAAGAAAAAGTACGTGTTTTAGCGATTTGATCTGCCAACTGATAATATCACTTGATATGATAAGCAGTAATAAGTGAAGTAGTTAATGTTAAACAGTAAGTAACAAACTTGTTAGTCACTTTCCTTGTCCCATCCCATCAAAAAGTACAGCCTACAACGTGTTTTAGCGATTTGATCTACCAACTGATAATATCACTTGATATGATAAGCAGTAATAAGTGAAGTAGTTAATGTTAAACAGTAAGTAACAAACTTGTTAGTCACTTCCCCTGTCCCTTCCCTACGAAAAAGTACGTGTTTTAGCGATTTTATCTGCCAACTGATAATATCACTTGATATGATAAGCAGTAATAAGTGAAGTAGTTAATGTTAAACAGTAAGTAACAAACTTGTTAGTCACTTTCCTTTTCCCTTCCCATCAAAAAGTACAGCCTACAACGTGTTTTAGCGATTTGATCTACCAACTGATAATATCACTTGATATGATAAGCAGTAATAAGTGAAGTAGTTAATGTTAAACAGTAAGTAACAAACTTGTTAGTCACTTTCCTTGTCCCATCCCATCAAAAAGTACAGCCTACAACGTGTTTTAGCGATTTGATCTAGCAACTGATAATATCACTTGATATGATAAGCAGGAATAAGTGAAGTATTTAATGTTAAACAGTAAGTAACAAACTCGTTAGTCATTTCCCGTGTCCCTTCCCTAAGAAAAAGTACGTGTTTTTGCGATTTGATCTGCCAACTGATAATATCACTTGATATGATAAGCAGTAATAAGTGAAGTAGTTAATGTTAAACAGTAAGTAACAAACTTGTTAGTCACTTTCCTTGCCCCTTCCCATCAAAAAGTACAGCCTACAACGTGTTTTAGCGATTTGATCTACCAACTGATAATATCACTTGATATGATAAGCAGTAATAAGTGAAGTAGTTAATGTTAAACAGTAAGTAACAAACTTGTTAGTCACTTTCCTTGTCCCTTCCCTAAGAAAAAGTACGTGTTTTAGCGATTTTATCTGCCAACTGATAATATCACTTGATATGATAAGCAGTAATAAGTGAAGTAGTTAATGTTAAACAGTAAGTAACAAACTTGTTAGTCACTTTCCTTGTCCCATCCCATCAAAAGTACAGCCTACAACGTGTTTTAGCGATTTGATCTACCAACTGATAATATCACTTGATATGATAAGCAGTAATAAGTGAAGTAGTTAATGTTAAACAGTAAGTAACAAACTTGTTAGTCACTTTCCTTGTCCCTTCCCATCAAAAAGTACAGCCTACAACGTGTTTTAGCGATTTGATCTACCAACTGATAATATCACTTGATATGATAAGCAGTAATAAGTGAAGTAGTTAATGTTAAACAGTAAGTACTCATTGTCTACCTACTCACCAGCCTGCTTATCTATCCACATACCAACTTACCTGCCTGCCCAACTGATCGCCTGCGACCATTGCCAGTGGCCACTACTAAGGGTGCGTAACGCACGAGGAGCGAAGCACGAAGCACGAAGCAGGAAGCAGGAAGCAGCAACGAGTTACACGCACAACAAGAATTTCTGATAAGGGCTCGCCGATCTAACTTTGTTAGTTTTGAACCGATTTGGCTCAAATTTTGTCAGCATGTGCCTCCTGGACCCTCTCACCTATAACCCGATGCGAATCTCCGGAGAATTCGTTTACTAGGTTTTATTAACTACTTTACAGAATCCTAAGTAATCACAAGTCCCGGGCAAAACCAAACCTCTCCAGCCGCTTCGCGGCTGGAGCGATTCTCGCTATAATTTTGTGGCGAGAATCTGCGGATTTCGCGACAGCCTGTGTTGAAATGCAATCTTAAACCCGCGCTGGCTACGCGGAACGCAGGGATGCCGTTCGAACAGTGTTGGCCCAGTCATCTCACTAGTGCTTACTTGACAGTTTGTGGAGGGTGACCCCGTGTCGCTCTCTGGGAGACCATGGTGACGATAATTTTGACCACTGGGATGAGGCAGGCCGTGGAGAAGAAACGGCGATGCTGTCGATCGCAGCTGTGGAAGCCTTCGAGCACGGATCAGGACTGGGTGGGTCGATCGACCGAGTGCTGTAACGAGAATTTGCGTAGAATACGCGGCTGCCATAGCGAGAATTTACGTAGAATTTGCGGGCGCTGTAGCTAAAATTTGACCAACTGAGGCTAAAATTTCCGTAATTTACGTAAAATCTCAGGTCAAAATTAGACTAGATGCCCGCGAAACCCTGGGCATCTCCGGTTTCTGTGTGAGGCATCTAGCTACGTGCTGGCAGAGTAGATATAATATTCTAGATTTTTCCTGTTCCGCAGCCATGCCATCTCGAGCATATCCTTACGCACATCCCTAATCGTGAGGGAGACAGGAAGACTGATCGTATAATTCTTGTAGATATTATCGACACAGAACGGTTCGTCAGGTTAGCGCCCCTGCCACTCGGTTTCTGTGATAAAGTTATCATAGCAACATTGCGGCTTCCGTAAATTATAATATGAACGATACTTTGAAATGGGGCTTCCCATTTCAGTGGCGGATGTGTATAGAGTTGACGTAATAAATTTAGTCTGATGAATGTACAAAGCTGCGACGGTAGATGGCCGTGTGGGATCAGAACCAGGGATGTGCGGCAAATGATTTTGAAAAATCGGCAAACGGAAATCGACAAATTTTGTCCAAAAATGGCCGGCAAACGGCAATCGGCAATCGAAAAACGGCAAAATAAAAAAAATCTCGTACAGAAACGATGCAAATGTTCTAGAAGTAGGAGTGAAAATACTTCTTTCTCATGCACAAATCGTATTTCGATAGCCAGATAAGAAATGGTTCCTGAATAGTGTATGGCCGACTGTCCCTGAACCTCAGCATTTTGTTCTAATTCAATAACACCGCGAGGTTTTTCAATAATACCACAAGAAATTTAACCTCTTACTTTGGTACAATACCTGATATAAAAAGCAGCACCGAAATTGGCATTCTGTTGAACACTGGTAATGGGAATGTTGTGGTGAAAGAATAGTAATTTTTCGCTGTTCTCTAATATCAACCCTTTTCGGAATATGTAGTAGTCATGCAATTGCTTCGTGTTTCAAATTTATCGCCCGAAATTCAGAGTATCGCGCAATCCAATTTAAGGGGATGAGCATTCGAAAGTAGTTTCAAAAAAAAGAAAGAGGTCAGTGTGTCCCTACTTGACTTGATTATTTTTTAACGAGCGTGGCAGCCCTTCTCTTGGGGAAATCGCCGCTGCGACTTCGCGATAAAGCCATACCGGCTCCGCGAAAGGTACCAGAGCGGCTCCGCGAAAGTGCCGCTGCGGCACCGCGATGGGTGGCTGCGCCTTTACAAAAATAGGACCAACTGAGAGTAACTCATATAAAATTAATCGTGAGCCATACTACAACTGGGCGGGGCCTACGAACAAAAATGTGCACCTACGGTGTTAGGTCCTTTATCTGATTAGGAAACTTTCTCAGAGTTCGCGGCGTACTCGTTTCGTGCCTCACGGTGTGTTTACTGTTTAACCGGAATTTAGATCAAAGATAATCACGTGAAAAATACAACTAAAATGCACGTTTCCGAACAGCCTTAGAAACGTTTTCAAGCTTTCCACCAATACGACTCCTAAAAAACCGCGGTTTGCTCAAACCACCTCCCCCCAAACTGTACGCCACCCCTTAATCCGAACACCATCGGCTCCGTCAATCCAGTTTATAGTCAGGCAGCGAATTTGACCGAAACGAATGTTCCCCACAACGTGTACATCCTCCCCCACCCTTTTAACTCAGAACTCCAACTTTCAACTTGGTAGCATGTTTCTCAGCGTAATTGTGAGCATAATAGGAGATGGCAAAGTGCATAACCCCACAAACTGCCAGTGAAGTCCAACGTCCTCCATACGACGCTTTGAAAAATGTCTGATTGAGCTCTGAACCCTTTGTGCCCTCTCCTGAAAACGTTTGGGGTGTTACTTCTTGTCCCGATGAACCCTACATTTATTGATCAAGCCTCAGCAAGGAGAGTGTGGTGAATTCGGTACTCTTCGAGATAAGAGTACCCACACGAGCATGACACTACAATACTAGCAATTGCTTTGACATGACCGCACGGTAGATAACACCAACTGGCTTGAAGTTTTGAAGTACGTATAGCCTGTCTCCCTACTTTCGAGCCGGTCGCTGCAAGGCGTATAAGATTTACCATGCGCGTCCCAATCGCGGCGTTTGTTATCTATTGCGCACTTTTCTGCCGAATTTTGCCGAAAAGTGGGAGGAAAAACGGCAAACGACAATCGGCAAAAATCGTTTGAAAACGGCCGGCAAACGGCAATCGGCAAACGGCAATTGCCGCACATCCCTGATCGGAACTCGTTGGCCTTTGATGCCGCCTACGCCGCACGGCCAGCTGCAATAATTGCGCATGGTTCATTTACCACACTAAATTTTATACGCAAACCATAGAAACGCAAGCCGCGTTTGTAGACATGCACAGTGGCAGAGTGCGTCCTCCTGACTAATAGTTCAATGTTTTCTGTATTTCACTGGCGGTCAAATCAAAATTATTGTCTGGGTAGAATGTTTGATTAGTTGTTTTTAGTATACACGACTTTATTTACTTCACGCCCCTAATGGAAAATGTTGCTGTATTATACAAACACATAAGAAAATTGCGATCTCATATGTCGAAACACGATTAGAGTTTCAGTTGAGTGCACGGATCTGATACAAGATGAAAAAGACGCCAGTGATGAGATTAAAACAATAAAAGCGTTTGCAAGGCTGAGATTGGATGGCAAAGCTTGTACCCTCGACAGTGACTGCGCATTCCCCGGCAAAGCGTAAGTTATGTACTAAAAAAGTATTCTGAGGAGACTAGTCTGTAATCAATAACAGTCGATTTGCCACATTTCAGAGCTAAATGTATCAAAGCTACAGATAAAGGCAACCCAGTTGCCCCCCTGGAAAAGGGAAAAGACATGTCGATATGCTGCCCATGTGAGTTTTTCTCTGCGCTTCTTTCTTTTTCCGTGGTCCAGAGAGCACAATTTTGACCACTATCATAAAAATATAGTATAGAGACAGTCGGCATGGGTCCTGGCGATACCTTGCGTTCTTGTTGAAGGTTGGCGCAAAAAGGCTGCACTTTCGTTGTAGCATATGGCACCGAGTTTGCGCCACCCTCCAGTAGGGATCGCAAAAAATCATTAGGATATATGCCGCCGTTATACTGGAATGCACGATTCAGCTTCACTCAGTACTGAATGAATGAATTTTGTTCAAGAATAAAAAAAAGCGTAAAATTTAGACATTAGAAAAATTTCAAATAAGACAACAAGAAGATATATTCAGTGTACCCTTCATTTCCAAGCTACTCGCAGTCATATTATCTTCTTCTTCTTCTTCAGCGTTTGTCCCGTATTGTAGTAGGGTCCGCTTTTCTCGAACGTTGCCGCCATTTGACCTTGTCATTCGCGTTGTCAGGATGGAGGCCTGATTTCCATCGTGAACATAACATAAAAACGATTTCCATCGTGAACACTGCCTTTAAGCTTGTAACTTCTTGGAACCTGCGGCTCGCGGCGGGATACTGCGCACTTTTACTATTGAGCCACAAGAGATACTAACGACACTAGTCGTTTTGGCAGATCAGACCTACGCTTTGTATACTTCCCTCGTAAGTCCACAAACTTGGAGTAGGGTTTTAAAACACCTGTAACTTAGTTTCCAAAAGAGGTACCCCGGGTTTGAGCAAAACTATGAAACTAGCTTTGTAACCCTACCGGATGAAACTTTACTCGCTCCCAGAGGACGCCTTACAAAAAAATTTACTAGGTGTGGACATTTGATGTTTTAGCATAAATGTCCACACTTAGCCAGTGCATTTAGGTGTGGACATTTATGCTCAAAACAGCAAATGTCCACACCTAGTAAATTTTTTTGTAAGGCGTCCTCTGGGAGCGAGTAAAGTTTCATTCGATAGGGTTACAAACCTAGTTTCTTAGTTTTGCTCAAACCCCGGGTAGCTTTTCTGGAAGTTAAAGGCAGTGTTCACGATGATTTTCTTCCCCGAGTTTTCCACTCAAAACAATGCGTTGGCGTCCATGTGTTACCAAAATTACGAAGAAACGGCGAGAAACGCATTAAAACTTCGTATTTATGTGACATTATTCTATAACATGGACTAGTTGCCGGTTGAACGAGCATGTCCATGGTGGTTGTCACCGGTGAAAAATTGGGTCAATCAAAATTAGGAGAATATTTTATGCAAAGCAGGATAAGTTAGGGCCCCAAGGAAACAACGGAGCAATAGAGAGTAGAAATTTGCAAGGGACGGGTTCACATACGATTTCTTTGACACAACAAACACTTCCTGTGGTACATAAAAAGCGGGGTGATACTTAGGGATTCCGTGTACTCCCGGTGCGTTTTTCTCAATTTCCACGTCATTTTTGTTCTACCACTTAATCAATATAGCAAATAATCTCAAAATTGAAGATTATCTTTAACACTGCCTTTAAATCGACCATGCGCTTCACGGAACACCTCATTCTGACGTTTTATACGATCAGAAGGTGTTTTTCCATATGCCCTCATACTTGCGATAGGCTCATACATATATTGCTTGGAATCGGATGTTCACAGTTGAATTCTCAAATATGCATGATTTAGTCTTAGTGAAAAATTGAGTGTACAAATAAGGGAATCTTGAGAATGCTAGAGAGTTGATCATTCGAAAAATCGAATTTCCAACATCGATTCTTGCACTTTGTTCGGAATCGGCGAAAGCAAAATCAAAATCAACTCGAATCTCTCGAAGAAAGAAACCGTTGAGAACTGGCACGATCGAAAGAAAAATTTGAAGAGCAATGTACGGTATTTTTGTGGAATCTAGTCTAACGCGTGGACGAGACCGCGGCTAAAAATCATTGTTGGCGGTCGAAACGCTGATGAGTGGTGGCCTATGGAATGCCATCCAGCCTGCTGCAGTCATTGCGTCTCACCACTCGACTAATTTTGGGCGGGGTCAGAATCGAATGGGCAGTTGTAGACTAATCGGTGGCACAACTATTTATCGAGGAGGGTCACCTCTCCGTACCACGTTTCTACAAAAAAATGAACTGCCTATAACTGAATGCGTCGCCTCAAAAAGGCAGCGAACGCGACCTCTGATCGCAGGCCTCGCCTGCGACGTTCCTCAAGTTTGGTTGAGTGCCAGTGCCATTCCCTTATCCACCTTGGAATACAGGGTTTACTCGTGGCGGCCAGTTAGGTTCTGTCTACCTCTGCTGCTGCAATCTGCTCACTATGCTCTTGAAAGCATGAAGCGGATAAACCTGGAAGAATTCCGAATCAGACCTAACACTTGGAAACCTTCTTGGGTCGCCTCTTGCTGCCCCAAGGGGGTCGAATTCCGCGTGATTGGTGAAATTCCTGTTCGCTTCGTCAAACGTAAGTTGCTCAATGGTGGAGTTTGGAGAATTTGTGACTGCAACAGTGGCTGGTTTACCCTGACTATTACTCTGATCCGACCTCCCATGTTTTTCACAAATCTCCACGAAGTTTCTCGTTTCGCTCACAACATCTGTGGCTCAACGTTGAACAGCTCTGATGGTTGGTGCAGACAATGGCCGACTTCAGTAGACTGCTCACGTCGCTTTCCCAGAGCGGTAGCAAGGTCTTACAAAAGTACGACCGTTTCGAATCCCCTCAACTTTTCGGCTTTCTGGTTAAAGAGCACGTTCACATTAGTACATTCATCATGACTCGCATATCGCCCAATTGCTTGGAAGCTGTGGGCTCATTCAGCGCCAGTCGTTACATTTCCATAACACTTTCTTCTGCGTTGCTGCTTGAAGACATTGTGATCTGCAACCACTAATCTTCACTATAGAATAGGCTATCGGCCGCGTGGCAATAGCGACCAACTCGAAGTCGGGCTCCTACACAGAACAGTGACGAGCGTCACTACAACGTACCCCCACTCTGTGCAGGTATCGATCGACACGCACGCTACCCACGCAGTGACCAAACACAAAAGTGTATTCCTTGCATAGCACTGATGCGTCCCTCCACACGGGTAAGCACACGCGACCGCACTGCGTGGATGAGGATACACCTCTTCCTTGTAGGAGCGGGACTACACGCCGGAACCGTTTGTAAACGGCTCAAGGGCGAATCGCTGGTCATCTTTGGCCTCGGTTCGGCCTCTGAATCGACTGGAGTGGTGTAGACTGGTTGGTGAAACAACTATTTATTGAATAGAGTCAAGTCGCCGTACCACGCGTCTACATAGAATGAACTATCTATAACTGAATGCTTCGCCTTAAAGGCAGCATACATGCTTGGAAACATGGTTGAGATAACAACATAAATTGGTCCACGTGGCCCCTGCCATGTAATCAACGAAGTTTGAAGCGCTGGAAACTATAAAGCCGGCAGAACACCACCCCTACGAATAACAGAATTAAGAGTGAGGCATGAGAAAACATTTGATAAATTAGAGTGATAGGACTATCAAATGAGACTTTACAAGAGAAACAGCTAGATCTACCCGATCTACAGAAACAGCTAGACCTGTTTTGCTTCGCTGCGGAAAGGTTATGATTCGGCAATAAAGAATTCGTGAGAATTTCCTCAAAAAAAGCAGATTGGGTTGTAGTAAACCACCTCTATCAGATGATCTGATATAATTTCGATAAGATGATCTGATATTCTTCCAGACAAGTTTCAGATGATCTTAATTTCGTATTGATTCATAGTTATCGCTATCAGTCACAACTGGTCGCTGAACTTAGGCCCGTATTCACTCCATCAGCGGTGATTCGCCCTAAAGCGGTCGTCCTCGCATATTCATGATATGATAACACATGATTATACCTGTGAGAATAAGAAAAGCCGGCCCTCATTCTGTAGGTGGTCATTCTCTAATCGACCAACTCCATGCTTTCTTTCTCAATGAATGAAATGAGATGTTTGTTGTTTTGTGATAGCTGCTAATGATAACTGGTGTTTCATTCGAAGAATAAGAGGCGCTCCGGGGTTACTCTTAAAGATAAGACGAGCTTCTAAGGAAATGCATGCTCTCTCGCTTTTCTCTGTCCAGATGATCTGTAGAAGTTGAGCTAACCTGATGAAATTTGCATCATCTTTAAAATGTTCATCATCTGTGTGATGCGCTTACAGATGAGATTCATATCCTTCACCATATCATCAAGATAAACGTACAGATCATCCCAACAACCCTTCATACGATCGCTCAAGATCATCTTAACTTTATTTTGAGGGGGTTCACTACAGCCCATTGTCTTATGCTACTGATTTGGCATAAGAATAAACTTGAAAGAAGCGTTAAAAACTCAGTGAAATATTTTATCATTGATTCGGCTGTGCTTTTGTATGCTAAACTACAAAAATTGAGCGTGACATTGAGAAGCAAATCACGCACATCCAACTGAGAACACATATTTTTTCGCGTCACTGTAATTCTCTTAGTTGGCGACATTCGCATAAACACGCTACGTGTTTTTATTCCCACTTCCTTTAATTGATATACAATCGGAAGGGAACGCGCTAAATAATTCAGTAATGTTTGAGAATCAATATTTCTAAACATTTCGGGTGGGAGACACAACCTAATTTTGCAAGGACTTTAAATCTAAACTGCAAGCATCAGCTTGATTTCAGAAGAGGCGCGCGTGATTTGGCTTTCCAGTGTCGTACTCAATTTTTGTTGTTTAGTGAACAAATGCACAGCCAAATCAATGTCTTTCGAGTTTATTCCCATGCCAAATCAGTAGCATAAGACATTTTACTTCTTCTAGCTAGATTTTCACGAATGCTACATTGCCAAATCATAACCCTTCCGCAGCGAAGCAAAAAGTTAGATAATTTCATTTCATTTTAGCAAAGGCTCCCTTTTCAAGGCACACTACACCCTCAGATATGACTTTTCAAATGTTCATACAGTTGTGTAGTACACCCCTTTTGCTTAACACTTAGCGACCCCTTCTAGTACCACCACAGTTCACACCCACTTTCATGATTTCCGAACCCAATAGCGGCTAGATGGACGGATGAATCGCAACCGCGTTTTCGATCTTCATTCCCTTGCCGCCCCTCCCAGTTGAATCCCGCACACGTTGCCCGGCGCTCGGCACACTTCTAGATGAGTCCAGCACACGTTCCCCGGCACTGGGCGCACTTCCATTTGAGCACCGCACACGTTCCCAGAACTTTGCGCACTTCTGTTTGGGTCCTGCACACGGTTCTCGCCGCTTGGCGCACTTGTAGTTGGGTCCCGCATATGTTCCCCGGCTCTTGGCGCACTTCTAGTAGGATGGTGCACATGTTACCCGGCGCTCGGCGCACTTCTAGGTGAGTCCCGCGCACGTTACCCGGCGCTCGGCGCACTTCTATGTGAGTCCCGCATACGTTTCCCACCTCTTGGCGCACTTCTGTTTGGGTCTTGCACACGGTTCCCGGCACTCGGCGCACTTCTAGTTGGATTCCACACGCGTTGCCCGGCGTTTGGCGCACTCCTAGTTGGATCCTGCACACCTTCCCTTATGCTCAGCACACTTCTAGATGGGTCCCGCACACGTTTCTCTGCACTTGGCGCACTTCTAGTAGGATGGTGCACATGTTACCAGACGCTCGGCGCACTTCTAGGTGAGTCCCGCGCACGTTACCCGGCGCTCGGCGCACTTCTATGTAAGTCTCGCATACGTTTCCCACCTCTTGGCGCACTTCTGTTTGGGTCCTGCACACGGTTCCCGGCACTCGGCGCATTTCTAGTTAGTTCCGGCACACGTTCCCCGGCGCTTAGCGCACATCTAGATGGATCCCGCACACACTCCCCGGCGCTTGGCGCATTTCTGTTGGGGTCCTGCCCATGTCACCCGGCACTCGGCGCACTTCTAGTTGGATCTCGCACACGTTACCCGGCGCTCGACGCGCTTCCTGTTTCGTCCCGCAGATGTTCCCCGACGCTTGGCACACTTCCAGTTGAGCCCCGCACACGTTTCTCTGCACTTGGCGCACTTCTAGTAGGATGGTGCACATGTTACCCGGCGCTCGGCGCACTTCTAGGTGAGTCCCGCACACATTCCCCGGCGTTTGGCGCACTTCTAGTTGGATCCCGCACGCGTTGCCCGGCGCTTGGCGCACTTCTAGTTGGGTCCTGCACACAATCCCTGGCGCTTGGCGCACTTCTGTTTGGGTCCTGCACATGTTACCCGGCACTCGGCGCACTTCTAGTTGGATCCCGCACACGTTACCCGGCGCTCGGCGCGCTTCTAGTTGGATCCCGCACGCGTTGCCGGCGGCTGGCGCACTCCTAGTTGGGTCCTGCACACCTTCCCTGTTGCTTGGCGCACTTCTGTTTGGGTCCTGAAAACGTTGCCCGGCACTCGGCGCACTTCTAGTTGGATCCCGCACACGTTACCCGGCGCTCGGCGCACTTCTGTGTGAGTCCCGCACACGTTCCCGTCGCTTGGCGCACTTCTATTAGGGTCCCACACACGTTACCCGGCGCTCGGCGCGCTTCGAGTTGGATTCCGCACGCGTTGCCGGCGTTCAACGCACTTCCAGTTTCGTCCCGCACACGTTTCTCGATGTTTGGCACACTTCCGGTTGGATCCCGCACACGTTACCCCGCACTCGGCGCACTTCTAGTTGGATCCCGCAAACGTTGCCTGGCGCTTGGCGCACTTCTAGTTGGGTTCTGCACACGTTCCCCGGCGCTCGGCGCACTTTTAGGTGAGTCCCGCACACGTTTCCCGGCTCTTGGCGCACTTCTGTTTGGGTCCTGCACAGGTTACCCGGCGCTCGGGGCAGTTCTAATTGGATCCCGCACACGTTACCCGGCGCTCGGGGCAGTTCTAATTGGATCCTGCACACGTTACCCGGCACTCGGCGCACGTCTAGTTGGATACCGCGCACGTTACCCGGCACTCGGCGCACTTCTAGTTGGATACCGCGTACGTTACCCGACACTTGGCGCACTTCTGTTGCGGTCCCGCATACGTTCCCGTCGCTTGGCGCACTTCTATTTGGGTCCCTCACACGTGCCCCGGCGCTTGGCGCACTTCTAGATGGATCCCGCGCACGTTCCCCGGCGTTTGGCGCACTTCCAGTTTCGTCCCGCACACGTTTCTTGATGTTTGGCACACTTCCGGTTGGATCCCGCACACGTTACCCGGCGCTTGGCGCACTTCTTTTGCGGTCCCGCACATGTTCCCGTTGCTTGGCGCACTTGTATTTGAGTCCCGCACACGTGCCCCGGCGCTTGGCGGACTTCTAGTGGGATCCTACACACCTTCCCTGGTGCTCGGCACACTTCTAGATGGGTTCCGCACACTTTTCCTGGCACTTGGCGCACTTCCAGTTTCGTCCCGCACGTGTCTCGATGCTTGGCGCACTTCCAGTTTCGTCCCGCACATGTTTCTCGATGTTTGGCGCGCTTCTGTTTGGGTCCTGCACAAGGTTCCCGGCGCACTTCTAGATGGATCCCACACACGCCTTCCGTCGCTTGGCGCACTTCCAGTTTCGTCCCGCACATGTTTCTCGATGTTTGGCGCGCTTCTGTTTGGGCTCTGCACTCGTTCCCCGGCGCACTTCTAGATGGATCCCGCACACGTTCACCGTCACTTAGCGCACTTCTGTTGCGGTCCCGCACACGTTCCACGGCGTTTGGCGCAGTTCCAGTTTCGTCCCGCACACATTTCTCGATGTTTGGCACACCTCCGGTTGTTCCCGCACACGTTACCCCGCACTCGGGGCACTTCTAGTTGGATCCCGTAAACGTTGCTTGGCGCACTCCTAGTTGGGTTCTGCACACGTTCCCCGGCGCACTTCTAGATGGGTCCCGCACAAGTTTCTTTCGTTTCGTTTGGCGCACTTTTGTTTGGGTCCCGCACACGTTCCCGGCGCTTGGCGCTATTCTGTTTGGGTCCTGCACATGGTTCCCGTCGCTTGGCGCACTTATAGTTGGGTTCCGCACACGTTCCCCTGCACATGGCGCACTTCCAGTTCCGTCCCGCACACGTCCCCCGGCGCTCGGCTCACTTCTAGGTGAGTCCCGCGCACGTTTCCCGGCTCTTGGCGCACTTCTGTTTGGGTCCTGCACACGGTTCTCGGCGCTTGGCGCACTTCTAGTGGGATGGTGCACATGTCCCCCGGCTCTAAGCGCGCTTCTAGTTGGATCCCGCACGCGTTGCCCGGCGCTTAGCGCACTCCTAGTTGGGTCCTGCACACCTTCCCTGGCACTCTACACACTTCTAGATGGGTCCCGCACACTTTTCCCGGCACTTGGCGCACTTTCAGTTTCGTCCCGCACGTGTCTCGATGCTTGGCGCACTTCCAGTTTCGTCCCGCACATGTTTCTCGATGTTTGGCGCGCTTCTGTTTGGGTCCTGAACACGGTTCCCGGCGCACTTCTAGATGGATCCCACACGTCCTCCGTCGCTTGGCGCACTTCCAGTTTCGTCCCGCACATGTTTCTCGATGTTTGGCGCGCTTCTGTTTGGGTTCTGCACCCGTTCCCCGGCGCCCTTCTAGATGGATCCCGCACACGTTCCCCGTCACTTGGCGCACTTCTGTTGCGGTCCAGCACACGTTCCCGTCGCTTTGCGCACTTTTATTTGGATCCCGCACACGTTCCCCGGCGTTTGGCGCACTTCCAGTTTCGTCCCGCACACATTTCTCGATGTTTGGCACATTTCCGGTTGTTCCCGCACACGTTACCCCGCACTCGGGGCACTTCTAGTTGGATCCCGTAAACGTTGCCTGGCGCTTGGCGCACTCCTAGTTGGGTTCAGCGCACGTTCCCCGGCGCACTTCTAGATGGGTTCCGCACAAGTTCCTTTCGTTTCGTTTGGCGCACTTGTATTTGAGTCCCGCGCACGTTTCCCGGCTCTTGACGCACTTCTGTTTGGGTCCTGCACACGGTTCTCGGCGCTTGGCTCACTTCTAGTGGGATGGTGCACATGTCCCCCGGCTCTAAGCGCGCTTCTAGTTGGATCCCGCACGCGTTGCCCGGCGCTGCAGTGCACTCCGGTTGGGTCCTCCTGCACACCTTCCCTGGCACTCTACACACTTCTAGATGGGTCCCGCACACTTTTCCCGGCACTTGGCGCACTTTCAGTTTCGTCCCGCACGTGTCTCGATGCTTGGCGCACTTCCAGTTTCGTCCCGCACATGTTTCTCGATGTTTGGCGCGCTTCTGTTTGGGTCCTGAACACGGTTCCCGGCGCACTTCTAGATGGATCCCACACGTCCTCCGTCGCTTGGCGCACTTCCAGTTTCGTCCCGCACATGTTTCTCGATGTTTGGCGCGCTTCTGTTTGGGTTCTGCACCCGTTCCCCGGCGCCCTTCTAGATGGATCCCGCACACGTTACCCGGCGCTCGGCGCACTTCTGTGTGAGTCCCGCACACGTTCCCGTCGCTTGGCGCACTTCTATTAGGGTCCCACACACGTTACCCGGCGCTCGGCGCGCTTCGAGTTGGATTCCGCACGCGTTGCCGGCGTTCAACGCACTTCCAGTTTCGTCCCGCACACGTTTCTCGATGTTTGGCACACTTCCGGTTGTTCCCGCACACGTTACCCCGCACTCGGCGCACTTCTAGTTGGATCCCGCAAACGTTGCCTGGCGCTTGGCGCACTTCCTGGTTGGGTTCTGCACGTTCCCCGGCGCACTTCTAGATGGGTTCCGCACAAGTTCCTTTCGTTTCGTTTGGCGCACTTGTATTTGAGTCCCGCACACGTTTCCCGGCTCTTGGCGCACTTCTGTTTGGGTCCTGCACAGGTTACTCGGCGCTCGGCGCAGTTCTAATTGAGTCCCGCACGCGTTGCCCGGCGCTCGGCGCACGTCTAGTTGGGTCCCGCGCACCTTCCTGGCACTCGGCGCACTTCTAGATGGGTACCGCGCACACTTTTCCCGGCACTTGGCGCACTTCTGTTGCGGTCCCGCATACGTTCCTCGATGTTTGGCGCACTTCTGTTTGGGTCCTGCACACGTGCTCCCGGCGCACTTCTAGATGGATCCCGCGCACGTCCTCCGGCGTTTGGCGCACTTCCAGTTTCGTCCCGCACATGTTTCTCGATGTTTGGCGCACTTCCGGTTTGGGTTCTGCACACCGTTCCCGGCGCTTGGCGCCCTTCTAGATGCGGTCCCGCACACGTTCCCCGCCACTTGGCGCACTTGTATTTGGATCCCGCACACGTGCCCCGGCGTTTGGCGGACTTCCAGTGGGATCCTACACATTTCTGGATGTTTGGCACACTTCCGGTTGGGTTCCGCACACTATTCTGGCACTTGGCGCACTTCTAGTTGGATCCCGCACGTGTCTCGCTTGGCGCACTTCCAGTTTCGTCCCGCACATGTTTCTCGATGTTTGGCGCGCTTCTGTTTGGGTTCCGCACAAGTTCCTGTTCGTTTCGTTTGGCGCACTTCTAGATGGATCCCGCACACGTTCCCGGCGCTTGGCGCACTTCTGTTGCGGTCCAGCACACGTTCCCGTCGCTTTGCGCACTTCTGTTTGGGTTCTGCACCCGTTCCCCGGCGCCCTTCTAGATGGATCCCGCACACGTTCCCCGTCACTTGGCGCACTTCTGTTGCGGTCCAGCACACGTTCCCGTCGCTTTGGCGCACTTCCATTTGGATCCCGCACGTGTCTCGGCGTTTGGCGCACTTCCAGTTTCGTCCCGCACATGTTTCTCGATGTTTGGCGCGCTTCTGTTTGGGTTCTGCACTCGTTCCCCGGCGCACTTCTAGATGGATCCCGCACACGTTCCCCGTCACTTAGCGCACTTCTGTTGCGGGCCAGCACACGTTCTATTTGGATCCGCACACGTTCCCCGGCGTTTGGCGCACTTCCAGTTTCGTCCCGCACACATTTCTCGATGTTTGGCACACTTCCGGTTGTTCCCGCACACGTTACCCCGCACTCGGGGCACTTCTAGTTGGATCCCGTAAACGTTGCCTGGCGCTTGGCGCACTCCTAGTTGGGTTCTGCACACGTTCCCCGGCGCACTTCTAGATGGGTCCCGCACAAGTTTCTTTCGTTTCGTTTGGCGCACTTTTGTTTGGGTCCCGCACACGTTCCCGGCGCTTGGCGCTATTCTGTTTGGGTCCTGCACATGGTTCCCGTCGCTTGGCGCACTTATAGTTGGGTTCCGCACACGTTCCCCTGCTTATGGCGCACTTCCAGTTCCGTCCCGCACACGTCCCCCGGCGCTCGGCTCACTTCTAGGTGAGTCCCGCGCACGTTTCCCGGCTCTTGGCGCACTTCTGTTTGGGTCCTGCACACGGTTCCCGGCGCTTGGCGCACTTCTAGTGGGATGGTGCACATGTCCCCCGGCTCTAAGCGCGCTTCTAGTTAGATCCCGCACGCGTTGCCCGGCGCTTAGCGCACTCCTAGTTGGGTCCTGCACACCTTCCCCCTGGCACTCTACACACTTCTAGATGGGTCCCCACACACTTTTCCCGGCACTTGGCGCACTTTCAGTTTCGTCCCGCACGTGTCTCGATGCTTGGCGCACTTCCAGTTTCGTCCCGCACATGTTTCTCGATGTTTGGCGCGCTTCTGTTTGGGTCCTGCACAAGATTCCCGGCGCACTTCTAGATGGATCCCACACACGTCCTCCGTCGCTTGGCGCACTTCCAGTTTCGTCCCGCACATGTTTCTCGATGTTTGGCGCGCTTCTGTTTGGGTTCTGCACTCGTTCCCCGGCGCACTTTTAGATGGATCCCGCACACGTTCCCCGTCACTTAGCGCACTTCTGTTGCGGTCCAGCACACGTTCCCGTCGCTTGGCGCACTTCTATTTGGATCCCGCACACGTTCCACGGCGTATGGCGCACTTCCAGTTTCGTCCCGCAGACATTTCTCGATGTTTGGCACACCTCCGGTTGTTCCCGCACACGTTACCCCGCACTCGGGGCACTTCTAGTTGGATCCCGTAAACGTTGCCTGGCGCTTGGCGCACTCCTAGTTGGGTTCTGCACACGTTCACCGGCGCACTTCTAGATGGGTCCCGCACAAGTTTCTTTCGTTTCGTTTGGCGCACTTTTGTTTGGGTCCCGCACACGTTCCCGGCGCTTGACGCACTTCTGTTTGGGTCCTGCACACGGTTCTCGGCGCTTGGCGCACTTCTAGTGGGATGGTGCACATGTCCCCCGGCTCTAAGCGCGCTTCTAGTTGGATCCCGCACGCGTTGCCCGGCGCTTAGCGCACTCCTAGTTGGGTCCTGCACACCTTCCCTGGCACTCTACACACTTCTAGATGGGTCCCGCACACTTTTCCCGGCACTTGGCGCACTTTCAGTTTCGTCCCGCACACATGTCTCGATGCTTGGCGCACTTCCGGTTTCGTCCCGCACATGTTTCTCGATGTTTGGCGCGCTTCTGTTTGGGTCCTGAACACGGTTCCCGGCGCACTTCTAGATGGATCCCACACGTCCTCCGTCGCTTGGCGCACTTCCAGTTTCGTCCCGCACATGTTTCTTCGATGTTTGGCGCGCTTCTGTTTGGGTTCTGCACCCGTTCCCCGGCGCCCTTCTGTTTGGATCCTGCACACGTTACCCGGCGCTCGGCGCCACTTATAGTGTGAGTTCCGCACACGTTCCCGTCGCTTATGGCGCACTTCTATTAGGGTCCCACACACGTTACCCGGCGCTCGGCGCGCTTCGAGTTGGATTCCGCACGCGTTGCCGGCGTTCAACGCACTTCCAGTTTCGGTCCCGCACACGTTTCTCGATGTTTGGCACACTTCCGGTTGGATCCCGCACGTTACCCCGGCTCTCGGCGCACTCCTAGTTGGATCCCGCAAACGTTGCCTGGCGCTTGGCGCACTTCTGGTTGGGTTCTGCACACCTTCCCGGCGCTCGGCGCACTTCTAGATGGAGTCCCGCACACGTTTCCCGGCTCTTGGCGCACTTCTGTCTGGGTCCTGCACACGTTTCGGCGCTCGGCGCAGTTCCAGTTGGATCGTCCGCACACGTTACCCGGCGCTCGGGGCAGTTCTGTTTGGGTCCTGCACATGTTGCCCCGCACTCGGCGCACGTCTAGTTGGATACCGCGCACGTTACCCGGCACTCGGCGCACGTCTAGTTGGAGACCGCGTACGTTACCCGACACTTGGCGCACTTCTGTTGCGGTCCCGCATACGTTCCCGTCGCTTGGCGCACTTCATTTGGGTCCTGCACACGTGCCCCGGCGCTTGGCGCACTTCTAGATGGATCCCGCGCACGTTCCCCGGCGTTTGGCGCACTTCCAGTTTCGTCCCGCACACGTTTCTTGATGGATGTTTTTCTGGGCACACTTCCGGTTGGATCCCGCACACGTTACCCGGCGCTTGGCGAACTTCTTTTGCGAGTCCGCATTGTCCCGTCTTGGCGCACTTGTATTTGGATCCCGCACACGGTTGCCCGGCGCTTAGCGCACTTCTAGTTGGGTCCTGCACACCTTCCCGGCACTCTAAGCACTTCTAGATGGGTCCCGCACACTTTGCCCGGTGCTTGGCGCACTTCCAGTTTCGTCCCGCACGTGTCTCGATGCTTGGCGCACTTCCAGTTTCGTCCCGCACATGTTTCTCGATGTTTGGCGCGCTTCTGTTTGGGTTATGCACCCGTTCCCCGGCGCCCTTCTAGATGGATCCCGCACACGCCTTCCGTCGCTTGGCGCACTTCTGTTGCGGTTCCGCACACGTTCCTCGTCGCTTGGCGCGCTTCTGTTTGGATCCCGCACACGTTCCCCGGCGTTTGGCGCACTTCCAGTTTCGTCCGCACACATTTCTCGATGTTTGGCACACCTCCGGTTGTTCCGCACACGTTACCCCGCACTCGGGGCACTTCTAGTTGGATCCCGTAAACGTTGCTTGGCGCACTCCTAGTTGGGTTCTGCACGTTCCCCGGCGCACTTCTAGATGGGTCCCGCACAAGTTTCTTTCGTTTCGTTTGGCGCACTTTTGTTTGGGTCCCGCACACGTTCCCGGCGCTTGGCGCTATTCTGTTTGGGTCCTGCACATGGTTTCCCGTCGCTTGGCGCACTTATAGTTGGGTTCCGCACACGTTCCCCTGCACATGGCGCACTTCCGGTTCCGTCCGCACACGACCCCTGGCGCTCGGCGCACTTCTAGGTGAGTTCCGCGCACGTTTCCCCGTCTCTTGACGCACTTCTGTTTGGGTCCTGCACACGATTCCCGGCGCTTGGCGGACTTCTGTTTGGGATCCTACACACCTTCCCTGGTGCTCGGCACACTTCTAGATGGGTTCCGCACACTTTTCCCGGCACTTGGCGCACTTCCAGTTTCGTCCGCACGTGTCTCGATGCTTGGCGCACTTCAGTTTCGTCCGCACATGTTTCTCGATGTTTGGCGCGCTTCTGCTTGGGTCCTGCACACGGTTCCCGGCGCACTTCGAGATGGATCCCACGTCCTCCGTCGCTTGGCGCACTTCCAGTTTCGTCCGCACATGTTTCTCAATGTTTGGCGCGCTTCTGTTTGGGTTATGCACCCGTTCCCCGGCGCCCTTCTAGATGGATCCCGCACACGTTCCCCGTCACTTAGCGCACTTCTGTTGCGGTCCAGCACACGTTCCCGTCGCTTGGCGCACTTCTATTTGGATCCCGCACACGTTCCACGGCGTATGGCGCACTTCCAGTTTCGTCCCGCAGACATTTCTCGATGTTTGGCACACCTCCGGTTGTTCCCGCACACGTTACCCCGCACTCGGGGCACTTCTAGTTGGATCCCGTAAACGTTGCCTGGCGCTTGGCGCACTCCTAGTTGGGTTCTGCACACGTTCCCGGCGCACTTCTAGATGGGTCCCGCACAAGTTTCTTTCGTTTCGTTTGGCGCACTTTTGTTTGGGTCCCGCACACGTTCCCGGCGCTTGGCGCTATTCTGTTTGGGTCCTGCACATGGTTTCCGTCGCTTGGCTGCACTTCTAGTTTGGTTCCGCACACGTTCCCCTGCTTATGGCGCACTTCAGTTTCCGTCCCGCACACGACCCCGTCGCTTGGCGCACTTCTATCTGGATCCGCACACGTTCCACGGCGTTTGGCGCACTTCCAGTTTCGTCCCGCACACATTTATTGATGTTTGGCACACTTCCGGTTGTTCCGCACGTTACCCCGCACTCGGGGCACTTCTAGTTGGATCCGTAAACGTTGCTTGGCGCACCTCTAGTTGGGTTCTGCACACGTTCCCCGGCGCACTTCTAGATGGGTCCGCACAAGTTTCTTTCGTTTCGTTTGGCGCACTTTTGTTTGGGTCCCGCACACGTTCCCGGCGCTTGGCGCTATTCTGTTTGGGTCCTGCACATGGTTTCCGTCGCTTGGCGCACTTATAGTTGGGTTCTGCACGTTCCCCTGCTTATGGCGCACTTCCAGTTCCGTCCCGCACGAGTTCCCGGCGCTCGGCGCACTTCTGGGTGAGTCCGCGCACGTTTCCCGGCTCTTGGCGCACTTCTGTTTGGGTCCTGCACACGATTCCCGGCGCTTGGCGCACTTGGGTGGGATGGTGCACATGTCCCCGGCTCTAAGCGCGCTCTAGTTGGATCCCGCACACGTTACCCGGCTCTCGGCGCACTTCTAATTGGGTCCTGCACACCTTCCCTGGCACTCTACACACTTCTAGATGGGTCCCGCACACTTTTCCCGGCACTTGGCGCACTTTCAGTTTCGTCCCGCACGTGTCTCGATGCTTGGCGCACTTCCAGTTTCGTCCCGCACATGTTTCTCGATGTTTGGCGCGCTTCTGTTTGGGTCCTGCACACGGTTCCCGGCGCACTTCTAGATGGATCCCGCACGCGTTGCCCGGCACTTGGCGCACTTCCAGTCTCGTCCCGCACGTGTCTCGATGCTTGGCGCACTTTTGTTTGGGTCCCGCACACGTTCCCGGCGCTTGGCGCTATTCTGTTTGGGTCCTGCACATGGTTCCCGCCGCTTGGCGCACTTATAGTTGGGTTCCGCACACGTTTCTTGCAAATGGCGCACTTCCAGTTCCGTCCCGCACACGTCCCCGGCGCTCGGCGCACTTCTAGGTGAGTCCACGCACGTTCCCGGCTCTTGGCGTACTTCTGTTTGGGTCCTGCACACGGTTCTCGGCGCTTGGCGCACTTCTAGTGGGATGGTGCACATGTCCCCGGCTCTAAGCGCTTCTGGTTGGATCCGCACGCGTTGCCCGGTGCTTGGCGCACTCCTAGTTGGGTCCTGCACACCTTCTGGCGCTCTACACACTTCTAGATGGGTCCGCACACTTTTCCCGGCACTTGGCGCACTTTCAGTTTCGTCCGCACGTGTCTCGATGTTGGCGCTGTTTGGGTCCTGCTCACGGTTCCCAGCGCATTTAGGTTGATCCACACGTCGTCAATCGCTTGGCGCACTTCCAGTTTCGTCCGCACATGTTTCTCGATGTTTGGCGCGCTTCTGTTTGGGTCCTGCACACGGTTCCCGGCGCACTTCTAGATGGATCCCACGTCCTCCGTCGCTTGGCGCACTTCCAGTTTCGTCCGCACATGTTTCTCGATGTTTGGCGCGCTTCTGTTTGGGTCCTGCACACGGTTCCCGGCGCACTTCTAGATGGATCACACGTCCTCCGTCGCTTGGCGCACTTCCAATTCGTCCCGCACATGTTTCTCGATGTTTGGCGCGCTTCTGTTTGGGTTCTGCACCCGTTCCCCGGCGCACTTCTAGATGGATCCCGCACACGTTCCTCGTCACTTGGCGCACTTCTGTTGCGGTCCAGCACACGTCCCCGTCGCTTGGAGCTTTTCTATTTGGATCCCGCACACGTTCCCCAGCGTTTGGCGCACTTCCAGTTTCGTCCCGCACACATTTCTCGATGTTTGGCACACTTCCGGTTGTTCCCGCACACGTTACCCTGCACTCGGGGCACTTCTAGTTGGATCCGTAAACGTTGCCTGGCGCTTGGCGCACTCTAGTTGGGTTCTGCACGTTCCCCGGCGCAGTTCTAGATGGGTCCGCACAGTTTCTCTCGTTTCTTTTGGCGCACTTTTGTTTGGGTCCCGCACACGTTCCGGCGCTTGGCGCTATTCTGTTTGGGTCCTGCATGGTTCCCGTCGGCGCCCATAGTTGGGTTCCGCACCCGTTCCCCTGCTCATGGCGCACTTCCAGTTCTGTCCCCCACACGTCCCCCGGCGCTCGGCGCACTCCTAGGTGAGTCCCGCGCACGTTTCCCGGCTCTTGGCGCACTTCTGTTTGGGTCCTGCACACGGTTCCCGGCGCTTGGCGCACTTCTAGTTGGATCCCGCACGCGCTGCCCGGCGCTTGGCGCACTCCTAGTTGGGTCCTGCACACCTTCCCTGGCGCTCTACACACTTCTAGATGGGTCCCGCACACTTTTCCCGGCACTTGGCGCACTTCCAGTTTCGTCCCGCACATGTTTCTCGATGTTTGGCGCGCTTCTGTTTGGGTCCTGCACACGGTTCCCGGCGCACTTCTAGATGGATCCCACACACGTCCTCCGTCGCTTGGCGCACTTCCAGTTTCGTCCCGCACATGTTTCTCGATGTTTGGCGCGGTTCTGTTCTGGTTCTGCACCCGTTCCCCGGCGCACTTCTAGATGGATCCCGCACACGTTCCCCGTCACTTGGCGCACTTCTGTTGCGGTCCAGCACACGTTCCCGTCGCTTGGCGCACTTCTATTTGGATCCCGCACACATTTCTCGATGTTTAGCACACTCCCGGTTGTTCCCGCACACGTTACCTCGCACTCGGGGCACTTCTAGTTGGATCCCGTAAACGTTGCCTGGCGCTTGGCGCACTCCTAGTTGGGTTCTGCACACGTTCTCCGGCACACTTCTAGATGGATCCCACACAAGTTTCTTTCGTTTCGTTTGGCGCACTTTTGTTTGGGTCCCGCGCACGTTTCCCGGCTCTTGGCGCACTTCTGTTTGGGTCCTGCACACGGTTCCCGGCGCTTGGCGCACTTCTAGTGGGATGGTGCACATGTCCCCCGGCTCTAAGCGCGCTTCTAGTTGGATCCCGCACGCGTTGCCCGGCACTTGGCGCACTTCCAGTCTCGTCCCGCACGTGTCTCGATGCTTGGCGCACTTCCAGTTTCGTCCCGCACACGTTTCTCGATGCTTGGCACGCTTCCGGTTGGATCCCGCACACGTTACTCGGCACTCGGCGCACTTCTAATTGGGTTCTGCATACCTTCCCTGGCGCTCGGCACACTTCTAGATGAGTCCCGCACACGTTAACCGGCACTTCGCGCACTTCTGTTTGAATCCTGCACACGGTTCCCGGCGCTTTTCGCTCTTCCAGTTTCGTCCTGCACACGTTCCTCTATGCTTGGTAGACTTACAGTTGGGTCCCGCACACGTTACCCCGCACTCGGGGCACTTCTAGTTGGATCCCGTAAACGTTGCCTGGCGCTTGGCGCACTCCTAGTTGGGTTCTGCACACGTTCCCCGGCGCACTTCTAGATGGGTTCCGCACAAGTTCCTTTCGTTTCGTTTGGCGCACTTGTATTTGCGTCCCGCGCACGTTTCCCCGCTCTTGACGCACTTCTGTTTGGGTCCTGCACACGGTTCTCGGCGCTTGGCGCACTTCTATTTGAGTCCCGCACGCGTTGCCCGGCGCTTGGCGCTCTCCTACTTGGGTCCTGCACACCTTCCCTGGCGCTCTACACACTTCTAGATGGGTCCCGCAGACTTTTCCCGGCACTTGGCGCACTTCCAGTTTCGTCCCGCACATGTTTCTCGATGTTTGGCGCTTCTGTTTGGGTCCTGCACACGGTTCCCGGCGCACTTCTAGATGGATCCTACACGTCCTCCGTCGTTGGCGCACTTCCAGTTTCGTCCCGCACATGTTTCTCGATGTTTGGCGCGCTTCTGTTTGGGTTATGCACCCGTTCCCCGGCGCCCTTCTAGATGGATCCCGCACACGTTCCCCGTCACTTGGCGCACTTCTGTTGCGGTTCAGCACACGTTCCCGTCGCTTGGCGCACTTCTATTTGGATCCCGCACACGTTCCCCGGCGTTTGGCGCACTTCCAGTTTCGTCCCGCACACATTTATCGATGTTTGGCACACTTCCGGTTGTTCCCGCACACGTTACCCCGCACTCGGGGCACTTCTAGTTGGATCCCGTAAACGTTGCTTGGCGCACTCCTAGTTGGGTTCTGCACACGTTCCCCGGCGCACTTCTAGATGGGTCCCGCACAAGTTTCTTTCGTTTCGTTTGGCGCACTTTTGTTTGGGTCCCGCACACGTTCCCGGCGCTTGGCGCTATTCTGTTTGGGTCCTGCACATGGTTTCCGTCGCTTGGCGCACTTATAGTTGGGTTCCGCACACGTTCCCCTGCTTATGGCGCACTTCCAGTTCCGTCCCGCACACGACCCCTGGCGCTCGGCGCACTTCTAGGTGAGTCCCGCGCACGTTTCCCGGCTCTTGGCGCACTTCTGTTTGGGTCCTGCACACGATTCCCGGCGCTTGGCGGACTTCTAGTGGGATCCTACACACCTTCCCTGGTGCTCGGCACACTTCTAGATGGGTTCCGCACACTTTTCCCGGCACTTGGCGCACTTCCAGTTTCGTCCCGCACGTGTCTCGATGCTTGGCGCACTTCCAGTTTCGTCCCGCACATGTTTCTCGATGTTTGGCGCGCTTCTGCTTGGGTCCTGCACAAGGTTCCCGGCGCACTTTTAGATGGATCCCACACGTCCTCCGTCGCTTGGCGCACTTCCAGTTTCGTCCCGCACATGTTTCTCGATGTTTGGCGCGCTTCTGTTTGGGTTATGCACCCGTTCCCCGGCGCCCTTCTAGATGGATCCCGCATACGTTCCCCGTCACTTGGCGCACTTCTGTTGCGGTCCAGCACACGTTCCCGTCGCTTGGCGCACTTCTATCTGGATCCCGCACACGTTCCCCGGCGTTTGGCGCACTTCCAGTTTCGTCCCGCACACATTTATCGATGTTTGGCACACTTCCGGTTGTTCCCGCACACGTTACCCCGCGCTCGGGCACTCCTAGTTGGATCCGTAAACGTTGCTTGGCGCACTCCTGGTTGGGTTCTGCACACGTTCCCCGGCGCACTTCTAGATGGGTCCTGCACAAGTTTCTTTCGTTTCGTTTGGCGCACTTTTGTTTGGGTCCCGCACACGTTCCCGGCGCTTGGCGCTATTCTGTTTGGGTCCTGCACATGGTTTCCGTCGCTTGGCGCACTTATAGTTTGGTTCCGCACACGTTCCCCTGCTTATGGCGCACTTCCAGTTCCGTCCCGCACACGACCCCCGTCGCTTGGCGCACTTCTATCTGGATCCCGCACACGTTCCCCGGCGTTTGGCGCACTTCCAGTTTCGTCCCGCACACATTTATTGATGTTTGGCACACTTCCGGTTGTTCCCGCACACGTTACCCCGCACTCGGGGCACTTCTAGTTGGATCCCGTAAACGTTGCTTGGCGCACTCCTAGTTGGGTTCTGCACACGTTCCCCGGCGCACTTCTAGATGGGTCCCGCACAAGTTTCTTTCGTTTCGTTTGGCGCACTTTTGTTTGGGTCCCGCACACGTTCCCGGCGCTTGGCGCTATTCTGTTTGGGTCCTGCACATGGTTTCCGTCGCTTGGCGCACTTATAGTTGGGTTCCGCACACGTTCCCCTGCTTATGGCGCACTTCCAGTTCCGTCCCGCACACGACCCCCGGCGCTCGGCGCACTTCTAGGTGAGTCCCGCGCACGTTTCCCGGCTCTTGGCGCACTTCTGTTTGGGTCCTGCACACGATTCCCGGCGCTTGGCGCACTTCTAGTGGGATGGTGCACATGTCCCCCGGCTCTAAGCGCGCTCCTAGTTGGATCCCGCACGCGTTGCCCGGCGCTTGGCGCACTCCTAGTTGGGTCCTGCACACCTTCCCTGGCGCTCTACACACTTCTAGATGGGTCCCGCACACTTTTCCCGGCACTTGGCGCACTTTCAGTTTCGTCCCGCACGTGTCTCGATGCTTGGCGCACTTCCAGTTTCGTCCCGCACATGTTTCTCGATGTTTGGCGCGCTTCTGTTTGGGTCCTGCACACGGTTCCCGGCGCACTTCTAGATGGATCCCACACGTCCTCCGTCGCTTGGCGCACTTCCAGTTTCGTCCCGCACATGTTTCTCGATGTTTGGCGCACTTTTGTTTGGGTCCCGCACACGTTCCCGGCGCTTGACGCTATTCTGTTTGGGTCCTGCACATGGTTCCCGTCGCTTGGCGCACTTATAGTTGGGTTCCGCACACGTTCCCCTGCACATGGCGCACTTCCAGTTCCGTCCCGCACACGTCCCCCGGCGCTCGGCGCACTTCTAGGTGAGTCCCACGCACGTTTCCCGGCTCTTGGCGTACTTCTGTTTGGGTCCTGCACACGGTTCTCGGCGCTTGGCGCACTTCTAGTGGGATGGTGCACATGTCCCCCGGCTCTAAGCGCGCTTCTAGTTCGATCCCGCACGCGTTGCCCGGTGCTTGGCGCACTCCTAGTTGGGTCCTGCACACCTTCCCTGGCGCTCTACACACTTCTAGATGGGTCCTGCACACTTTTCCCGGCGCGGCGCACTTTCAGTTTCGTCCCGCACGTGTCTCGATGCTTGGCGCACTTCCAGTTTCGTCCGCACATGTTTCTCGATGTTTGGCGCGCTTCTGTTTGGGTCCTGCACACGGTTCCCGGCACGCACTTTAGATTGATCCCACACACGTCCTCCGTCGCTTGGCGCACTTCCAGTTTCGTCCCGCACATGTTTCTCGATGTTTGGCGCGCTTCTGTTTAGTCCTGCACACGGTTCCCGGCGCACTTCTAGATGGATACCACACGTCCTCCGTCGCTTGGCGCACTTCCAGTTTCGTCCCGCACATGTTTCTCGATGTTTGGCGCGCTTCTGTTTGGGTCCTGCACACGGTTCCCGGCGCACTTCTAGATGGATCCCACACGTCCTCCGTCGCTTGGCGCACTTCCAATTTCGTCCCGCACATGTTTCTCGATGTTTGGCGCGCTTCTGTTTGGGTTCTGCACCCGTTCCCCGGCGCACTTCTAGATGGATCCCGCACACGTTCCTCGTCACTTGGCGCACTTCTGTTGCGGTCCAGCACACGTCCCCGTCGCTTGGAGCTTTTCTATTTGGATCCCGCACACGTTCCCCAGCGTTTGGCGCACTTCCAGTTTCGTCCGCACACATTTCTCGATGTTTGGCACACTTCCGGTTGTTCCGCACACGTTACCCGCACTCGGAGGCACTTCTAGTTGGATCCCGTAAACGTTGCCTGGCGCTTGGCGCACTCCTAGTTGGGTTCTGCACACGTTCCCCGGCGCAGTTCTAGATGGGTCCCGCACAAGTTTCTTTCGTTTCTTTTGGCGCACTTTTGTTTGGGTCCCGCACACGTTCCCGGCGCTTGGCGCTATTCTGTTTGGGTCCCCCACACGTCCCCCGGCGCTCGGCGCACTTCTAGGGGAGTCCCGCGCACGTTCAACTCTTGGCGCACTTCTGTTTGGGTCCTGCACACGGTTCCCGGCGCTTGGCGCACTTCTAGTGGGATGGTGCACATGTCTCCCCGGCTCTAAGCGCGCTTCTAGTTGGATCCCGCACGCGCTGCCCGGCGCTTGGCGCACTCCTAGTTGGGTCCTGCACACCTTCCCTGGCGCTCTACACACTTCTAGATGGGTCCCGCACACTTTTCCCGGCACTTGGCGCACTTCCAGTTTCGTCCCGCACATGTTTCTCGATGTTTGGCGCGCTTCTGTTTGGGTCCTGCACACGGTTCCCGGCGCACTTCTAGATGGATCCCACACGTCCTCCGTCGCTTGGCGCACTTCCAGTTTCGTCCGCACATGTTTCTCGATGTTTGGCGCGGTTCTGTTCTGGTTCTGCACCCGTTCCCCGGCGCACTTCTAGATGGATCCCGCACACGTTCCCGTCATGGCGCACTTCTGTTGCGGTCCAGCACACGTTCCTGTCGCTTGGCGCACTTCTATTTGGATCCACACATTTCTCGATGTTTAGCACACTTCCGGTTGTTCCCGCACACGTTACCTCGCACTCGGGGCACTTCTAGTTGGATCCCGTAAACGTTGCCCGGCGCATGGCGCACTCTAGTTGGGTTCTGCACACTTTCCGGCGCACTTCTAGATGGGTCCCGCACAAGTTTCTTTCGTTTCGTTTGGCGCACTTTTGTTTGGGTCCCGCACGTTGCCCGGCACTTGGCGCACTTCGCCAGTCGTCCCGCGCGTGTCTCGATGCATGGCGCACTTCCAGTTTTGTCCCGCACACGTTTCTCGATGCTTGGCACGCTTCCGGTTGGATCCCGCACACGTTACTCGGCACTCGGCGCACTTCTAATTGGGTTCTGCATACCTTCCCTGGCGCTCGGCACACTTCTAGATGAGTCCCGCACACGTTAACCGGCACTTCGCGCACTTCTGTTTGAATCCTGCACACGGTTCCCGGCGCTTTTCGCTCTTCCAGTTTCGTCCTGCACACGTTCCTCTATGCTTGGTAGACTTACAGTTGGGTCCCGCACACGTTCCTGTGGTTTCGTTTGGCACACTTCTATTTGGATCCCGCACACGTTCCCGGCGCTTGGCGCTTTTCTGTTTGGGTCCTGTACATGGTTCCCGTCGCTTGTTCTCTACTATTGAGATGGTACACGCGTTCCCCGGCGCTCAGCGCACTCTCTAGATGGGTCCCGCACACTTTTCCCGGCACTTGGCGCACTTCCAGTTTCGTCCCGCACGTGTCTCGATGCTTGGCGCACTTCCAGTTTCGTCCCGCACACGTTTCTCGATGCTTGGCACGCTTCCGGTTGGATCCCGCACACGTTACCCGGCACTCGGCGCACTTCTAATTGGGTTCTGCACACGTTCCCCGGCGCACTTCTAGATGGGTCCCGCACAAGTTTCTTTCGTTTCGTTTGGCGCACTTTTGTTTGGGTCCCGCACACGTTCCCGGCGCTTGGCGCTATTCTGTTTGGGTCCTGCACATGGTTCCCGTCGCTTGGCGCACTTATAGTTGGGTTCCGCACACGTTCCCCTGCACATGGCGCACTTCCAGTTCCGTCCCGCACACGTCCCCCGGCGCTCGGCGCACTTCTAGGTGAGTCCCACGCACGTTTCCCGGCTCTTGGCGTACTTCTGTTTGGGTCCTGCACACGGTTCTCAGCGCTTGGCGCACTTCTAGTGGGATGGTGCACATGTCCCCCGGCTCTAAGCGCGCTTCTAGTTGGATCCCGCACGCGTTGCCCGGTGCTTGGCGCACTCCTAGTTGGGTCCTGCACACCTTCCCTGGCGCTCTACACACTTCTAGATGGGTCCCGCACACTTTTCCCGGCACTTGGCGCACTTTCAGTTTCGTCCCGCACGTGTCTCGATGCTTGGCGCACTTCCAGTTTCGTCCCGCACATGTTTCTCGATGTTTGGCGCGCTTCTGTTTGGGTCCTGCACACGGTTCCCGGCGCACTTTTAGATTGATCCCACACACGTCCTCCGTCGCTTGGCGCACTTCCAGTTTCGTCCCGCACATGTTTCTCGATGTTTGGCGCGCTTCTGTTTGGGTCCTGCACACGGTTCCCGGCGCACTTCTAGATGGATCCCACACGTCCTCCGTCGCTTGGCGCACTTCCAGTTTCGTCCCGCACATGTTTCTCGATGTTTGGCGCGCTTCTGTTTGGGTCCTGCACACGGTTCCCGGCGCGCATCAGATGGATCCCCCACGTCCTCCGTCGCTTGGCGCACTTCCAGTTTCGTCCCGCACATGTTTCTCGATGTTTGGCGCGCTTCTGTTTGGGTTCTGCACCCGTTCCCCGGCGCACTTCTAGATGGATCCCGCACACGTTCCTCGTCACTTGGCGCACTTCTGTTGCGGTCCAGCACACGTTCCCGTCGCTTGGAGCACTTCTATTTGGATCCCGCACACGTTCCCCAGCGTTTGGCGCACTTCCAGTTTCGTCCCGCACACATTTCTCGATGTTTGGCACACTTCCGGTTGTTCCCGCACACGTTACCCCGCACTCGGGGCACTTCTAGTTGGATCCCGTAAACGTTGCCTGGCGCTTGGCGCACTCCTAGTTGGGTTCTGCACACGTTCCCCGGCGCAGTTCTAGATGGGTCCCGCACAAGTTTCTTTCGTTTCTTTTGGCGCACTTTTGTTTGGGTCCCGCACACGTTCCCGGCGCTTGGCGCTATTCTGTTTGGGTCCCCCACACGTCCCCCGGCGCTCGGCGCACTTCTAGGTGAGTCCCGCGCACGTTTCCCGGCTCTTGGCGCACTTCTGTTTGGGTCCTGCACACGGTTCCCGGCGCTTGGCGCACTTCTAGTGGGATGGTGCACATGTCTCCCGGCTCTAAGCGCGCTTCTAGTTGGATCCCGCACGCGCTGCCCGGCGCTTGGCGCACTCCTAGTTGGGTCCTGCACACCTTCCCTGGCGCTCTACACACTTCTAGATGGGTCCCGCACACTTTTCCCGGCACTTGGCGCACTTCCAGTTTCGTCCCGCACATGTTTCTCGATGTTTGGCGCGCTTCTGTTTGGGTCCTGCACACGGTTCCCGGCGCACTTCTAGATGGATCTCACACACGTCCTCCGTCGCTTGGCGCACTTCCAGTTTCGTCCCGCACATGTTTCTCGATGTTTGGCGCGCTTCTGTTCTGGTTCTGCACCCGTTCCCCGGCGCACTTCTAGATGGATCCCGCACACGTTCCCCGTCACTTGGCGCACTTCTGTTGCGGTCCAGCACACGTTCCCGTCGCTTGGCGCACTTCTATTTGGATCCCGCACACATTTCTCGATGTTTAGCACACTTCCGGTTGTTCCCGCACACGTTACCTCGCACTCGGGGCACTTCTAGTTGGATCCCGTAAACGTTGCCTGGCGCTTGGCGCACTCCTAGTTGGGTTCTGCACACGTTCTCCGGCGCACTTCTAGATGGGTCCCACACAAGTTTCTTTCGTTTCGTTTGGCGCACTTTTGTTTGGGTCCCGCACACGTTGCCCGGCACTTGGCGCACTTCCAGTCTCGTCCCGCACGTGTCTCGATGCTTGGCGCACTTCCAGTTTCGTCCCGCACACGTTTCTCGATGCTTGGCACGCTTCCGGTTGGATCCCGCACACGTTACCCGGCACTCGGCGCACTTCTAATTGGGTTCTGCATACCTTCCCTGGCGCTCGGCACACTTCTAGATGAGTCCCGCACACGTTAACCGGCACTTCGCGCACTTCTGTTTGAATCCTGCACACGGTTCCCGGCGCTTTTCGCTCTTCCAGTTTCGTCCTGCACACGTTCCTCTATGCTTGGTAGACTTACAGTTGGGTCCCGCACACGTTCCCGTCGTTTCGTTTGGCACACTTCTATTTGGATCCCGCACACGTTCCCGGCGCTTGGCGCTTTTCTGTTTGGGTCCTGTACATGGTTCCCGTCGCTTGTTCACTACTATTGAGATGGTACACGCGTTCCCCGGCGCTCAGCGCACTTCTAGTTGGATCGCGAACGCGTTTCGCGGCGCTAGGCGCCCTTCTAGTTGGGTCTTGCACACCTTCTCTGGCGCTCGGTACACTTCTAGATGGGTCCCGCACACTTTTCCCGGCACTTGGCGCACTTCCAGTTTCGTCCCGCACGTGTCTCGATGCTTGGCGCACTTCCAGTTTCGTCCCGCACACGTTTCTCGATGCTTGGCACGCTTCCGGTTGGATCCCGCACACGTCACCCGGCACTCGGCGCACTTCTAATTGGGTTCTGCACACGTTCCCCGGCGCACTTCTAGATGGATCCCGCCACAAGTTTCTTTCGTTTTGTTTGGCGCACTTTTTGTTTGGGTCCTGCACACGTTCCCGGCGCTTTCTGGCAGCTATTCTGTTTGGGTCCTGCACATGGTTCCTGTCGCTTGGCGCACTTATAGATTGGGTTCCGCACACGTTCCCCTGCACTGCAGCGCACTTCCAGTTCCGTTTCCGCACACGTCCCCGGCGCTCGGCTCACTTCTAGAGTGAGTCCCGCGAACGTTTCCCGGCTCTTGCGCGCACTTCTAGTGGGATGGTGCACATGTCCCCGGCTCTAAGCGCTTCTAGTTGGATCCGCACGCGTTGCCCGGCGCTTGGCGCACTCTAGTTGCCAGTCCTGCACACCTTCCCCTGGCACTCTACACACTTCTAAGATGGGTCCTGCACACTTTTCCCGGCACTTGGCGCACTTCCAGTTTCTGTCCCGGCACGCTGTCCTTGATGGCAGCGCACTTCCAGCTTCGTCCCGCACATGTTTCTCGATGTTTGGCGCGCTTCTGTTTGGGTCCTGCGCACGGTTCCCGGCGCACTTCTAGATGGATCCCGCACACGTTCCCCGTCACTTGGCGCACTTCTGTTGCGGTCCAGCACACGTTCCCGTCGCTTGGCGCACTTCTAATTGGGTTCTGCATACCTTCCCTGGCGCTCGGCACACTTCTAGATGAGTCCCGCACACGTTAACCGGCACTTCGCGCACTTCTGTTTGAATCCTGCACACGGTTCCCGGCGCTTTTCGCACTTCCAGTTTTTCTGTCCTTGCACATCGTTCCTCTATGCTTGGTAGAGCTTACAGTGGTGCTGCTGGGTCACACGTTCCTCGTGGTTTCGTTTGGCATTTACTTCTATTTGGATCCCTGCACACGTTCCCGGCGCTTGGCGCTTTTCTGTTTGGGTCCTGTACATGGTTCCCGTCCGCTTGTTCTCTACTATTGAGATGGTACACGCGTTCCCCGGCGTCTCCAGCGCACTTCTAGATTGGATCGCCCGAACGCGTTTTCGCGTAGGCGCCAGGCGCCCTTCTAGTTGGGTCTTGCACACCTCTCTCTGGCGCCCGGTACACTTCTAGATGGATCCCGCACACTTTTCCCGGCACTTGGCGCCGCACTTCCAGTTCTCTGTCCCGCACGTGTTCTCGATGCTTGGCGCACTTCCAGTTTCGTCCCGCACACGTTTCTCGATGCTTGGCACGCTTCCGGTTGGATCCCGCACACGTTACCCGGCACTCGGCGCACTTCTAATTGGGTTCTGCACACGTTCCCCGGCGCGCTTCTAGATGGGTCCCGCACAAGTTTCTTTCGTTTTGTTTGGCGCACTTTTGTTTGGGTCCCGCACACGTTCCCGGCGCTTGGCGCTATTCTGTTTGGGTCCTGCACATGGTTCCCGTCGCTTGGCGCACTTATAGTTGGGTTCCGCACACGTTCCCCTGCACATGGCGCACTTCCAGTTCCGTTCCGCACACGTCCCCCGGCGCTCGGCTCACTTCTAGGTGAGTCCCGCGAACGTTTCCCGGCTCTTGGCGCACTTCTAGTGGGATGGTGCACATGTCCCCCGGCTCTCAGCGCACCTCTAGTTGGATCCCGCACGCGTTGCCCGGCGCTTGGCGCAACCCTAGTTGGGTCCTGCACACCTTCCCTGGCGCTCGGCACACTTCTAGATGGGCCCCGCACACTTTTCCCGGCACTTGGCGCACTTTCAGCTCTTCGTCCCGCACGTGTCTCGATGCTTGGCGCACTTCCAGTTTCGTCCCGCACATGTTTCCTCGATGTTTGGCTCGCTTCTGTTTGGGTCCTGCGCACGGTTCCCGGCGCACTTCTCAGATGGATCCCGCACACGTTCCCCGTCACTTGGCGCACTTCTGTTGCGGTCCAGTTAACACGTTCCCGTCGCTTGCGCGCACTTCTAATTGGGTTCTGCATACCTTCCCTGGCGCTCGGCACACTTCTAGATGAGTCCCGCACACGTTAACCGGCACTTCGCGCACTTCTGTTTGAATCCTGCACACGGCTCCCGGCGCTTTTCGCACTTCCAGTTTCGTCCTGCACACGTTCCTCTATGCTTGGTAGACTTACAGTTGGGTCCCGCACACGTTCCCGGCGCTTGGCGCTTTTCTGTTTGGGTCCTGTACATGGTTCCCGTCGCTTGGTCACTATTGAGATGGTACACGCGTTCCCCGGCGCTCAGCGCACTTCTAGTTGGATCGCGAACGCGTTTCCCGGCGCTAGGCGATCTTCTAATTGGGTCTTGTACACCTTCTCTGGCGCTCGGTACACTTCTAGATGAGTCCCGCACACGTTCCCCGGCACTTCGCGCACTTCTAGTTGAGTTCTACATATCTTCCCTGGCGCTCGGCACACTTCTGGATGAGTCCCGCACACTTTCCCCGGCACTTCGCGCACTTCTGCTTAGATCCTGCACACGGTTCCCGGCGCTTGGCGCACTTATAGTTCCGTCCCGCACACGTTCCCCGGCGCTCGGCTCACTTCTAGGTGAGTCCCGCGCACGTTTCCCGGCTCTTGGCGCACTTCTGCTTGGATCCTGCACACGGTTCCCGGCGCTTGGCGCACTTCCATTTTCGTCCTGCACACGTTCCTCTAGGCTTTGCAGACTTACAGTTGGGTCCTGCACACGTCACACGGCAGTTGGCGCACTTCTATTTGGAAACCGCACACGTTCCCGGCGTCCTGCGCGCTCTCAAGTGAGTCCTGCTCACTTGAGTTGGCGCTCTTTGCACTCCTAACTGGGCCCCACTCACTATTCCCGGCGTCCTGCTCAATCCCAGTCGGGTCCCGCCCACTTTAGTCGGCGCTCTGCGCACTCGCAGTTGGGTCCCGCCTTGATGGATGAAAGGCAGAGCTACTCTAACCCTCGGAATCAATTCACTCTTGTCACAAAACCGCTCCAATCCTCTTCAGTAACCAACCGATCTACTTATCGTTAAATTGCTGCACACGGACCTACACACAGACAGAAGGGCACACACACACACACACACATTTTAAATTTCGCAATTTTTTTATAACTCGTGACACAATTATTACTTGTTTACATACCGATTTATTCCCATTCACTTTCAAGAATGCCGCTATACTCCGGCTGGCTTCTAAAGTGGAGCAATTCATCAGTAAACAGACATGTCATATTCAGGTAAATCAAGCTGTTTATCTAGTAGACTCTCATTCGATAGTGCTATCACCCTAAATTATCGAATGCTTTCACATGCTCCACTCTTCATTCTGTTGTTCGTGGGAGTCGCATTCTACGGACTTTCGAGACGGGATTTTTCAAATACTGTCACACTGGATAGATCTCAGTGCTTCAAACTTCGTTGATAATATGGTTGAGGCCGCGCGGCCCTATTGATGCTGTTATATCAACCATGTCTTTATCTGTCATTTGGCGCTTAGAGGAACATAACAGTTACAAAAAAAAAGGTACTAAACTGCATTCAGTTAGCTTAATCTACTAGACAAGTAGTGAACATACGATACACCGATGGATTTTATACCTCAATCCTCAAAAGAGGCATTTTAAGGGTTTCGGGTTCAGCGCGTATACCAAAAAAGTTTCTTTCTTCAGGTCTGGCTGAATCGTGTAACTCAACGTAAATCATCTAACCTACGCCGAACTTTACACCCTGACAAGGAACGACCCCACGCGGGAAGAGACGTCCTGAAAAAAGTTCCTCTGAGATTTGTGGGGAATGGATAAAGCAACAATAATCTATGTTCGGTTTTTCCTACGGGCAATCCGATATCTCAGAAAAAAGAAAAAACCATTTGAAACTACCTGTAACCTTCTACTCGGAGCAGCTAGAGTGAGTTCATATGCTCGGCACACATTAAGCTACAATAAAGTTGCCCTACGCAAGGTTTGGCCGGCTGATTTCGGCCCATTCGTGAGATATAAGCCGTTTCCGAGTATTTTCGTTTCATTTTCAGAAGGCGACAATCGGTTGCCCAATATATCCGCTGACCCTTCAACGAAAACTACTAAACTAATCTCGATGACTCAGAAATTTTTTGCGGTGATCTGGAGTGCGAGAGTCAGTGATATGGCGAGAAAAAAAAGATAAAGGAAATAAAGCAGATTGAGGTAGATAGGTGCTAGATGCAGCAGCCAGCCAATTTTCGCTTTTGAAAAACCGAAAGCACAGCCATGGTGGACGGTTGAAGAGAACGGGTCCGCTAATTTTTCATGTTTTTCCAATTTTTCGCTCTACCGGATGGTCCATAGGTAAAACCCGACGTACAGTAATGTTACTCTATCCACCCCCCACAACTTTTAGAAGAACTTTTTTTATGACGTCTCCTACCGCGGGGGATCGTCCCTCGTTAGAGGAAAAAGAAACATTCATTTGTGATTAGCTCCCCGAAATTCTCTCTCAGCAGGTTAAGGTGAACACAGAAAAGGGGAAAAGCACAAATATCACCGAGAAAAATAAAACGTTGCTTGTGGTGTTTAGTTGCATTATTTTCAGACAGCTCAAAAAACCAGTCAGACGTATATCGGTGTATTTCTGGAAAACCAGCCGCAGATAGTTCAAATGTATACCTTAAATGCGACTTGAAAGCCGACGGTGTAGATAAGGCAGACGAGGCGTGTAATCGGGTCGAGGGCCAAGCTACGCCTGACAAGGACAAGTATCATTATCAGTGCATGGTAAACGGAGCCTGCTGTCCAGGTGAGGAATATTTTTCTACTCACGTTCTACTCAAAATTTGTTTGTTAAACAGACTAGGCTGAGATATGGGGCTTTAGTAAACCCGCCGCTCATTGTCAGTCCGGGTCATCTGAGTGGAAGATAAGACGAGCCCGAATTGACTCAGGCCCGTACTAAAGCCGGCGACAATGTCAGCTTAGCCTATTTGAATTCATGTTCCGAAAACAAATCAGGCGAGCATCACATATTTTGGTATGAGACTATTCGGGGGGGGGACACTCAGGATTCAGTTGGAGAAAGAATGATACCGCTTTCAGAAGTCGAAGTATTTCCATGGAGTCTCCACGAAAACAATGCCTGATAACGCTATCAGGCATATGATAGCAGCCCAAGTTTTCATTTTCATAGAAGCTAATAGAAACAGTGAGCACCAAACAAGATAAGCTGAATCACTCCGCTCTGACTGACTTCCTGGCTAGAGAAGAGAGAAACAGCGTGCCAAGTCAGGAGTGCGCTCTTAACTTTTTTTAGGGATTAAAGGAGTAACCTAAATAGTTCAGAAGAGATACCGGGTTATCAATGTCTATCAATATCGGAATCAGCTTTCAAGGAACAACCAGCATTTCATTTATTGAGAAACGGAGAGTGAAGTTGGTCGACTAGTGAACCACGTGCATAAGGGCCGGTTGTTCTTATTATCACAGGTATCATCATGCCCCCATCATCATGGGTTCGCGAGACCGACCGCTTGAATGCAATCTATTGCTCGATACGATTTCAGACTCGTCTGACAAGGGAAGTATATAAAGCGTAGGTCCGATCTATTAAAACGACTAGTATCGATAGTATATCTTGTGGCTCAACAGTAAAACTGCGCAGTATCCCGCCCCGAGCTGCAGGTTCCAAAAAGTTATGAGCCTAAAAATGCCGTTTTTTGTGCTTTTGTACCTTACAAAGCGCATTGGTCTTTAGAAAATTCGGAAACGGACCTCAGAATTGTGTTCAGGGCCCAAAATTCCTCCCCCTAAGCAAAGTTTGGGTGAAGGCACATTTTCCACACTTTGTCCAGACTGATTGACTTAAAAACTGATTGACCCCAGATTTGACTTGAAAATCTTTTAGGGGTTTTTTGGGCGCCGCTCACGAATCTATGGTTTATTACTTGATTTTCCAAGGTTTTCGGCTAATTTCGTTCGAAGATTCCCAACCGGGAAAATGTTGAGGGAAAGTCGCGCTTTCGAGATTTCTGGATTTCTACGCTAGGTGTGCATCAAAATCATTCTCTGAGGGTTATTTGGAGTGCCAAACACGAATCTGGAGTCCGTTTATCGATTTTGGCCAGATTACGGTTGATTGCGGCGTACGGTAGTTTGCTTAAAATCTGAGATTTCACTCAAAATCATTCGGGGTGGAGAATACGAATTTAACGTTTGTCGATTTTCAAAATACTGAGGTGGGTTTAGCCCTCTAAATGACATGTTGCCTATCGTAACCTACAGTTAACCGCAAAATTTCGACCACTGGACTCTAGATTCGTGTTCACCACCCTACATTACCCCTGAATACAATAAATACGGAAAATGTTTTGAATCTCCCAAAAATGCCTGATGGATATACCCTTGCCTTATCGCGGAGCTCGAAAAATGCTCATAACTTTTCGGAACCTGCAGCTCAGGGCGGGATACTGCGCATTTTTACTATTGAGCGAGGAGAGATACTAACGATACTAGTCGTTTTGGCAGATGCGTTTACCACTCTAAACACTTTCCTTGTGAGTCCTGTCTGAATCATTTCGGGCTCGTCTTTTCGCCCGCTCACTTGTTCTTGACTGAGTGGTGGGTTTGTTACGGGACTCAAACAGGACTCAGACGAGCCCGAAATTGTATTAAGCGGTAGATTGCATTCAAGCAGCCGGTCTCGAAAGTCCATGATATGATGAGGGCATGATGATATCTGTAATGATAAGAACAACCGGCCCTTATTCTGTACGTGGTCGACCGACCCCACGCTCCCTTTCCTAGTAAATGGAATGCTTGTTTTTTCGTGGTAGCTGGTACTGATATTGATAAGTTTGTGATATACTGATGAGCCGATATCTCTTCCGAATGACATAGGTTGCTCCTTCGCTCTTTTAAAAACTCAGGGCGCTCTCCTGATCTGGAACGCTCAGAACATGGATTCAGTAAGGCTAAACTGATTTTTCCCCCGCGTTACTACGAGCCATGTTCATTTCAGGCGATCTCATGAACCATCCTTGGTTGATATCGGTACCAAGAAAGGTTTCCTTATGAGGAAATTTTCTTGGGACGCATTCTAGAAAAAAAAATTCATAGACAAGTTCTCCTGCTCCAACCCGTCTAAAACATTTTTGCCTACAAAACGTTTTAGCGATTGCCTACTTACCTGTAGTCCTACCCTCTTGCTATCGGACCAACCTACCCACTTACCTGCCCGTCCCCCACCCCGGGTCAGGTGGTTGTTGTCCGGCCGGAGGACGTGGCCGCTCTAGTACGGGTTCAAATAGGACACGCGTTGACTACCCCCTCCGCGTTTTTCAAGAATCGATTTCTCTGCCAAAGGGATGAACTTCACAACGTTCTTAAGTTCAATGTGTTAACCTATCTTAGATTCGACCAAGGAAATCGTGGTTCATCAGCAGCCCCACTTTAGCACAAGGTTCGAACTTTTGTGAAAATAGCGGGGGCTCAATACGAATAAATTGTTGCAAAAACAACTTTTCGAGCGCCTGAAAAGTTCCTTTTTCTTTTACTGGCATTCCGTGTTGAAGAATGACTTCCTTGCGTGTCTTCGTTCTTCAGTACATTGCCGGGCTGTCTCATTACCATGGCTCGCTCTCGCTCGACAATTGCGAATGAAGAGAAATACGGGCCTGAGACAACTCTTCCACCTACTTTTCACCTTAATAATATGGGCATCTTTAAGGAGCCATAACTCTGTTTTTATGGGGTCCTGTAAAATTCCAGAGATATCGCTGTGATCAGCGTTTGACTCTCTCCAAGATAAGCATGAAATTTGAAAATTAATTCTCTGGGCTTAGTGTGCTTTTGAAACAGGATGAAAGTCGCGTCCTTGCTCGCTGAACCTTCTGCAGCTCCTGAAGTTTCGAACCCTCTCAAAGCATACAGCAATGACGCGCACAGCAACTGCTTGGGGGCATTTGCTGACAAAGCGCCAAGCCTAACGTCGGGAATGGTTTTGCTCTTCAGAACTCTTAGGTAAGTGGATTCGTTTCCTGTTTCCTGTACGGAAAACGCTAGAAATGTGGACCGATGCACACGCTGGGATGTTCGAACTTTTCCCGATAAAAAATTCCAATTCGGCAACTGTTCTGATAAAATAGACGCAGGACAACTGTCATGTGACGTGGACGGGTGATCCAATGGGTCGGTAGTTCTACGAGATTTCCATCCACTTACTGGCCGTTTTTGGTGAACTTCCATTTTTGCTCCACTTTGAAGCCAGCAGACACGCTCGAAAAAGTTCGCGTCGTTATAAGCGTCAAAAATGAGTCAAACTACTAGATTTGAGCAATGCCTGTTGGAAAATTTTGTCAACCCCGCCCACGAGCTTCGACAACCCCGCCCGAAAATACAAATACTGTGCTTATCTGGGCCAAATTCCGGTCCGCATTTGCGTCTTGACACGCTTTGCGGCCGCACGCTCCCGAGTCAGAAAAGCTTCCAGCGCCGCAGCCGCCGATCTGCTGGCTCTAGGTGGGTTTTGGAAACTGGAAACTAAGAAAAATTGGAGAACATGGTATAAAAAAGCCACATCGAGTCGGCTTTGGCGCTGGAAACCCGACTGACTCGAGCGCGTGCGGCTGCAAAGCGTGTCGAGACGCGATTGCGGACCGGAATTTGGCCCAGATAAGCACAGTAAGTCCAGATGGATTCTTCGAATACGGTCATTGACTGGTTTTTGATGCTTTCAATGAGGTGAGCGTTCCAGTACAGACGGTAGGAATCTATCGACTCCATCACCTCAACCGTGTTCGCCGCAAATATTCACTGCTTCAACTGCGCAGTGTAGCTCGTCCATTTTTACCCGATATCAAAAGCAACCGTTATCCCTGTATTTGCATAGAGTTTTCGTCAGTTTTTTCGTTAGTTCCCTATATTAACTGGTCCAAACCTTCGTTTTGTGTCATAAAATCAATACCATTTGTGAGCGTCTCTGCTGCCTTTAAGGGACCCAGAGCTTACGTTTTTGCTGAAAACGGGCGACTCTTCTATTGTGAACACTGCATTTCATCGCTCACAGCAGTTCTGTCTCTCAACCCTACAAGAAGATGTAGCATATGCTTTGTTGCAAAAGTTTCAATCAGCCACCAGTATTGAACCTATGACATTTGCCTCATAATAATGCGCAAATGGTGTTTTTGCCATCCCATCATCGACGATATTGCATGCCAATTTCTGTCAACACATTTTTGTGCAGGAGCGCACAACATTCTTACCAACGTGCGCTCTCCTCCAACGGCCTCTTCTTAAAAAACAGGGTTCGCAAAAGAAATATTTTAACTCTTCTCATGAGAATGTAGATTTAGTCATCATGGAAGTAAGAATAAGTGGAAAAGTAAAAATCTGTCGAAAAACTCACAAAAACAAGGTGGAACGGTAAAAATTAAAGATGTCCGTACGGCCAGGTATTAAAGGCAGTGTTCACGGAGAAAAAGTTGCACGCTTTTTTGGCTAAAGCGTAAGCTTTGGGTCCCTCTACGAAGATTAAGAACGGAAGTGCGACAAAAAACGGCCGTTAACTAGGTGAAAATCTCGTGGGCCAGCCAACCCATTGGGTCACTCCGCACACGTGTTTTAACGGTTTCCTTGGATTTGTAGTTAGATGAGCGATGGTTTCCGATCAAAAGCCCCCTTCTTCTCTTTATTCTCAACGTCTCTCTTTACTCAGGCCAGCCCGCACACATCGGCTCCAAAAAGAGTAACAAGCCTCGGACAACTCGTCCACAATGCTTCCCTAGCTTAATTTTTGAGGCACCATAACTCCGTTTCCAGAAAGTCTTGTACGATTCCAGATTGGAATCAAAATGGGACCATTTTCAAGATAGGCGGAAAAACACAGAAACGACTTTCATCGTGAACACTGCCTCTAAAGAGATTTTCACGAATGCTCGTCTATCCGTCTTTTATTTTGCCCTTAAAGTTGACAGTAGTCCAAAGAAGTGCTCAGAAATTACTTTGAAACCAAATCAAAGATTGCAAAACAGGCATTAACAAAGATATCAATATTTGTGGGCAGGTGGACAACAAGCAACAACTTGTTGCTGAGTGCTTTTCCTTCGACTTTTCATTTATTTTGATTTTTGTGATGGACAGATTTACCTTCTAATGAGGAGAGCACAACAAGCATTTTTATTGAGAGCCCTGCTTTTAACTCTCCGTAAGAGGGCGGTTCCAGGGTTTTGAAGACAGAAGCGGAGAATAAACCCTGCCTTTAAAGGCACAGTCCAACCTCAGAATCGGTTTTTCGCTTCTCAGCCTATCTTGGAGAAAATTTCACGCTGATCACAATGGTGTCTCCAGAGTCGCTCAGAACTCACTACAAACGGAGTTATGGCCCCTCAAAAATCTCGATTTTGAACGGCTAGAAATTCACGGACGAGTTGTCTCGAGCCTGTATTTTCTTGTTATTAGCAGCCATAATTCTCAAGCTGGTGACAATATAAAGCCAGACCGAAAACAAATCGAAGAACATAGGATTTGAATAAAATCATTCGCGCGTCTCTTTTCTATTGAGGTCGGAAACCTGGCAGGGGGCGTTACCCACTTTTTCTTCAAAGGGGCGTGGCCGACTTTTTCCTAGCTTTTTTCTCGCTTATTTGAGCGAATTGAGATTTCGCGCTTGGCAGGCTTGCTATAGGCGGCGACCGGATCATAATATCAAAAATTACCTCTGAGGTTGGACTGTGCCTTTAAAGGCGCAGAAGACAGGAAAATTCATCTCATATTTTATGCATATCTTGGAGAGAATCACGCGCTGCAAACAATGGTGTCTCCTAAAACGCTCAAGGTTGCCTACAAACCATTTTACGGCTCCTTTAAAGTAACTATATTTTAAGGTAAAAGTTTTGGTGGACGAGTTGTCCGTATCACTTTATTCGCAGTCGTTGCACGAGAGTGATATGGGGGTGATGAGGAGACAGATCGGCAAGGGAGGAGAAATTGAAAACGTTTTTAACGTTGGATGGGTGTCATTGCCGGTTTTTGACCCATACCATTTTTGGTCGTGGAGATATACCTTTCTTGACGGTTGTTTTTGCAATTCCCATGAAATTCTGGGTCGAAGGACGTTTTCAGGTTCAAAAAATACGTTCTCACTCTTCCAGCCGATGTCGGTTTATAAAGTGCATTTACTGTGCCTGAAGTTATGGGGTTTTCGTTCATAACTTTTCTACGGTAAAAGGTGGACCTTGGCGAAGGTCGTTTTCGGAGTCCCCAAAGAATTCTGCGTTGAGTAGTGTTTCCAAGTGGGGAGAATACTTTCTCAATCCTTCAGTTTAATTTGTTTTACGAAACGCCGGTTTTTGACCTATAACTCTTTGACCATTGAAGATAGGTGTGGTGAAGGTTGTTTTTGTTCGGGGGGGGGGGGGGGGGCACTCGAGAAAATGGAATTATTCATCAATGAACATGAAAATTTGCGCTGATATCATATGTCTGGTAGCAGTCATTGTTTTCGTGGAGATTCCATGGAAACACTTCGATTTCTGAAAGCGGTATCGCTCATTCTTCGAATGAATCCTGAGTGGCCCTTCACGAACTAGTGTCATACCGTTTTTGAAATCTACGTGAAATTCTGCATCGAATGATATATCGGGTTCCTAACTTTGTTTGCTCTATGAGCCAGCCAGGTCGGTGGAGGCGAGCTCCATACTAATCCCCATAGGAAGCTTTCGCCTCCATGATATAAATGAGAGACGCAGAGTTCAGCTGGAGCCAACAACGGGGCTCAGCTCCAACGACCTGGCTGGACCATGGGGCTAGCAAAGTTAGGAACCTGAAATACCAATCGACGCAGAATTTTACGCAGATTCCGAAAACAGCTTTCTCCACACGTATCTCCAATGGTTGAAGAGTTATGGGCCAAAAACCCGTGTTTCGTAAAACGAATTAGACTGAAGGATAGAGAAAATATGTTCCCCACCTGAAAACACTAGTCGACGCGGAATTCTATGTGGATTTCGAAAACAGTCTTCACTAAATGTCCATCTCTTACCGTAGAAAAGTTATGAACGAAAAACCGAAAATTTTGGGCAAAATAAATGCACTTTATAAACAGAAATCGGCTGGAAGAGTGAGGCCGTATTTTTTGAACCTGAAAAGGCTTTCCGTTCTTCGATGCAGAATTTCTCGAGGATTCCGAACACAGTCTTCACTGAGGTGTTATTTTTGAGGGAAAAAGTTATGAAGGGAAAACTGGCACTTTGCAAGCCGAACTTGTTCGGAGCTCTTCAGAAAACTTTTCGTCTAAGAATTTTACCGAAATTTCTAAAAAAAACCTTTCCGCTTAATATCCTTCTCCGAAGGCATAAATGTTGATGGCGGAAAGGCTGTAATTTTTTGGTTGAGGTCAGGTTACCTCATGAAGTTTGAGGCACAAAAAAAAGACGAAAAGATCGAAAAAACAACCTTAACCTCTTTGTTCGGCGAACCATACAACAACCTACACCTCTCGAACCGCTGTTTCCACCCCAACGAAGCTATGGTTGAAACCGATAATAAGTTTGAGCCGTTCGGTCCGAGAAGAGGAGCAGTCTGTCATATAGGAAACTGGTTATCAACAATTACGTTTCGCCATAACCGACCCTTCTACTGCTAATTACGCCCGTCTGGGAATGCCAGGGAAAGGTGTCACCAAAAGTGTAAATTGGAAAGAATAATCAAATACTCGTAATGCAAAAAGAATGTTCAGTTCACCTATGATCTAGACAGCAAATTCGAATTCTCAGGCGATTCTCGGCCCCGAGCCGCGCCGAAAAGAAATGGGCCGCTTGAGAGCGGTCCATTCTCTCAATCTCTGGGCCACTGCTGTAGCTGTTCGGGCGAACTGCAGAAGCCCGGACAGCATGCTCGGAAAGCAACAGTGTTGGCTCGGACAGCAAATGAACTCGATTCGCAGATTGGGAAAACGAGCCGGCGAGCCGAACTGTCAGTCGGTCCGGGGCCGAGAATCGCCTGAGTTGTTCCCCCAATAGCATTTTCAGGATTTGTAACGATTTGAGGTCGAAATTTTGTAAAGCTAAAATTGTGAAAAAAAAAACCAGAAACGCCCGTAATCCGTGAACTAGTTATTCGTAATTACGCACATCCCTGGCCCCCTGCTGAGTTCAAAAATCAAGAGAGAGGCTCAGCTCGTGTTAGTTCTTCCCTTCGCCCACCCTTCCCTTCTCGCTCCGCTCATTTCATGCTCAATATGGGCGTGAGTAGATTTTCTACGTTTTCCCATTTTTTGTCGGTCTAGATTTACAACGCGATCTGCTCCGCTGCGTTGGCTGCGAACGGCGAGGAAAAACAGGCTCGAGAAAACCGCCGCATTTCACAACCTTTGAGTGATCATAACTCCGTTCGCAGTGGGTTTTCAGCGATTCTGTGACATTCAAGCATACATTCTTGAACTCGTCTACTGCTCCTAACTGCAACAATGCATCAAATCACCCTAATTAGTTTTGAAAAAAAAATTCACTCCAACAGTTCTGTCCAACATCTTGATAAATATTATCTCCTCTGTCTACAACACCTGTGTAAAAATCTCGTGCTACACCCAAATGTTATGTGATGTGTGTTTTAGTTGCGAGGTGCCTGAAAACCGAATATCCTTTTATGAGAACGGAAATGGAATGTAAAACTGCAGAAGATTGTCTTCCTGGTGAAAAAGACAAGTCCAATCTTCTATCGAGAGCAACATGCCAAGATTACTATGACAATACAAACAAAGTTGTAGGAAAGAGATGTTGTGGAGCAAGTAAGTCACACCTTCCGCTAGAAGAACAAAAACCCTGAAAGTCCACTTTAGAAGTTCCATTTCACGTCTTTTTAAGAGAGCAATTTGTGCGTATTGTGTACTGTTAGCCCCGATGCCTGGCCACGGTAAACATCATCTTGGTTGTTCTCCAGCAACTACTCTGCTAGCGCGTATTTAAAAGCTTCCGAGGGTGCGGCCTGTTGCACGTTCTCATTCCACTTGACGAGAATTCACGCATTTAGCGACGATCGCTACAACTCGCATATTCTTACGTCAAAGGTGCAAGGGTGCAAGCTCTATGTATATCCCACGTACGTAAATTCGCTACATTGTTCGCGCTCTGGCTAAACCGCACATTCTCGCCGTAATTCTGTAGCGAGAATTCACGGCTTTACCGACAGCCTGTGTTGAACAGCAATCTCAAAACACTCTGGCTACGCTGAAAGCGGAGAGGCCGTTTGCACAATTTCGGTCCACTCACCTCACGGAGTGATTACTTCTCACTCTGAGGCTCCAGTCAGAGTTAGTGCTATCCGCATCTGTAACCACCGACTCCCCTCGACCCCCCCCCCCCCAACATCCCCCAACACCCACCCGGTCGATACGTATGATTAAAATGAAGGGGTGAGGTTGAGAAAATCACTCGATGTATCCAACTAGATATGACGATGATTACGTGGCCGACAGGATTGCACCTGCTCGGAGAAATAGTGAAGGAGAGTATAGTGAAGAAACGGAGTTAGCAGTAAGGCTAGCTTTCTAGTGATACGCAATGTTTTATCATCGGCCCGCCCACCCGGTGATTTTTTCATCCGCCGTCATTCACGTGGATATCGACCGCGTCGGATACACCGAGTGATTTTCTCGACCCCACTCCATCATTTTAATCATACGTATCGACCGGGTGGGTGTTGGGGGGTGTTGGGGGGTGTTGGAGGGATACACCGAGTGATTTTCTCAACCTCACTCCATCATTTTATTCATACGTATCGACCGGTTGGGTGTTGAGGGGTGTTGGGGGGTGTTGGAGGGATACACGGGGTGATTTTCGCATCCCATTTCCAATGCTTTCTGTGTGTATCGACCGGCCTGGATACGTCGGCTCGTCCAACATTGACCGGGGCCTGAGACTGGTCGTGAAGGGCGACTTCAATCGTTCAGGACTCTGCCAATGATTATTTTGACGGCGCTGATGTTGCAGACCTTGGGGAAGAAACGGCGACGCGGTCGTTCACAGCTGAGATCGCCTTTCTAGTACGGATCAGGGCGGGGTGGATCGACCGTTCGAGTGCTGCACGGGGAGTTTACGTAGATTATACGGATGATGCAGCAAAAATTTTTGTAGATTCTGTGGGTACTGTAGCAGAAGTTTACGTAGAATATGCGGGCGGAGTAGCTACAATTTCACAAACTGAGGCTAAAATTTCTGTAGTTTACGCAAAATTCTTGCGGCAATTTCATTCCTCCGAAACACTGGGCATCTGCGGTTTTCGTGGTAGGCATCTAGCCACGCGTTAGCGGAGAACACAGGAGTCCTATTCCCAATCTGTGGTGTGAGGCACAGATTGGGTTATAGGCCAACTGTCGCGACGCGGGACCCTCGCCCAAGGCTACGGCCTAGTAGCATCGGTGGACAAGGGGTCTGGGTCCCGGGGCCGCGCTTAGGGTATTATCAGAGGACTTACGCACACGTTCCCAAGCTCGCCGAAGACTGCCACGTGGTTGAGAATACCAAGCCTAACCTAGGAGGGTATATGGTAACCTGCGGTGCGATGGCCCTACAGCCTCTGCCAACAACTATGGTGGAGTGACGCCATACCCACATGCGGGGTTAACACTGCCACAGTTTATAACACACACCTTGCAATTCCGCCCTCTGCGGATCAATCAATACTCGGCCAATCGATAACCAACGTGCTTGGCGCAACAAGATACTTCGTACACAACAGAACACCATTATGCGCATACATTTTTTACGATACTCCCGACTTGCGGTCAAACAATAAAACAATAAAAATAACATTCTAAACTAGGGGACGGACCTTGCCCAGGCGCTTAGCTAAAGTGGGTCTGACCCAGAGCAACAACCCCCAGGGCGTACCGTGGGCATGCACGGGGAGACGTGTGTCCACGTTCGTGCACAGGCCAAGCAGAGGGCCCCAGGCTTACCTGTATTACTGGCGCCGTGGTGATGACATCTGGCGACGAGGCTGTTGTTGCTGCTAGCGGCTCGAGGTGTTGTCGACGGGCGCAGGCAGGACGCCACTGCGCGCGGGGCCAAGGCCCGTTCGGAGTCGATGACGAGACGACCACTCGCGGAGGCAGGCAGGAGACGAGACTGGCAGGGGGACGCCGAGTCGATTGGCGCGACGTCGCGAAGGCGCCGCGCGCGACGTTCTAGAAGACTGCGTCCTTTAAGATATCGCGACGGGACCAGTGTGGACGTGGCTGAGGCGAACCTTTATGATGAGAGTCGTACGAAACGTCACGACACTGGGGGCCACGAGAAGAAGACGCGGCGGGCGCAAAGTGTTGAAGCCCCGAGCCGTTACCTACCTATATGGACAGTGCAAACAACGTCAAAATTGCCCTACACCTAATGGCGCGGCCTACGTTGACGGCGTCCATCATAGTTGCTTGCCGTGAGCTGGTATGACAGGCGAAGGTCCGTGGGAGGGTAGGCTGACGATGATGACTACAGGGTCAAATTCTCCCTAAGCATCAAAAACCTACGGTGCGGGAGATGTGCACTATTTTTAAAAACAATGTATACATTTATACATAATGAGATCAGTCCATCTCGAATGTTTCTTGCGCGTTGTTGAAGGTGGCGCGTGGATGGATGACGTGGAGTCGTCATTGATCGTCGGAGTGACGGCGCGGGATGTTGAACAACGGCTTGAAGTAGAACAACATGATGTTGACCAGACTGCGGCTCGACATTGGATGGTGGATTGAGTTCTGCAGCGGCTTGACATCAGCGGCTCGACATACAGCGGCTTGACATTGAATAGCGCGGATTGCATCGAACAGCCGCTCGAAATCAGAAGGCGCGGAATGACCAGGCAGCGGCTCGACACTCAGCGGCTCGACATGCAGCGGCTCGACATGACATTCTTGACCGTGAGGGGATCCTGCTAGCCATAAGGTCTAGAATTAAATGAAAATTAATGAAAAGATTGGGAAGGACTACAAAGTCCTTCCCTCAAGGCGCGGTAGTATGTTCCAAAAAAACAAGGCGCGGTTTTACTATTCTCAAAACAGGCGTGGAAAACAAGTAATCCAAGCTTACACTTCCCATTCACTTCTCTGTGTGACACGATTTTCCTGTGGTCCTGTGTCCGCTTCCCACATTTCAGACCGCTCATCCTGGAAAGAAAGGCAGAGCGCCAAAAAATAGGTCGAAACGACCTAGCGTGGGGGCGGCAAGAACAGAAATTTAGTGTGCGGTGTCACGCGGATTTTGCCCAGAGCGCGATGGTCTGCGCAAGAGAAATTTGGGTAAGAGCAAACTTGAGGCGCGGATAAACTCAGAGAGCAAGTAAGGAAAAAAGGCGCGGTGATGGTGAACAAAGGCACGAAAGAACAAGGAAGGCGCATTTAAGACCAGCGTACTAAGACGCAGGCGCGGTGGAAATATGAAACGAAATAGAACTTAAAAAATGCGCGGTAGAAGGTTGAAGAGAAAAAATGAAGCGCTGTGGTTGCTGATAAAAAACAGAGGCGCGATATGGAGCTGTATAAAAAAAGGCGCGGTAGAGAGGCAACCTAAGTGGAGGTCAAATAGGCTGCGCTCTAGATTAACACCCAGATAAAGTACCCAAATTAGAACGGGATGAAGTTGTAGAGTGGTGAGTCACCACTTTCCCACTAGTTCGCGGTTAAGTGATGAGTCATCAACCTCAAGAAAAAAAAACTAGTAGAAAAATTTGAAGTCTGGTCAGGTTGCGCGGGAATGGCGAGCGCGGTGAGCAGTTTAAACTACGAAGAAATATAGGTGGTTGGGGGGTGAGGGGAATTGATGCAAAAGGAAAGGGTGTCCCTTTCTCTAGGACTTTTTGACGCGATGATGGAAAAAAGTCAGAAAAAAGAGATGTGGATGATGAAAGAAGAAACGCGAAAGGCGAGGGAATCAAAGTCCAATGCGCTGCAAGCCGAAGTATGATATTTCTAACGCAGAATAGCCTGACCAGATTATTTTGAGTAAAGCCGATGTTGGTGGCGCAGAGTAGATGGATGTTGTAAGCGCTGATGTTAACTTGGCGCTGCTGTTAGTCCATTGCGAGCACAGGATGCAAAGAAACAACCGAATCCAGCAATGATCGACGTCGAATGGCCGTCCAGCCGCGGAGTGATCGATAAAGGCGGCGGCGTGGGTCGGCAGTTTGAATCCGGCGGCGCCGCGACGCGGTATGATGCGGCGCGGTTGCTGGATTGGAGCACATCTGACGATCGTACATTGAAATGTGGCCGAAACCTGCGCTGAAATGGATTTTTAGTTTGGAATAAAAGTTGTCATACCTGATGGTGTTGGCATAGCTAGGTAGATCGGTCTGCGCGACTGATTGGATAAATGTGTGTGTATTGACTATAATTATGAATGGTAGTCACTGTACTTCGTCCAATGTTGTCGAAGGCGCGTCGATCGATGTCTGAAACGATGAGACCCCCGGGCGGTTCGATAACAAACAGTTCGCGCCGATATCAGGCGCGCTGCGACGAGACGCGGCCACGCTGGCACGTGTCCAAAATCGACCATTGGCGAAACTAAAGGGTTTAAAGGACGGAAAACATATTGGAAATACTGTAATAAGATTGTAGAAAGTGAGAATAGGCAGAAAGTGTTATCGAAAATCTTTTTGAGTGAATTGCGCGGACCGAAACCAGATTTTAGACTTTTGGAGCCTGATTTTTGGCGCATAGCTCATATTTGAACGCGGAAACCAAGGCAGAAGGGCTCTGAAATCCAGATTAAACGCACTTGACGAGACAAAGTGACGCACTGCGATGAGTAATGATCACAAATGCGCGGCAATACAGGATACGATCGGATTATGAGGGCGCACAGGTGGTAAACCTACGATGTCTGGCGAGCCAAGAATGGGTAGAGTGGGCGCTGTCCATGACACAACCAATGAGGCTTTGCGTTGGACGCTATATGAGGTGTCATGGGCAGGCTCAACACCGTCGGAGGTGATAATGGAAGTGCCTGCAGAACACTTTGACCCAGAAGGCGTTGCACACGACCACATCCAAGTCCACACAAGGACTGCGGCTACACTAGACGTCTGAGATAAACCTGCAAATGCGCGTTAGAAAAATAAGGTTGTTCCGAGCAAACAATGGTATATAAAGTTGGATTTTGATCAAAATGATGGTATTTTTAGAACGATGAGGTTTGAATTTTTGGGGCGTGGTTTCTAGTCCTCTGCTCGACTCATCGCCTGCTGCCACCAAGCGAGGTTTTCGCCGAACAGAGGACGAGATGAATGTGCCCAAGGGGCGAAAAATATGGGCAGTTTGTGCTGATATGAAAAATGTTGCATTTTACGATTGGGATGAGAGAAAAATTGATCATTGTGGTCTGAGTGAACTAGCGAGATTTAGGTGACCAATACGATCCTGCTGCTCGTTCCAAGGCGTTTTTTACGCTCCATTTCGGTAAATGTCGCATTGCGGCAATTATCGATCAGCAACCTGTTGTGAGAGCAATAGCCAGGAAATTCCGCTTCCAAATAAGACCTCTACGCAAGGGTCGCATAAAACGTGAGCGTGCACAGGGCGACCAATTAGAACTATAGGCGGGGCAATGGTTCGACAAAAGTGCAGAAGAACAAAGTTAGCAACGCGTGCGCTGCAAACGCTCTGCAGGATGGAAAAATGCACTTGAGTGGTGGTAAAACGCAATTAGGACGTACTGATTGGTTATAAAAAAAATAGGCGGGAGACTCGCAACATACAAGCATGGCGCAGAGAATTTATGCACTCATGGTGACGTATTGTGCTGCTAGAACACCTTGGCCATCAGCATTCTACGGCGAATTGTGCGACAAGCGATGAAATACGACTGATCCAAGCAACTTTCAGCATTGGCGGACAAACGTGTAAAATAAACAGGAAATGCGCTCCACAGGCGAGTACTGTGGCAAGGCATATAGTTGTGGCGAATGAATGAACATAAGTCTGCGAAGTTAACTGCGGATGCAACGTGCAACTGAAAAAGAGCATTAGGAACATGTGATGCCACGGAGCCCCTACGGCCCTGCAACCCCGCGGTTAACAGGAGAGATTATTCCTCACACCTTTTGGGTGCTCCTATTTCCAGTGACCGGTCCGTGGTATCCCGCGCCCCCCATTTCCTCCGCCGTGTCCATGCCACTTGAAGCAGCGGAGGTGGGAAGACGCGACCACAAGGAGACAGGAGGGCCAATGCCTCATTCGAGAGACCCAGAAAACGCTGTCACATCACTGAAACACTAATGATTAGGCAATTGCGACGAAACCTCAACACAGTCAACTAGACACACCGCTGAGCAGGGAACGTGACGAGTTCGATCACCACAGCCGAGTGCGGGTTTCCCACACACCCAACTGCGGCCCGATGCACCATGTCGCGACGCGGGACCCTCGCCCAAGGCTACGGCCTAGTAGCATCGGTGGACAAGGGGTCTGGGTCCCGGGGCCGCGCTTAGGGTATTATCAGAGGACTTACGCACACGTTCCCAAGCTCGCCGAAGACTGCCACGTGGTTGAGAATACCAAGCCTAACCTAGGAGGGTATATGGTAACCTGCGGTGCGATGGCCCTACAGCCTCTGCCAACAACTATGGTGGAGTGACGCCATACCCACATGCGGGGTTAACACTGCCACAGTTTATAACACACATCTTGCAATTCCGCCCTCTGCGGATCAATCAATACTCGGCCAATCGATAACCAACGTGCTTGGCGCAACAAGATACTTCGTACACAACAGAACACCATTATGCGCATACTTTACGATACTCCCGACTTGCGGTCAAACAATAAAACAATAAAAATAACATTCTAAACTAGGGGACGGACCTTGCCCAGGCGCTTAGCTAAAGTGGGTCTGACCCAGAGCAACCACCCCCAGGGCGTACCGTGGGCATGCACGGGGAGACGTGTGTCCACGTCCGTGCAGAGGCCAGGCAGAGGGCCCCAGGGTTACCTGTATTACTGGCGCCGTGGTGATGACATCTGGCGACGAGGCTGTTGTTGCTGCTGGCGGCTCGTGGTGTTGTCGACGGGCGCAGGCAGGACGCCACTGCGCGCGGGGCCAAGGCCCATTCGGAGTCGATGACGAGACGACCACTCGCGGAGGCAGGCAGGAGACGAGACTGGCAGGGGGGACGCCGAGTCGATTGGCGCGACGTCGCGAAGGCGCCGCGCGCGATGTTCTAGAAGACTGCGTCCTTTAAGATATCGCGACGGGACCAGTGTAGACGTGGCTGAGGCGAACCTTTATGATGAGAGTCGTACGAAACGTCACGACACCAACCATACTACAGGGACAAGGGACTCGGCGAAATGTCACCATCTATATCGACCGAAAATAAATATGCCTAATATGCGCTGTCACTGGTCTAGGGAAGTATGATCCCTGCATTACGCTTTCCACTTTGATCCGCCAATTGGCAAGCTGTGAGGTACTTCGACACAATTCTGTCGCTACAGTAGGCCTGCGAAGTATATAGGGCACTAAGTTGTAACAAAAGATGTCACGGTCAACCTAGGCGTTTAACTTTAGAAGATGAGCGACAAAGAGGAAAAAATTAAGAGATGTACTTCTTTCGGAGGACATGATTAGCCATTGAATATAACTTTTAATGGGCCCAGCAAAGGCTTTCACACGGTCTACCGCTACAATATCGCTCATAGTTCTCGATCACATAGCATACGGCTGCGTTTTCTCGCATTTTCAGCGTAGTTTTTGAATTACTTCTTTTGAAATCTTTTCTTTCAATTCAGGAGATTTTGAGTCCAGAAGAGGAGGGCTGTTCTGCGATGAATTGCTTGCTAGAATGTGATTACTAACAAAAAGTTGACTCCCTTATCATTATACAGTAAGCTTCGGTAAATGCCTAGTGACCTGTCGATTTCTATTATCACCAGCAGCGGAGCGGTGGGCCTTGCTGAAATATAATTATAAGGAGTTTCTGACGAAAAAGCCACCGCTACCCGCTGTGATAACCGAAAACATGAGTTCACTTGGAATGAACCAGAGTCTACATATAGTGTTGTGCCACTTCACACTGTATTCGCATACTGTATAGCACAATGGACATAATATCTCACGAACGGTTCATTTGAACCTAAGCGATTGAACGGTTAGACGGATTAAATGACCAGGAATTGTGCTGCGCGCCTCGCTTCCATGTTTGACTTTGATCACTTCTCGCGCGTATGCCCTAAACAGAGATCACCTGTTAATGCTGTCACCAGAAAAAACATGTCTGACATTATTCGAAAAGTCGCATCAAATTACATAGCTTAGCGAAATTTATCGCATTCAGTCATCGCTTTGAAAAGATGTAGCGCCCTAAAGAACGCGAAATTTCTCTCCGCCACCGCGTCCTTTCGTCTAATTTTTTTTCTGAAAGGCGTGGACCAAATTGCTTAAAACTTGGGGACTGAAAGCAGTCGGCTACGAGATCCTAAAAATAGTCCCCAGAACTTATCGATTTCACATCTGAAGCCCCGAACGGGTGGTCGAAACCCGGAAACAGGCCTCGCAACAATTGTTTATAAAATGAAGGATTTTCCGATGTCAGACGTCTGATACCACCAATAGTCACCAATAAATCATTAGTCATACTCCATATGAATACCTTGCTTCCTAGGATGGGGAACCCTCAACGTCCTTGACGGAAGGAAACGGCCGTGTGGAAGTGATGTCGTCACTCAAAACAGGTACTCGTACCATGCGCGGCATAGATAGGAAAGGGTCGTAGGATATGGTGTGGGCAAATAGTGCGACGCCGAAGTATGTAGATGTAAGCAGGAGCCTAGAAGGGGCGTACAGGATGTCGTGGAATGTGTACAAAACCCCAGTAGGAGTGTGCAGGACGTCATGGAATGTGCGCAGGACCTCAGTAGTGGTATGCTGGAGGTCATGGAGTGAGAGCAGGTCCCCAATAAGAGTGAGAAGGACGGCGTTAAATATGAGCAGAGCCCTATTAGGGGTTCGCAGGATGTGGTGAAATGTACGCAGAACCTCACTAGGGGTAAGCAGCAGGCCGTGAAACGCGTGCAAGACCCCAGTAGGAGTGCGCAGGATGTCATGGAATGTGTGCAGGATCAAATTAGAGGTGTGCAGAACGTTGTGAAATGTGTGATGGTGCCCACTAAGAGTGCTCAGAACGTCATGGAATGTATGAAGGACCCCGGTAGGAGCATGCAGGACGTCATAGAGTGTGTGCAGAACTTCAGTAGGAGTATGCACGACGCTGTGGATGTTGGACTGACCGCGACGGAACCCGCCTTGACTGCGATGCACTGTTCTGTGTGGTAGAACGAGATCCTCGCCGGTTCAATTACGCAAGTTTGAGGTGCATCTAGTATCTCCTTGGTTGCACTAGCGGGAGTACACGCTGTCCCTACCAGATAGACGACGTAACGTCGCATGTGCATAATTTTGGTCCTAAATTCTGCCTAGTTGTATTATAATTAATAACTATGTAAGACAGATTTTTCGCGGTCGATCCTTTTTTTGTTCAGGCGTACCGATCGCGAGCCTATTTAGAGCTTATCGCGAGCCCATTTACAGCTGACCGCACGCAAAAACAGCGGGCTGATCGCCGTTGACCCGCGTTCGTTCCTATTCGGCGTCGCGAAAAGTCCCCCCCATTTGTTTGAGCATTCGGTTGTTACGTCTTCTGTCGGATAGGGACAGAGGTTATCGCCGATATTGCATCCAAAAAATACGGAATGTGCCTCTAATTTGGGTAATTGAACCGGCGACAACTTCATTCCACCACACAGGACAGTAATGGCTTCCTTTTTAATTTAGTCTGACGCATGGACCAGGCGGCTGGCCGTGCGGTGTTGGCGACCTCACTGGAGAACGGGGTTTCTATTCGCGCGGGGTGATCTACCGTCACAGCTCCGTCCATTTATGAGATTTAAATTATTACGCAAACTCTTCATCGTACTCGGCGCCGTTTAGGTGTTGCATCCTTGCCGAGCAAGCGCGGTTCTAACGTGGAGCCGCTGCGGTAGTATCGCGGCAATGCCGCGACGTTGTCGGGGCTCAAGACGCAGCAACATATTCGCCTGAGCATAGTGATCATCACAGAGCCGCTGCGGTACTATCACGGCTCAGTTGAGGGTCGTGGTACTTTTCCGGCACTGACGCGGCAAATTTTCTCAGAGAAGAGATCAAAGCCAAATCTGGTGAGCGCTTCACGCTCCCCACAACTCGTAGGTTCGTTACGATGCTCCGAATTTTTTTCTTTTTTCTGTTTCCGGACCAACTCCATTTTGTCATTTCTTTTTTTGTTTGATTTCTATGGAATTTCCGCACATTCCTGGTCCGGAACTCATTCATCCTATCAGAAAGTAACTCATGTCAGAAAATCATTTCACTGAGGTAATGCGATTCAAAGCGCATTTACGGTGCTTATCTGGGCCAAATTCCGGTCAATCGGGTTTTCAGCGCCAAAGCCGGCTCGATGTGGCTTTTTTACACAATTTTCTCCAAGTTTTCTTAGTTTCTAGTTTCCAAAACCCACCTAGAGTCAGCAGATCGGCGGCTGCCGCGCTGGAAGCTTCTGACTCGGAAGCGTGCGGGCGCGAAGCGTGTCGAGACGCAAATGCGGACCGAAATTTGGCCCAGATAAGTACAGTACTGGTGATTCAATTACACTTGGAGGCTAACGTATTGTTTTTTTTTTGTGGGAAACAAAAAAACAGAAATCATCATTAACACTACCCGCAAATAGAAAGATGAGGTTTTATTGACAAATCAAGACAAACGAACGTAGTAGGAGAGTGTTATTGGATGGAATATGTGGCCCGAACTTTTGATCCGAATTATTCGGCCGGATATGAAGTACCCAACCGGATGTCCGAGACTCGAAATCGTGGATGAAACCATTTCGAGTCTTTTCTGTTCACCAAAGAATTCGGGAGTATCCAATTCAACCTCGGATTTGATTCTGCAATTTTGGCAATATAAAGAAGCGATTTTTCACCGGATGGTAAGTACACTGATCGTGTCGTCATGAGCAGCTGATAAGAGACTGCTGGAAAGAGGGAAATCACATCGATGTAAGAGAATTGCATTACATGTAGGAGAGTGTCCTTGCTTATAGCCGAGTTCAAGACTCAACTACCATATTGCACAAATCAGAAATGCGAAAACTACGCCCAGTGCTTCCCACATCAGTACTGCGACCTTGCAAAAAAGAAATGTTGCTTTGTTGGTGAGATTTCGTTTCATCTTCTATTATTTTGCCCCTACGCCCATTTTTAAGGGATCGTACGCAGTGAAACCATTCACCAATTCTTGCCTTCGTTGCTGTGGCAGGGCCCGTCTCTGCCCGATCACAGACTCAGAAGTTTCGAATCGAGTTACTTACGAGATACCCGGGCGAAATTAAGTTACTTGTGACTTACCTGATATTTTTAAAGTTACTTGCGAGGTAGGGACTCGCAGGCATAATCATGATACTTGTGACTTCTGAATCTCGCAGGTATAGTCTACAGCAATGGAAGTAGGGTCTGGTGAGGTTGCGGACTCTTCCCAACATACTGTAGTCTGATTGTGTTATGACTCATTTTTTTTTGAAATAACTGAGATTGGTCGGTGAGTTTTTGATTCCACTCTCACATTTTCACCTGTTTTTATTGCTTCATAGATGTGGTCATATCGGTGAAAACAGAACTCACCGATCTATCTTAGCTGTTTCGGAAAAATGAGTGATACCACTAACAAACTACCGTATGCTAGGAAGAGTTCGGAACCTCACCTGGGGTCCTATTCGCCAACAACCCGCCGAGGGTAGTCGAAGGGAAGCGGAAGGGATGATCCCGCTCGCGGCAGAGGAGCAGATCAACCCATCTTACACAATTCAACATGGAAATGCAAGCTTTGTTACGTATCGATATCACTGCGAAAAGATAAAGATTCCATCGCGAAGCGGCCATTCTTCAGCTATGCTATTAGGAAAATTCCGGCGGTCGCGAGGGTAGCCAAGGGAGGCGAGAGGTGGCCGTGGAGCGCGCATTTTGTACTGAAATTTCACCTCATCTACCCTTCGACTCCCCGGCGGGTTAATGGCGAATACGACCCCAGGTCCTACTTCCGTTGCTGTTATACATTATATCCTCTAGGCTTGGGGGGGGGGCGGTTTCCGCCGTGGTTCTTGAGTAGGGTGGCTCCTCGCCGCAGACCTTGGCGAAGATTATGCCCTCGTAGTGGACCGAGGCACGGCTGTCTCTGCCGTGGACCGCGCACCCCGGGTGCCGTGCCGATGCCTTCTGCATCTAAGGAGTAAGTTAAATGTTACTTCTGAGTGAGTTACCTGTATACTAGAGGTAAGTTATTGGTTACATAAAACTAAGTTACTTGCGACATTGAGTAAGTTACTTGTGACATAGAAGAAACTTCCAAACAGAACTTCCGTATACCGTGGAGATATCGCAAGTGAAATTTATCGTGAACACTGCCTTCAAGAGATATACGCAGTCAATAACATGAAAGATTGGAGTGTGGTTTTCTGAGTACAATGCCTTTATACACAGCAACTCCACTTGTCAGCGATTTATATTCAAAGAACAATCAATGAAGTGTTCCAGGCCAGACGAAGATAGACGGGAAGAAGCATCATCTAGGGGAAACATGCGATTCAACTTGTGCAAATCGTGAAATGTATGGCAATCAAATTGCCCAGGTCTGCGTTAACGGAGGGAGTTCCGGCACATGCTACTTGGACCCTTTCGTTAGTTGAATCTGTTGTTTTCTGTTTTGCGTTGTATTGTTTTCTGTTAACATACCTCAAATATGCACCAATCTTTTTCAAATGGCATCGCCTCCTCACGAAGTGGGACATTCATAACATGGATGGACTTCTGCTTCCGCCTTGCAACGCTTTCTGTTTAATTCCTGTTATAGCCAGTATAATATTCTGGTGCATAAAAAATCCAAAACGAAAGTTAACTTGTTCAAGTACTCAGTAGAGAAGTGTGCGTTCCATACTATAGTTGTACAATTTCGAAAAAAATGTCGAAAGAAAGAAAATTGAAAAAAATTCGTTCGAAAAAATTTCGAACGAACGAAAATTGAAAAAATTTCGAGTTTGAAATTTCAAAGGTCGAACGAACGAAATTCGAAACGAATCGTAGTTTCGATTTTTTTCGAAATTGCGTATTTTTTCGAAATTTGGCGGAAATTTCGAATTTTTTTTCGAAATTTGCTCTAAAGTGTTCCGAACGAACGAATTTCGAAAAAAATTTCGAAAAATTGGATTTCGAACAAACGAAAATTGAAAAATTTCGTTCGACGAAATTTGCAAAAATTTCATTCGACGAAATCTCGAACGAACGAAATTTGAAAAAAATTCGTTCGACGAAATTTCGAACGAACGGAATCTGAAAAAAAAATTCGTTCGACGAATTTCCGAACGAGCGAAAACGAACGAAAAAAATTTTGAAAAATCTTTCGAAAATTTTTCGAAAATTTCGTTCGTGTACAACTATATTCCGTACCTTTTTCAATGACGGAGAGCGTGCCATAACAAGGGGCGCTGTGGTACAGACGTGCGCCATCAAGCACTGTCGGAATCGTAAACGCACCATACGCTGTTGTAGCTGACGCGCACAATTCTCGAACTTCGCTGATTTCTTTACCGAGAAGAAGAGACCTGATATGTTCGTTACTACTTTGTCGAGGGGAGAACTGTGAGACCTTCACTCCGAAGAGTTTGTTTGCAACAGTCGATGTAGGGAGGGAAACAAAGAAAATTCTTGCACGGTAACTCCCTTGGCTCTCCCCCCCAAGCACCATTAGCGCAAACACAAAGTCGCAAATGATACGGGATATCGCTCCTTGCTTTTTTCTTGAGGGGGGGGGGAGAGCGTTTGAGGGAAAGGAAACTGTCAAGCTCAGCAAGTTCTCGCAAATTTAATTTTCGAATCAATCAGTGAACATTGCTTGTCGCGTTGCGACACCATGGGGAAGACCTGCAGTTAGAAGAACAAGGGAGGACCTGCTGTGGGATATTTCTGATTACTCTGATGTAGAGGTCTTTTTTCGCCTCCTTTAATGACAGTGTTCACGGTAACCTTCAATTTCGAGATTATTCGCTATCTTGATTAAGCGGCCCCCGGGTAGAACCAAAATGACGTAGAAGTTGCGAAAAACGCACCAGGAGTTCACGAAATCTTCATAGGCAAACTTCACGAGAAAATAGTTTTTCCGTTTTTTTACCTATTTTGGAAACCGTCCCATGCTGATTCCGATGATGTCTCTGGAATCCTACAAGACCTTCTGGGAACGGAGTTATGGTCCCTCAAAAATTAAGCTAGAAAAGCATTGTGGGCGAGTTGTCCGAGGCTTGTAACTTCCGTATTTTGCAGCCAATGTTTGCGAACTGACCTGAGTAAAGAGAGAAGTTGAGAAGGAGGGGAAGAACGGGCTTTTGATCGGAAATCATCGCTCATCTGACGATCTCGAGTGTTCCATTGTTCACGTCGAAGGGCGGAAAGGAGCCAGACTTTCCTGAAGCGGCGAGGTCTGCTCACTTTGCTGAGCCGCTTTGCGGCTCCTGAATAGCCTTTCGTCCCGTTCGTTCGACGCTATTCTGCTTCTGAGGGTCACGAGAAGCGTTCGTCATGGAAAATTCGAGGCAGGGTTCGGCGCGGGGTGTGGATATCCACACCGGGGGGTCTGAGCTGCGCAATGGTGGAGGGAGGGGGGTCTGAGCTCCACCCGGAGACCACATGAATCATTCTGACCGTGGGTAGTAGGTACACTGTTTAGAAAAATTTATTGCGAATGATTCGGTAATACCGTCCAATAAACATGAAACCTTGTAGTGATGAAATTAACGTAAATGTTGAAATTATGGTAAAGGTTCTCCTACGATTGAATATAAGGCACATAGGTTCTGGGCGTGTATCCTGGATGGTTGTGTACTGAATTGCAAATAAGAACAGATTGGAAGCCACGGAATGGGGCGGAAGAAAAGAGAGGACGCGATGAATAAAGTTATTGGCAAAGGCGAAGACGACGAGATGTACTAAAAATATAAATATGTTATCAGAGAAGAACAGGTCACTTTAAGTGTTTGGAAAACACGCTTTAATAAGTGGTTAGATACGAAAATAGGTGCTTCAACATTAACCAGACCAGACATGGCAAAAACACTTGCTAGTTGTAAAGAGCGTCATCTAATCTGGTTACGTTTCGAATTTCATTCTCCGAAACCTACTCATATACCAAACACACGACACGAGTTCGATCCCGCAAAGTGGTTAATTTTTGCAAGACGTTAGACCCCACATTTTTTTGCAAAGTAAGGGTGAACGAAAATAAGACATTCGAGTCGAGAGTGGTAGATTTACCCTGTATACAAATTTTCAGTCTCTAAGATGGACGCTGAAAGGCACTTCCCTGTGTGGCCCACACCTGTCGCAGGTGCGATCGCTCTGGAAGTCTACGTTTTTGCAAGGTATGAGTCAGTACAATACGATGATCGAGTCCAGCGTGGTCGATTTATCCCATATACTCACTTTCACCATCCAACATAGATGCTGAACACCGCTACAGTACCAGGCCTCACACTTTTCTCAGGTGTGGTCCCGCCGGAAGTCGTCAATTTCGAAGTTTGGGTGTGACGAGAGTAGGATATCTGAGTCCAGCGTGGTCGATTTACTCTGTGTTCAATCTTTTACCGCCTCAGCATAACGCCGAAAACCGCTACATAGGAGGCGGAACAAGGAAAAAAACGTAAAAAAGTCCACAAACCTGGAATAGGGTTTTAAAACACCTGTAACTTATTAACTTCCAAAAGAGTTACCCCGGGTTTGAACAAAACTAAGAAACTAGGTTCGTAACCCTACCGAATGAAACTTTACTCACTCCCAGAGGACGCCTTACAAAAAAATTTACGAGGTGTGGACATTTGATGTTTTGAGCATAAATGTCCACACCTAAATGCACTGGCTAGGTGTGGACATTTATGCTGAAAACATCAAATGTCCACACCTAGTAAAAATTTTTGTAAAGCGTCCTCTGGGATCGGTTGAGATTTCATTTGGTAGTGTTACAAACCTAGTTTCTTAGTTTTGTTCAAAACCGGGGTAACTCTTTTGGAAGTTGAGTTTCAGGTGTTTTGAAACCCTATTCCAGGTTTGTGGACTTTTTTACGTTTTTTTTTTCCTTGTTTCGCTTCCTATGTAGGGGTTTTCGGCGTTACACTGAGACGGTAAAAGATTGCATACTGAGTAAATCGACCACGCTGGACCCAAATATCCTCTCATCACACCTAAATTTCGAAATTGACGACTTCCGGCGGGAAAAGTGTGAGGCCTTATACTGTAGCGGTGTTCAGCATCTATGTTGGACGGTGAAAGTGAGTAAATGGGATAAATCGACCACGCTGGATTCGATCATCGTATTCTACTGACTCATACCGTATTCTACTGACTCATACCTTGCAAAAATGTAGACTTCCAGCGCGATCGAACCGCGACAGGTATGGGCCATACAGGGAAGTGCCTTTCAGCGTCCATCTTAGAGACTGAAAATTTGTATATACTCTGCCATTTCGAGACTTGATGCTTCGGAGAAAGCGACCTTTATCACGCTGTGTTATCATTAGGCATCAAATTCACCTTTAGCGCCGTCATCAAAGGTTATCCGCGCAAAGGATGAATTTGCTGAGCGGTTGGATATCAGTCAGCTCAAAGCGTCAAGATACCGCCAGCGCTAACTTGTTAATGCATATCAGTTGGTGAACGGCTGGATATCACTCAGCGCAAAGGTGGAAATTACCGCCGTTGCTGGCATGTCAGAAATTTCTAAACAAGTGAAAACATCTCAGCGAAAACATGATAAAACGATTGATCACGTCTCGATGTGTTTACCATGAGCACAGCCGGTATAAAAGCCGCCTCATCTCACTAGAGTCCTCATTCGGCATTCTGATGCCGGCCCTGAAAGGTGACTTCGGGTCACTCTCCGGAGGCCAGCATAATTTTGGCTGCTGGGAGAATACAGTGGGTATCCTCACGGCGGAGGGGGGCGAGTTACGCCGCGGTCCGTAGAGGGTGGCTCCTCACCGCAGACCTCGTTGAAGATTACGCCCATTTTGCGGACAAGGCCTGGCTTCTTGCGCTGTGGACCTTCAAATTCGTGAAATTTTCAAGGTGAACTCACCCATTTTTCGAGGTAATTTCACCTCATTTTCGGGGTAATTTGTACCCTCTTTCGCTGCCAGTTCGCACCATTTTTACGGGATATTCACCTTATTCTCACCTATCCTGGCAGCAAATTCACCCATACAGTGAATTTAACGCGGCAAATTAAGACTTCATGCCGACTTGTACATGAGCATCAAGTCTCTCTTGCTGAGGCATCAAGTCTCGAATTGGCAGAGTAGGGTAAATCTATCACTCTCGACTCGAATATCTTATTTTCGTGACCCTTACCTTGCAAAACAACGTGAGGTCTAAAGTCTTGCAAAAATTAAGCACTTTGCGGGGTCGAACCCGTGTCGTGTGTTTGGTGTATGAGTGGGTTTCGGAGAATGAAATTCGAAACGTAACCAGATTAGATGACGCTCTTTCAAACCAGAAGTCTATACATCTAAAGTAACATGTTCTTTTTTGCATTTGCGGAATGAATTTACGAACTCATAATAATTTAAAAACACATTTATTTCTTCGAGACATCCCGTATTCTTGAACTTAGCCAATCCCTTCATCTTCTCCACGCTTCTTTTCCACCACATATTTACCTTAGCCTCTTACCCGGAATCATTCACAATTTTTGGAAACACGTTCAAACCTATGTGTCTTACATTCAACATTAGGAGAGCCTTCACTATAACCAAAACCCTTACTTTAGCTAAGATTTTCAAAAACGCAGGCAACTACATGTAATCCGTCAAGAAAAACCTCGTCCGTGATCTTTTTCAATGTCAATGTCTTGTTTTTTTGAAATGGTTGTTCTTCTTCAAATTATACATCTTTTAGAATAAGTTGATCCTTTTGTTTTAATTTTACTACAGAAACAGACAACTAACACTCCTGGGAGGAGGTCCGAGAAAATCTCCAAAAATTTGACCTATTAACGCTTCTGGGAGGGGATCTGAGAAAATCGCCAAAAGTTTGCTTTTAGAGGGGGGGGGAGGTCTGAGAGAAATTGGACTTGTCCACACCTCGTGCCGAACCCTGGGCCAGTAGCAATCCCCCAAAGTGGCGACTTTAAAGAGGCAGCCAACCTGAGGTCGGTAACGCCTAGATGCCTCCTATGGTTGCCACCTTACAAGGGACCACTTCGAACATAATAACAGATTGAGGGTTGTAGAGGAGTTGAAAAGATACAATTTGAGGTTTTAAAATTTCACTCAGTCCTCACGGGTAGATCAAAAACAATCAAAAAAGGAAAGAAACCAGAACGTTGGATTGGGAGGACGTAGCACAAATGTGAGCTATACAGTGGCCTTGAACTCATCTGAAAAGGTTCTCCTAAAAGTTTGAAGATGACATCTAGCTAGGTTCTCGAGTTATGACTTGTTCCTGAACAATGCTCGTTGCATTCAAACCACCGATCACTGCAATGTGATAGTCGGGGTGAGCTAGCAGCACACCGTGGCTCAGTCGGTTAGGCGTTGGATTATGAAGCAATTGTAAGATGGTTCGAATACTGTGGGATCATCTTTGCATTATGGCTGATAGTAATGACATTTCTATGTGCTCACCTTACGTGTTTCGCGTTTTAACAGTGTCTCTTGCTTTTTATACCTCTTTTATTGTATCGGAGAGGCAACGTGATATAAACGGAGAACATCAATTTACATCAATGTTAGAAACTATAGAAATTCCGAGGTTTCGACAATTGCTAGAATATCAAGAATACCCTTACCCTTATCCCCCACATATGTTACAGAAAAACCGTCCTTAATTCGGAGAAACATTTAAGGGGACTTATTTTGATATATGACGCTGGAAAAAGTTCGGACAAAATGAAACTTCGTGGACTTGTTCCTTGATCAATGATCAATCTTTTTAGAAATAATTGTTGTAAACAGAAGTGGATTTACCTAAACTACAAAATCCATTGAAGCAACTTAATACTTTAGCGCATGGCTCGAAGACTCAAGACAAGTGTTTCATCATCAATTCCTAAATTTTGAGTGGAACAGAACCACTCTTTAAAAAACGCACTTTACAAGAGAACTACTTTTATTCAGCCTGGCCTTTCTGGTTTAAATGTAGTTTTCTGGTGCCATTTTGGACGTAGAATCCGAGTATGCTCTTCGCAGCTTTTCTGGAAAGAAAAAGAAACCACTCTGAAAAAAAGTTGTAGGCCCTTTCCAAAGCCTCTCGGCAAGGCAAGGGTACCCATCAAGGAACTTTTAGGGTGGTTTGGAAAAACATTTTCGGATTCGGCTCAAAACTTGTATGTAAAGGTAATCTAGGGTGCAGGACACGAATCTAGAGATCGTTTGCCGAAATTCTGAGGTTTACTGTAGTTTACGGTAGTTGTCATGACATAGAGGGCCTAAACCTACCTTAATAATTTGAGAATTGACAAGTGAACATCAAATTCGTATTCAGCACCCCGAATAACCCCTGCTCAGAAATTTTGAGTCAATTCTGAGACTTTCACCCAACTACCGTATACCCACCGTAATCTACCGTAATCTGTCGAAAATCGATAAACTGACCTCAGATTGGTTATGAGCACTTTAAATAACTTCCGAAAGCGAAGTTTGAGTCCTAAATTTTTTTTCTCGACCTTCGGAGCCCCATGAGGTAAGAAGCTCAAGGCCATTTTTGGGGGTTTAGAGGTCGAAATTTTTTTCGCCCAAGTTCAGCCCCAGGGGATAATTTGGGACGCTGAACACGAATATGGGGTCCGTTTCCTGTTTTTTAGCGGATCTCGACAGGTTAGGGTGCATTGAATGGCATTTTACCTACCGCAACCCTTTGCTTTGGTGGTTCTTGATCTGCCCGTGAGGACTGAGTGAAATTTTAAAATCTTAAATTGTTTATTTTTACGCCCTCTACAACTTTCAAAAGACCGTTTTTCAAAACTCCATTTTATGTTCGAAGGTGTCTCTTGTTAGAACGAGAACCATTCTTGAAGAGTAGCGTTGAATGCAAAACTCTCAAAATCCGACGTATTTGAAGCAGCACCGCAGCATCCTACGAGACGGATGCCAAACACAGCGCCTTGGACCACTAGGCCACATGTTCATGTGTGAGGGACTCTTTCTGTTTTTATACATACACTCCACAGTTCTTCGTATTCATCGTAACTTTGATTGAACTAGCAGTAGTAAATATGGGTTTCGGGAGCGTGAAAATTTGTCTATCTTTCAGATTTAATAAGTTTTCAACCTTGAATGATGGGATTTCGGAATTTTTCGCGAAAATCATCAAAGCGAGAGAATGTTAGATTCAAAAAACGATTTTGAATTTTTTTTTGTTGGATGATCTCTTACCACTGAACCACGATACACAATACTTTGTAGTAAGATTGTGGAGGAGTCAACCTCGCGTTTTTGTCACAATGTACCGAAAAGTGCAAAGAATTTTTTTTAATTATAAACTTTTTCTTTCCTTAGTCTTTTCCACGCCTCCCAGTCAACATAGAAATAAGTGAACTTGAAGTGAAAGAGGAGAACGAAGTTTAGTTAAAAGCCGCTTTTGAAAAAACTATTATGCAGCATTTAGTAACTAGTACACGCGGATCACGTAAGTTTCATGCATTTTCTGAAAAACGAAACCGTTTTTCAGCAATCCTTCTTAGATGGCTTTCTAAGCAAATCTGATTTTAATTGTGGTGAGCGAATATTGAAATAAAAAATTGAAAATGGTTGAATATGGCCACAGCATTTTCTAAGAATTGGAAGTTGAGCTTAGCATAGGACTAAACCACGTGAAATCTATAAATGAGACCTATTCATGACAGTTATGCACAATCTGACGTTAATCTCCCACTAATCTTTGACAGGAATCATTAAAACATCAATAAAACCTTCGAACGTTCCGCCTGTCATTCCTATCAGCTGGCAGCGGAGCTGGATGGCCGCCAGCCGGCGGGTGCAATTTTTCCTTGCCCACCTAGACAACGAGATAGGCCGCCGTGCTGTGCTGGGTGATATGTGAGCAGCGTACTGGTCGGATCGCAAGCGCTCCACTGCCTTTTCTTGGAGCGCATTTGCTTCAAAAAGTCAGCACCATTGGACGTGCTCGACCCTATGACCGCAGTATCGACCCAGCTCCTCTTCCCTCCGCGGGCTATTTCTCTTTCCTCTGCTTGGTGAGCGAAGTCACCACCCGTTTCTTGCAGTCAGCCACTTCACAAAAGAACGCTCACTGCTCCCAGGTGGCTGAATGCAATGGTCATTAACTTGAGCGCCGCCTGTGCATTTCTATGCCGGCCCGTCCATATTGATAGCCAATACGTGATTTACCCAGTCACCACGCAGTGACAGCCGGTAGCTGCCACCTTTCGAGGGGATTGCTACTGGCCCTGATTCGAGGATGAAGTTAATCGTGAACAGCCATTACAGGCAGTGTTCACGATCAAAACCGCTTTTTACTTCTCCGCCTATCCTGAAGACAGTCCCATGCTGATTCCAATGATGTTTTTGGAATCGTACAAGACCTTCTAGGAACTGAGTTATGGTCCCTCAAAGATCGAGCTAAGGAAACATGGGGGACGAGTTGTCCGAGGCTTCTAACTTCCGTCTTTTGCAGCCGATGTATGCGAGCTGACCTGGGTAAAGAGAGAAGTTGAGAATGAAGGGAAGAACGGGGCTATTGATCGGAAACCATCGCTCATCTCACAATCTCGAGCATTCATTTGTTCACGTCGGTGGGCGTGGAAAGTGCATCTGGGGTGTGACGAGCTGACGGGTGTCCAACTTTGGGGCCGTAGGGGACCGTTCTGAGCTCATTTTTTTAGTTTTTTCAACGTTAGGGTTGCGCTAGGCCTCGCACCTGCCGATCTCCACCAAAAAATCTGGCATGGTTTTTATAGTGGATACTGCCTTCAAGTTACACGCGAGTACTTTATGTTACGTGTAAACCAACTCGCACCGTGCAACATAGCTACTTCGTTGAAGACCACATCGCAAAGTGCTGTTGACAAGCTCAAAGGCTATACTTGTCAGCTACATTCTTCTATACGGTATCAACAACTAGATAACAGCATAAGACTGCTATTTCGTTACAGAGTTTATCTAACATTAAAGGCAGGGTCCAGGCAGCATTTCGATTTTGAGATTTCCCCCTAAATCGGTGCTCTTGCTACAGGTAGTCCAAAGGAATATGTGTTAACTGCGTAAAAACCGGTCTTCTTCACGTTATTCCAGCCACTTCCGTTAGCCGATGATCCAGAAAAGTCAGAAAAGTGTGACCATCGTCCATATTTTTAGCGGTTGTCCACACATTCTTCAAAAGTGATGTGTAATTATCGGTCATTCCAGCCATGATTATCATGCTGTGAATACCGTAATCCCTGACTTTGACTCAGCTAGGCCAGCCCAATCTATTTAAGCCAAATTTCGGTAGTGTCTAAATTTGACCGGACCTTGCCTTTAATGGCACAGTACACCCTCAGTTATGAATTTTGAGATTTCTATGTAAGCAGGCATGTTCAAGGAGCCATATCTCCTTTCGTAGGGGGTCGTGGACGATTTCAGAGATACCGTTGTGAACAGAGGGGTCACTCCAAAATAATCATGAGATCTGAAAAACAATTTTTTTGGGTGTCCTGTGCCTTTGAGCTCGCAGGTAAGCTAACCAACAAGTTTTTAAAGGCGTTTGAAACTTTTGGTGCCTCATTCTTTTCAGATTCTCGTAACAAACATTTTGGAACTGTATATCTAGTCGAATTGAATGCCTTTTCTGCTTCCTTTCAACACGACGAATGAGTGCAATAAGTGCTCCAACGGAAATTATTGCAGACTAGTTTTGAAGATTCATCAAAAGGAGTGAATAAGGTCTACAAAACAGTGCTGATTGTGTCTATCGTGTTATTCCTGGTATTCGCATTCCTCGCTGTGATCATGTTTGTGAACTATCGTTCAAAGAACTTCTGCGACAAATACACTCCGAAGAAGAAGAAGGTCTGTCGTTGTCTCTAACGATCGCAGAATACAGCCGCTTTTTGTTGTCAGGAGAGCTATATCAATAAGTTTAGGGCAAGAAGGGCAAGAAGAAGGACAAAACTGACTCAAAGTCCAAGAGCGAGGTTTTTTTTTGAAGCTATTTATTCCGAGATAGCCTGACACGCCTAGTAGAGTATATGTTTTACACCAGTAGCTGCACAGTACCAGACTAAAGTAGAAACGATAGGTTCGAGTGAAATGTGCAGAAAAGCATCGCATCGATTCTCCTATGGGTCGAATGATTGCATCGTACTCGTGCAATCTTGATTTTTCAATCCAATCTAGTTTGTAGAGTCCACGGCAACGGACAAGGCAATGGTGCGGTTGCGTATTTCCACTAAGCAAAGTTTAGGTTGCGCCCTAATCGACGGAAAAGTTCTGATTTTTTTCTGAAATCTGAAGGAAAAACTTCGGCAACGTTAAAAAACTATGAGTTCCCCCCACACAAACAATATCAGTATATCGTTCATCACTGGATTAGGGATCGCCGCGACGCTGCTTGGCGGGAAAAATTGCCTGCGGGAAAACGAAGGGAGAGTGGCTATTGATAGCGCAATTTTTCCCGCCAAGCAGCGTCGCGGCGATCCCTCATCCAGTGATGGACGATACAGTTAGGTCCGTGGCTTGTTTCCTCAAGAAAAACCATTCAAATCTCACCCGCGGCTGGTGTTATAGTGAGCTGATCAGCTGCGCACCTCTCGCGGCGTTAATTGATGAGCAGGCAGGCTCACGGCCCAGCCGCGGGTGAGATTCAAATGTTTTCTTTTCGTGGAGGAAACAAGAACCTAACTGCATTTTAAAGGCTGTAGTAATCCCCCTCAAAATCAAGTTAATATGATCTTGAACGATCGTATGAAGAAATGTTGGCATGATCTGTAAGATTATCTTGATGATATGGTGAAGGATATGGATCTCATCTGTAAGCGCATCATTCAGATGATAAACATTTTTAAGATGATGCTAGTTTCATCAGGTTAGCTGAACTTCAACAGATCATCTGGACAGAGAAAAGCCAAAGAGCATGCATTTTCTGAAAAGCTCGTCTCATCTTTGAGAGCACCCTCGGAGCGCCTCTTAGGCCCTTGTCATAGTCGGTGGATCTACTGAGTCCCACCGGGTCGATACGCACCGAATTCGTGGGAAATGGGTGCAAAAAAATCAACCCACTGAGTCCGACTGCGACCGTCTGATGCCCACCGCGATCCCCCCGGTCGATACTGATGGTTCTCATGCGTGCAAGGGCGGGGCCATGCACCGACTAAGTCCGACTGAGTCCAACTGAGTCCCACCGAAATCATCCACACCCCACCCGGTCGATATAGGTGTTTCTCACGTGATTTGGGTGTATTTTTTTCGGCCGACTGCGACCTGACGAGTCCCGCCGCCTCTCGATTCTCGTCGTCTGCGCTCTGCCCCACCTGCTGCTGATACGGAAATCAGATTCAGACATGTTGAAAACAAGAAAAATCAGCCACCAAACACGTTCCGATTCACAGCTGAGGTGATAATCGTCACTATCAATTGCGTGTTTCGCAGAGGAGTTGGTTGGCGCTGGGGGGCAACCGGACTCAGTGGGACTCAGCAGGTTTTTCCACCCCGGACTCATTCGGACTCAGCAGGTTTTTCGACGAAGTCTGACCGGGGCCTTATTCTTCAGATGAATTACCAGTTATCATTATCAGCTATGACAAAACAACAAACAACTCATTTCATCCATTAAGAAAGAAAGCATTGAGCTGATCGAATAGAGAACGACAACCTACAGAATGGGGGCCGGCTTTTCTTATTCTCACAGGTATAATCGTGTGTTATCATATCATGAATATACAGAATGAATACAGGCCTAAGTTCAGCGACGAGTTGTGATTGATAGCGATAATTATGAATCAATACGAAATTAAGATCATCTGAAACTTGTCTGGAAGAATATCAGATCATCTTATTCAAATAATATCAGATTATCTGATCGAGATGGTTTAACATGGAAACTTACCACTTTACCACGAGGAAAAAATCATTGTTCTCTGTTATTTCTACTTTTTTGTAATTTATCTTTTTTTCTTGTTATTCCTGCATGTATCTATGGATAAAGGCTTTAGAAGTATTGATAAAGTGGGTGGAGGGAGAAAACTCACCGATTCTGAACGTTTTCTGTGTTTTTCCTTCATAATGCAGGAAAAAATACAACCCCGCCGTCGAGTGTGGCGCAACCTACTGTATGTTTAGTGGAAATACGAAACCGCATAAACGTCTTTTCCCGTTGCCTGTGTGCTATCGATGGTGAATCATATATCCATGTAAGCAAGTGTTGAGGTTTCCAGATGTCTGGAACAAGTGGTGGTGGGACAACTGGCGGTGGTACAAGTGGCGGTGGTACAACTGGCGGTGGTACAAGTGGCGGTGGCACAAGTGGTGCGGGAACGACTGGTGGAGGCACAAGTGCTGCCAGTGGAACTGGAGCCACTGACAATGTCAGCGGTACCGGAGCGTGATGCTAATTTCTTAATAAATCTGTCTCCATTGCTTGTTCAAGCAGTCGCATCCACAAAAATAACCTTGTCAATACCGATTCACTAGGATATCACTTTCGATCGGAATGGGTAATTGCCACTGAATATATTCTGTTGTGGTTGACTGGAGAGCTTGAAAAACCAGTCTCGCTCTTCTCTGGTTTTCTAAAATGTTGTAGCAACTCCGTAAAAATCTCGTACGAGGGGTATAAAAAGACGGGCTATGCTGCTAATGGTTTTTCGCTCATTTCAACCGTCATCGCGTTTTACACCGCATCGAATCGAGTTACCCTTTGAGAGCATCAAGGCCGTCACCTTTATGAGTTCTGCAAGGATACATCTGCAAAGTTAAACTGTCCGAGAAGTCAACCATGTACTAAAGGTAGCAGACTTGCTCAAAAATGGTATAGATTTTACGGCAAAGTCCAGAACTACTAGCATGAGGAACTAACGAAAAAGAAAGGAAAACTGTGAGCAAATAGAGGAATAACGCTTGTTGTGGACAAGATACACCGCACGCGGCTGGAACAACAAATGTTAGCGACAAAGCTGGTGGGATTGCGAAGCCGATAGACTCATACATCCTGTACTGAAACGCTCACCTCGTTAGAAGCGTCAAAAACCAGCCTAGGTTAGCGTATTCGAACAATCAATTTGAACGGGCTGGTATCTGAGGGCGGAGTTGTCAAAGCTCGTGAGCGAGGTCGTCGTAATTTTTCGACTAGCCCTGCTCTGATGATTCGCACACAAGGCAACCTCCTTCCCTCAACTTAGACGCACTAAAGGCAGTGTTCACGATAAGAATCGTTTTTCTGTTTTTCCGCCTATCTTGAAAACGGTGGGCTGTAGTAAACCCCCTCAAAATGAAGTTAAGATGATCTTAAACGATCGTATGAAGAAATGTTGGAATGATCTGTAAGATTATCTTGATGATATGGTGAAGGATATGAATCTCATCTGTAAGCGCATCATTCAGATGATGAACATTTTTAAGATGATGCTAATTTCATCAGGTTAGCTGAACTTCTACAGATCATCTGGACAGAGAAAAGCGAGAGAGCACGCACTCCCGCAGAACCTCGTCTTATCTTTAAGAGTAACCCCGGAGCGCCTCTTATTCTTCAGATGAAATACCAGTTATCATTATCAGCTATCACAAAACAACAAATATCTCATTTCATTCATTGAGAAAGAAAGCATGGATTTGGTCGATTAGAGAATGACCACCTGCAGAATGAGGTCCGGCTTTTCTTATTCTCACAAGTATAATCATGTGTTATCATATCATGAATATGCGAGGACGACCGCTTTAGGGCGAATCACCGCTAATGAAATGAATACGGGCCTAAGTTCAGCGACGAGCCGTGACTGATAACGATAATTATGAATCAATACGAAATTAAGATCATCTGAAACTTGTCTGGAAGAATATCAGATCACCTTATCGAAATAATATCAGATCATCTGATAGGGGTGGTTTACTACAGCCCGGTCTCTTGCTAATTTCAATGATGTCTCTGAAATTGTACAAGATCTTCTGGGGACGAAGTTAAGACGATTATAGAGTTTGAGACGATGATAGATTGCCACCGTCATAAAATTCTCACTCAGGAATTGTCCTGTTAAAGTTGCGCTCTGGCCTATTGAGACAAGTTAAAACCTGTTTTACGTGTAGTATGTTAAGACGCATATGAAAATAGATATGTTTAGACAAAGGTATTAGCAATGTTGCTGGTATAAAAGCTCATCTCACCGTGTGCCTCAGTCGGCTCTTTGGAGGCGGACCCCGAAGATGGCCTTAAAGACAGTGTTCACGATGATTTTCGTCCTCGAGTTTTCCACATAAAACAATGCGTTAGCCTCTAAGTGATACCAAAATACGAAGAAACGACGAGAAATGCATGAAAACGTGGTATTTCATTGACATTATTCTATAACGTGGACTAGTTGTCCGGTTGAATGAACATGTTCATGGTGGTTGTCACCTGTGGAAAATTGGCTCAATTAAAAATAGAGGAATATTTTATGCAAAACAGGATTAGTTAGGGCCCAACGGAAAGAACGGAGCAATAGAGAGTAGAGAATTGCAATGGACTAGTCCACAAAAGTTTCATTGTCACAACAAACACTACCTGTGATACTTTAAGGCACAGTACACCCTCAGATATGAATTTTGAGATTTTCATAAAATTATGTAGAAGACCCCTCCTGTATAACACTTGCCAAATACGAGATCTCAATTCCTCCAATTAAGCGAGATATGAGCGACCACCACAGGCCCGACCCCCTTCGCTCACCACCATAGGCCCGACCCCCTAACAGATTTTCGAGCTCCATAGCGGCTCGATGGATGGATGAATTCCAACAAATCGTCGTTCTTCAGTCCATTGCCGGACTGTCTCCTTATCCTGGCTCGCTCTCGCGCAACGATTGCAAATGAAAAGAAATACAGGCCTGAGACAACTCGTCCACCAATTCTCCACCCTCAAAGTATAGGCATATTTAAGGAGCCATAACTTTTTCATAGGTGGCCTTGGACGATTTCAGAGATACCACTGTGATCAGCGTGTGACTTTCCAAGATAAGCATAAAATCTTAGAATTAATTCTCTGGGTGTCCTGTGCCTTTAAGAGGCGGGGTGATACTTGAAGATTTTGCGTAAATCTGGTGCGTTTTTCTCAATTTCTACGTCATTTTGATTCTACCCGGGGGTCACTTAACCAGTACAGTGGGTAATCTCAAAATTTAAGATTATCGTGAACACTGCCTTTGAGCCCCATTCATACCTGGTCGAAGTAGAAGCGATCAACAATACTGCCGCAATCTGAAATCGCTGGACGAAGCGATTTGAAATCGCTCGGGCGGACGTAATTTCGCGTGAAATAGGCGGACATTTGCGGACCACGCTGCAAGAATAAAAAGCATTTTCTCGGCATTTCTACTTATTTTATGTGACATTGTTGCCTTACCTTCTAAATAAAAGAGTTTTGCATAGTTTTCAAACAAATAATGGTTTCAAAGAACGATGGGGGAGAAATTTGGGGTGGTAGTAATTGGGGTGTTAAACGCGAGTTAACAGGAGTTAAATTCGCGTTAAACGCGAGTTTAACCACACCAGATTGTAATGATGACTCTTGATAGTTAAGAGAGAACTCGCTCTAGTTTCACCCTAACATCCCCCAGTGGTAGGCCTCTTATACACTTTCAATGAAAACGTCTCGAAAAAGCGACAATTGTAACCTTTGTTACGAAAAATAGCCTTTTCAAAACGTTTTCAGGTCTGTTTTTTTCTCTAAAATTCCGACATGTGGCATTCGGTAAGTTCGCGTTTAACATACTCTCGCAGCCAGCACGGAAATAGTGCTGAAATGCTAGAGAAACTGGCGGTTAACGAAAAACTCTTCCCGAGGAGTTTTTGGATGCGGTTAGCAAGATACAGTAGGAACAGTTTTGACCATCTATACTGAGGGCAAGTACAAGTTTACTTAATGCAGAGGGTTAAGAAAGTTTGATAGCACTGTTAGCCATTTTGATTCAGGACGTCAGCCTATCTTTAAAACTGAAAGGTGTTTCAAGGGATAGTCTTTTACTGGCTTCCGCCAGGGAAACGGGCTATGAGGGATCAAAAACAAAGCAGGGACCATTGCTGAAACACGTTGGCCGTGTTCTTTGGTGGCACTAATCAATCCCTCCCAATCAGCTGTTAATTTTTTGGCGAGCGCCGACACTTCTCCCGCTTTTGTTTATTTTCTTCCGAAATTCATTCGCTTCGCTATTATCAGGTTAGTTTCATTTTCATAATTCATTGCATAGCACAGGCTATGAGGAGTATGTAGTAAATTATTTGTTTGCTCGCGTTTCGAAGGGGTTTCCACAACTTTTTTAGTGCAAAAAGTGAAAATTTTCCAAGCCACTGATTTTCAAGTGATTTGATGCTTTAGTAATGTTTAATCAGCATTAGTCGGGGCGTATCGGGCGAGTTTTGTGGGAAAGAAATGCGAACTTGTTTCTAAAACCAACTGTATTTGTTCTCCTTTTTCTGCAAGATTCGAATACTCCTCTTTCATTGCCAGATCAGTGCCATCGTGGCCTCTTATTTTTTTTTGAGGGTCCGCGACGCAGTTGCTTTGGTGCATTGGTAGAGCCACTCGAAGTGTTTCAAATTCTTACCTTGAAATATGTGCACAAAATCTTTTCCTTGCATGATGCGCATATGAGTGTGTAACAGTGTTTCTATATATTTTCAGCACTAACTGCGGGCGGGGGATTAGTTTCATTTTGAGAAGACGGCAAACACTTCACAAATTCAACTGCATCAATGACCGAAACCACACCACTACCCCAATCTCGGACGGCAGACTTCAGTTGCACGCTTCCAAAAAAAAAACACTTCAATTCTTTTTCAAGAACGAAAATAGACTATCTAGTTTATCATCATTCTTATAAGTTTTTACTATCCATTTCAGTTGAATGCAGGACATTCTTTGAATTTATGCATTACTCGACGAGTTTCGGAATGTCTTTTTTCGCACCTAGCGTTACCTTTTCAAGAACACCTTGTAAATGATTCATTCGGAAATTTTCAAATTTTCATTCGCTCGAAATTTCTTTTGGAGAAATTTTTTGTTTTTTTTTAACTTTTGTTTGAAAATTTTTTTTTAAAAGTTAACAAAGCTACTACAAATGCAAACTTTTGTCAGATCACACACATTTGATTGTTTGAGGCTAATGATTAATCTAACATGTCTTTTCGAGAGTGGTCCTGAAAACTCACGGAGCTCATAAAAAATTACGAGAATTAGGATTTCCAAGGAAAATTTGAAAACTGCGTTCTGATCGTGTTTCGAACAAGCCAATTATTAGGAAGTTTCCTTTGAATGCCCTTCCTTATGAATAAATAAACAACATTACTTCTATAATCTTTCCGATCCATCGTCTTTCCACCGTAAACGTCGTTCGTGTCCAAGTGTAGAAAATACTTATGCAGACGAAGGTCACGCAAAATGTATGTGTAAGCAGAGGGCAGCTTTCGTTAAACCGGCAACAAACCGTGGCACCTATGTCGCAGTTCGTTGCCGGCCAGGAGGTGGCGGTTTGTTCGCGTTAATTTGGCGGCTCTACTGCGTTTATGTCGCCGTATGTTGGCGGCTTGGAGGTGGCGGTTTATTGGTTGACACCCCATTTACTACCACCCTTGCTTGAGCAAAAACTTAACAACTATGACTAAAGTTACCTAATTGCTAGAAGCTCTGCATGAAATGTGATTTCTCGGTATCCTTAATATATTTTCTCATCTCTGTCATCGTAAATGCGTCATAAATACACGTTTTTCCCTTTCATATGCCGTCTTTTATGTTGGTGATCTGTGACGTCTGCAATTCCGCGCCGCATACGCAAGGTTGTCACGAAAGCTTGCGTAGTAGTCGCTTCGACTAGATGAATCGCTTCCATCATGGAAGCGACGCGATTAGTCGAAGCGACCTAAAAAAAATCAAGCATGTCGCTTCGACTATGAAACACCCCAGTCGCTCGGCGATCGCGACTGAAACAACTGTTCTGAACCGTAGCGAGTCAATGCAAGATCTGTTGGCGCAGTGGGTTTTGTAACTGTTGGCAGTGCCGCGACTAGTTGAAGCGACCTGCTATGAATGAGCCTTTAGTCACTCTCCAAAAGATCCACCGGTTAACGAAGGATAATTTTTGTCGCCGAGGGGATATCCTTACGGCTCGGGGAGGGGTGCACAGCGCCGACGAAAAAGATCGCAGTCTCATGCCGAGCAGTCAAAAATCATCCACATTCAGAGAAAGAAATACATGCAAATTCACCTAATAAAAACAGTTGAGCAATGAAGGAATGCACTTTAGTCAGGGTTTTTGACTAGATGTAAACATAAATCCGAAGGTTCATTCATTGAAATTCAATTTCAAGCCAGCTGATGTTCTTGACATAGGAGGTCATCGATGCCGATGATGTGGAGTGGGCTCGTCCACCATCAAAAGACAAGAAAGTTCAGGCTTAAAATTTGGCCCAAATTAGTGTTTTTTTCGCGATTTTTTCCTATAGGTCCTACTACTCTAGACCCAGAAAAGGGTTCTGAGAGGAAAAGACGACAAACATACTTGATCGCGACCACTGCCTTTAAGAGTTCTGCAGAGTTGCACCGACCGGCGACTGGTCGCCGAGCGTCAGCCTTGAAGAAAAATGTTTTCTGACATTATCGTAGCCGCGTCGGTTGCCGCTCGCTGGCAGTTATGCGGGGTTGTTCCAGAGTAAAAAAAAGTTCGGTCGCACTCGTCGCCGAATGCCCTTATTCTGTTTCCGTATTTCCGTTGTTTTTTTTTGGGGGGGGGGGGGAAGCTGTTCCGTCCCGCTTCTGTTTTCGACTATTTGGCGCCGAGAAAGGAAGGTTATACAGTGCGTCGCATAAGTATACGAACACCCTGAAATTTCATGGTCGTTCGAACGACGTTTCAAGCATCGGCAACGGTTTCTGTTTTCCGCTATGCCGAAAACGGTAGGTCACATTGTAGGAAGGCAAATCGTACATTTTTTCCTTTTTTACATACAGAAATTCATTTTTTAGCCGTCGCATAAGTATACGAACGCTTGGGAAATTCATAAATTTATCGAATAATTTCAAACAATACATATGGAAAAAGTTTTCAGTATGATGTTACACCACCGTTACGCGAAATAAGTTCAAACAGTCTATCTGTCATGCTATCACTGAGGTTCTGGAGGGTCCCCTGGTCAATTTCGTTCCATGCGTCCACGATGGCCCCCTTGAGTGAATCCACAGTTCCGTCCGTATTGCCTCCCATCCTTGTAGATCTTGCGAACAATCATTCCCCAAAAGTTTTTGATAGGATTCAGATCCGGGCTGATCGCTGGCCAAGGCAGGGTATCGACGTTGTTGCACCGGAGCCACTCCAGAGTAGATCGGCTGACGTGTATAGTGGCATTAGCTTGGACATAACGAAAGCCCTGACGTCTCCGACGACGAAAATACGGAAGAAGATGCGAAGCCAACACTCCCTGGTACTCAAGTGAATCCATACGATTCGATACGAATGCGATTCCGACCTTTCCAGTTGTTGTGAAGGCTGCCCAAACCATCACGTTTCCTCCGCCAAAGTTCCTGCGGCTGAAGAAAGCCTGCTCCTTCCGAAGATCCCGCTTTAGTGCCTCGAACCCTGCGGACAACCCAAATTAAACCTCTTCTCGTCCGAGAAGACGACCTGAAGCAACGGGTTCAAAAATTTTCCATGAAATTGGAAAGCATCAGCGATATTCAAAAAAGGACGATTTTCGGATAAGTCGAGAAGTCGATCATTCGAAAAGAGTAATATCCGACTTATTCGAAATTTTTGCAGCTTTCAAGAGTACCTGGTGTACTTGTTCCAAAGATAATTCTTCAGATAATCGATCGATTATGATATTGCCCATTTTAAATTTTCCGGATATTGGTTCAATTCAGATATTGCGTAATGGATCGATTCAGATAATGCCATTTCTACAATGAATCGGATGCGGATATCCGGTCGGATAATTTCGGATAACTTCGGCTATTTTCGGAACCAAATTCAATTGAGGCAAAACGGTAAAAAATGAACCAGGTACTCAAGGCAAGCCTTTGAAAACATCCATAATTGAGCAAACAGTAGTACTTCATTGCATTTGCAGCATGTTCACATACGAACATCCATCTTTAGAAATGCATCTTAATAAAAATATGAAAACAAATCTTCAATTAATCTATCGTCGTTGGGAGGCACAGTATCATCCATACACAGGTTTTTCGGTACAACTAGCTTGTAAAAAGTATGCAAAGCAACTATACAAAAAACTTCTACATTGAATGACTAGCCACTGGTCATCTCACTCGACTACGCCCATTTTTCCGCGCTGCAACGACTCTTCCGATTTCGGAAGGAGGAGGAAAACCCTGGGTTGATGCACTAAAAAGAGGGCGATCCGGACAAATGGGCGTGGCCTAGTGCAATTTTATCCCAATACATCCGATTTTATCCCGAAACTCATCCGATTTTATCCGAAATTTTACCCGAATTTTATCCGAACTTTTTACCCTTGGGAAAATGTTTCGATTCAGATAATGCCGATTTTAAATTTCCCGGATATTGGTTCGATTCGGATATCCGGTCGGATATTCGAAAAGGAGTGATTTGGATATTAAAGGCAGTGTTCACGATGAAAAAAGTTTTCGAAATTCCAGTAGGATTGGGTAGTGGAGGGACACTCTGTAACGTTAACGTCGAAAGAACGCATGAAAACGAGCCAGGAAGAGTTCTTAAAAGAGCCCGGAAGTTGCAACTTCGAGCGCATTGAAAACCCCAAAAGCGCATCACACGCCCACCGACGTGAACAAATGAATGCTCGAGATCGTGAGATGAGTGATGATTTTCAATCATTAGCCCCGTTCTTCCCTTCATTCTCAGCTTCTCTCTTTACTCAGGTCAGCTCGCATTGATCGGCTGCAAAAGACGGAAGTTACAAGCCTCGGACAACTCGTCCACCATGTTTCCATAGCTCAATCTTTGAGGGACCATACCTGCGTTCACAGAAGGTCTTGTATGATTTCAGAGACGCCATTAGAATCAGCATGGGGCCGCTTTCAAGATAGGCTGAAAAACAGAAAAACGATTTCCATCGTGAACTGCCTTTAAAGGCACAGTACACCCTCAGATATGAATTTTGAGATTTTTATGTAATTGTGTAGAAGACCCCTTCTGTATAACACGTGCCAAGTGCGAGATCTCAATTCCTTTTTATAGACGAGATATAAGCGACCACCACGGGCCCGACCCCCTCCAGCTACCACCACAGGCCCGGCCCCCTTTCTGATGTTCGATCTCAATAGCGGCTCGATGGATGGATGAATCACAACAAGTCTTCGTTCTTCAGCCCATTGCTGAACTGTCTCCATATACTGGCTCGCTCACGCTCAACGATTGCGAATGAGGAGAAATACAGTCCTGGGACAACTCGTTCACAAATTTTTCACTCTCGAAATCTAAGCATCTTTGAAGAGCCATAACTCTGTTCGAAGCGGGTCTTGAACGATTTCAGAGACACCACTGTGATCAGCGTGTGACTCTATCCAAGATGAGCATGAGATCTGAAAATAAATTTTTTGGGTGTCATGTGCCTTTAAGTATAGTACCTGCTTACTGAGAAAGATGTTGGAAATGCCAGCTACCCCATCTGGACCAGGGATGAGCGGAATTCCGAATTCCGTTTTCCGAATTCCAATTTCCGCAGGGTTTTAGGCCTCGGAATTCCGATTTCCGAAAAATGGGTGCGGAAATCGGATCCGAATGCAGAAATAATCTTAACCTGCACCCAATGACAGAAGTTGGCGAGTTGAGACTCGTCAACTTCTGTCAAGACTTGCCAAAGCCAGTGTTCACAACAAAAATCGTATTCCAGTTTCCAGTGTTTCTGAGCAGGCAGTTCAATGAGGTAAAGGGTTTTGAGGGAAGTCCCCACGGAATTCTTAAATTTCGGAGAAAAACCCGTCTAGTGAAACCTCTGCAAAATTATATTACGCCTATTTGGTGTGTTCCGGGAAACTGAACAATTCAGAAGTCGGAAATGGTTTTGCGCTTCAAAATTCTTGTTGACCTTGCTTTATTTTCTTGTACCTTTTAAGTTTCGAGAATTAGATGGTTTAATGCTTTTGCTTGGATGTTAGAATCTTTTGCGATAAAGAGTAATCAAAAATTTGGCAACTGTTCCTCTGGTGGAACGAATGTTGAACAACTGTGATATGACGTGGGCGGGGTGATCCAATGGTCCAGCTGGTCGACGGGATTCTCACCCACTTTCTGGTCGTTTTTCGTTGTACTTCTGTTCTTACTCTTCTTAGGGAGACGAAAAGCTTACGTTTCCCCGAGAAAACGGACGATTTTTTCATCGTGAACGCTGCCTTTCAGGCAGCTCAACTTCTATGGGATACAGGGATGTACGCAATTGAAGCTTTAAAATCTGTTAGTCGTTAGTTATTCCACGAGCCAAAGCCTTTTTTAGTCTTTAATCGTACACCGTTATGAATCGAGACTTTGACATTAAGCATTGTTAGGTCAATTGCGTCTCGACACGCTTTGCGGCCGCACGCGCTCGAGTCGGTAGAGTTTCCAGCGCCAAAGCCGACTCGATGTGGCTTTTTTAAACAGTTATCTCCAGCTTTTTCTAGTTTCCCGTTTTCAAAACCCAACTAGAGTCAACAGTTCGGCGGCTGCGGCGCTGGAAACGCTTCCAACTAGGAAGCGTACGGCCGCAAAGCGTGTCCAGACGCAATTGCGGACCGGAATTTGGCTCGGAGAAGCACAGTACATATTTCTAAACAGTCTTTTTTTGAGTTCTTGTGCATGACTAATGAGCACAGTGTAGAATGTTCACAGAATGGTCCCGCGGCTTGGACTTCAGAGAACATGTTCAGAATCAAAACGAGTTGAGGATTTTTTCCAGTTGCACAATTTCTTCGCGAATCACCATAGGAATCAATGTGGGCTCCTTGCGACAAGGCCTAAATTTCACCATTGCAGGGGTGTATCGCTTCTTTTTAGCACCGAAGCTGCGCCGCGCCCGCTGTGTGACGTTACGCTCGTAGTCTCTAGTCGCAATTGCGCACAGCCCTCCAAATGAGATCAGAAATTCGATTCACAATGGTCAAGGGTCAAAAATGGAGAAGTACTCGGCGAATGATGATTCAATAATGGTGGTGCTTTTTAACCCGAGGTTCAAGATCAAGTTTTGCGCCAGCTGCAAGTATAATTTGTTCCGCTTTCCGAATTCCGCATTCCGATTTCCGCAGTTTTTCGGCATCGGAATTCCGTTTTCCGACGTCCGAAAATTTGAAACTTGTTCTGATTTCCGATTTTCGAAATTTGAATTTTGTTTCGATTTCTGATTTCCGTTTTCCGAAATTTTAATTTTGTTTCGATTTCCGAGTTCAGATTTTCGAAATTCAAAATTTTTATTCCGCTCATCCCTGATCTGGACACACTTTTCTGATTTGCGCGTAATCAATGCATAATTTTTGTAGCCGCAGACAAACATAATTGATGCCTTCTTTCTACTATCTAATTAGTTTTTTTCTTATTTCTACATGCTCAATGAATTTAATTCTGAACTAGGAGCTCATAAGGTTTTAAATAAAGGTGTCTGAATGGAAATGAAAATGGGGAAACTGCGGGCGAATTATGCTGATCATCGAGGAGGAAAATTGTCATATTAGAGGGATCGTATCGTGAACACTGCCTTTAAATGCAGTGTTCACGATGAAAATCGTTTTTCTGTTTTTCCACCTATCTTGAAAAGCGCCCCATGCTGATTCTAATGATGTCTCTGAAGTCGTTCGAGACCTTTTGGGAACGGAGTTATGGTCCCTCAAAAATTGAGCTAAGGAAAATGGTGGACGAGTTGTCCGAGGCTTGTGACTTTCGTCTTTTGCAGCCGATCTATGCGAGCTGACCTGAGTGAAGAGAGAAGCTGAAAATGAAGGGAAGACCGGGGCTAATGATTGGAAATCATCGCTCATCTGACGATCCGAACATTCATTTGTTCACGTGGGTGGGCGTGTGATGCGCTTTCGGGGTTCGCCTTGCGCTCGAAGTGGCAACTTCGGGCTCTTTTGAAGCTTTTCCTGGCTTGTTTTCATGCGTTCTTTCGACGTCAGCGATACAGTATGCCCCTCCACTACCCATTCCTGGTGGAAACTGAAACACATTTTTTATCGTGAACACTGCATTTAAGTAAAAGAATGAGAATTTATTCTCAAGAAAACATGTGATATTTGAGAGTGATAGCAAGAATGCCGCTCTACTCCGGCCGACTTTTGAAATGGAGGATTTTATCGGTGCCCAAAAATGTTATACTATTAAGGTAAATCGAGCTGTTTCTGTCGTGCACTCCCTTTTGATAGTTCTATCACTCTAATTGTAAGTTATCACATGTTTTCTCAAATTTAACTTTCCATTTTGTTCCTCCAAGGGGTGGGAAAATACAGGCATGTGAGACAGTATTGCTCAAATATTGTCATCCTGGGTGGTTTTCAACGCTTCAAACGTCGTTGACGACATGATAGGGGCCGTGCGGGCCTATTTATGCTGATACCATGTTGGTAGCGTGTATGCTGGTAATCCTTGGTAGTAGCTCAGATCCAAAAGTGCGAAGAATATTCGAATATTCGAAAGATATTCGAGTTTTTGAATTAATATTCGAATATTTATCCGATCCAAATGAAGAGAGCACTTTTCGAATCATTCATTCATTCGACGTTTTTGACAAGGTGATATTCGAAAAGTTCATTCGTTCGAAATTTCCCATAATGCAATACTCGAATTAGTTATACATTCAGAAATTTCGGAGAACAGAATAATAGAAAAATACATTGATTTGGAAGCAGGGTTCAGCACGAGGTGTGGACAAGGCTAAATTTTCTCAGACCCCCCTCTAAATGCTAACTTTTGGCGATTTTCTCAGACCCCCTCCCAGAAGCGTTAATAGGTCAACTTTTTGGCGATTTTCTAGGACCTCCTCCAAGGAGTGTTAATTGTTGGTTTTTGTAGTAAAATTGAAATAAAAGGATCAACCTATTCTAAGAGATGTATAATTTGAAGAAGAACAACCATTTCAAAAAAACAAGACATTGCTATTGAAAAAGATCACGGACGAGGTTTTTCTTGACGGATTACATGAAGTTGCCTGCGTTTTTGAAAAACTTAGCTCAAGTAAGGGTTTTGATCATAGTGAAGGCTCTCCTAATGTTGAATATAAGACACACAGGTCTGAACGTGTATCCAGAAATTATGAATGATTCCGGGTAGGAAGCTAAGGTATATATGTGATGGAAAAAAAGCGTGGAGAAGATGAAGTGATTGGCCAAGGTCAAGAATACGGGATATCTCGAAGAAATAAATGTGTTTTCGAATCAATATGAGTTTGTGAAATCATTTCGCAAGTCCAAGAATAACATGTCACTTCAGATGTATGGACTTCTGCTTCAAAACAGCGTCATCCGATCTGGTTACGTTGCGTATTTTATTCTCCGAAACCCACTCAAACACGAAATACGATATGGGTTCGATCCCGCAAGGTGCTAAATTTTCGCGAAACATTAGACCTCACGTTTTTTTTGCAAAGTAGGGGCTACAAAAATAAGATATTCGAGTCAAGAGTGGTAGATTTACCCCATATACAAATTTTCAACCTCTAAGATGGACGCTGAAAGGCACTTCTCTGTGTGGCCTCACACTTTTCTCAGGTGTGGTCCCGCTGAAAAGGGGCATTTTTGAAATTTAGTTGTCATGAGAGTAAAATATTCGAGTCCAGCGTAGCCGATTTACCCTTTATACTCACTTTCACCGTCCAACATAGATGCTGAACACCGCTACAGTACAAGGCCTCACACTTTTCTCAGGTGTGGTCCCGCCGGAAGTCGTCAATTTCGAAATTTAAGTGCGACGAGAGTAGGTTATTTGAGTCCAGCGTGGCCGATTTACCCTCTATACAATAGTGTGTTTCGTGTATGAGTGGGTTTCGGAGAATGAAACTCGAAACGTTACCAGATTAGATGACGCTCTTTTCAACTAGCAAGTGTTTTTGCCATGTCTGGTCTGGCTAATGTTGAGGCACCTATTTTCGTATCTAACCACTTATTGAAGCGTGTTTTCCATGAATTTAAAGTGACCTGTTCTTCTCTGATAACATATTTATATTTTTAGTACATCTCGTCGTCTTCGCCTTTGCCAATAACTTTATTCATCGCGTCCTCTCTTTTCTTCCGCCCCATTCCGTAGCTTCCAATCTGTTCTTATTTGCAATTGAGTACACAACTACCCAGGGTACACGCTCAGAACCTATGTGCCTTAAATTCAACAGTATGAGGACCTTTCCTATAATTTTGACATTTACGTAAATTTAATTACAACAAGGTTGAAATTTAATTGGACGGTATTACGGAATTATTCGCAAAAAATACTTCTAATCAGTGTGCCTACTACCCCCGGTCAGAATGATTCACGTGGTCTCCCGGTGGAGCTCAGACCCCTCTCCCTCCACCATTGCGCAGCTCAGACCCCCTGTGTGGATATCCAGACCCCGCGCCGAACCCTGTTTGGAAGTTCTGAAAACTCTATATTCGAAAAATATCATTGGTTCGGAAATCTTAAAAAACTCGATATACGAAAAAATCATTCACTCGGGAATCCTGAAAATCCATATTCGAAAAATTTATTGATTCGGAAATCTTGAAAGACGCAATAATTGAAAAATTCATTCATTTGAAAATTTCGAGAAACGACATATTCGAAAATTCCATTCATTCGGAAAATCAGAAAAACCCGCAATCGAAATATTCGTTCATTGGGAAATTCCGAAAATTCAATATTCGATATATTCATTCATTGAAAAAAGTCGTCGAATACCAAAGAATAATGCCTATATACATAATTGTTCTAATGTGACGCATTGAAACACAATTTAGAGCATGGAAATATCATAGATAACACCCACAACTTTTTTTGGATGGAATAAGTTTTCTGCAATCTGTCTGCTAGAGTTTTCAGTAGCCTTGAACTCCAGGGTCATGGTCCCGCCAGGGCTGGGCACACGTAACGGCAGGGCGATTTTGAATATGCACCCCCCTTAGCTAGGTAATTTTCAGGCACCTACCTATGGGAAATCAATTTCGGCTGTTTTCCGAATAGTCGAGCATAACAGCCATGATTTTGAATTCCTGATTTTGATAAACATGAATATAAAAACAGCACTAAATATAGAAAAATCCGAAAATGTCAACAAAAAAGGTAGTGTAGATTCTGAACTTCCGAACAATCTAATGAAGAACATTTTTAGTTAGACGGTAGGTTATTACAAAATGTGGAACAATTTTTATTTCAATACAATTCAGCTATTACAAACAACAACAAAACTACTTTTATTGCAGTAATTTATGTTTTCTGTCGAGTGTTTTCATGAACCTATGCATGAAGGATTAATCCGTGTTTGATCGTTCTGATGAAGCAATTAGAATTCTTTTGTCTTGTGAAACTATTTTAGAATTGATGAGATGCTTAAGGAGTGGGAAACCTGAATTTTTACATACCTAGAATGCCGCAACCCGATAGACTTGGCTTGCCGTGCGATATGGTGTGTGTACGCAGCTACACAGTGCACACAGGAGTGGACGCGCACACAATATTAATAAAAAATGTATTTTATTACAGAACGAGGAAGAGAAAACTATCGAAACTGAAGTAAATGGAAGATGATGAAAATTGTCTGTTCTGGATGTACCCATTTTAGAAATTTAATGTAAATGAAGAAAATTGGAACAGGGGTAAGTATCTAGCCGTGACAAGGTTAATTCAAGCAAACCTAGTTGATCAAAAGTAGCTTTAAACATGCGAGCAAAGGATATTGTGGGAAAGAGTAGAACCTAGCAAACAATTCAGATTCAATACGATCGATTTTTAATGTGATTTAAGAACCTTAAATCTCATGCCGGCTTTACCCCAAAAACTGGGACAAAACCGGGACGAGTATTAAGGTCCTCAAATCAAATTGAATATCAAGCTTTGTTACTGAAATGTTTGCTAGATTCTCCTTTTTCTCCCAATGCTCTTAGTTCTTATGGTTAATGCTGCTTATAATAAACAAGGTTTATTTGAATGAACCTGATCAAGTCCGAAAAATTCCCCCTGCTCCAATTTAGTTTATTTACATTAATCTCCACGGTTTACGGAAGGTCTGGTGCCCTATATAGCAAGGCATGCTTAAAAAGGACACGAAAGACGCGTTTAAGGGCAAAATTAGGCCCTCTCTTGTTTACGTTGATTTTTGAGCGTAGAGGAATTGACCGCTGGAAGGATGATACCTATCAGTGCAATCAAGCGATCAGCTCACTTATCAGCACTTCCTTGACTTGATCATTCCTGAAATCTGAGTCTCCACCTGTTCATTTCGAGGGGGCGGATCTGGGGCACCAGGCGTGTCTGGGGCACCAAAACGCTTGTTTGCAGCCGTTATTTTGCCGCTCCTGGCTCGTTTTCTACCGTTCTTTCGACACTGGGAGCCTGGTTACCTTCTCGCCTATCATTTCACTATGGAAGGTCAACGAGGATGATAATCGTGAACGCTGTCTTTAATTCTCATTTTGATGTTTTTTGCGTTTCCCGTAACCTGGCTCAGGAAGCGTCACCCAATTTTTTTACAGCCTTACCGGTTACGATATTGTTCGCTGTGATCAGACTACGGCGTGAGGTGTGATATGTAAAACTCAAGATGGTTTTTTCCCCCCGCCCTCCCTGTGAGAATATCCGATCTGAGCCCCCCCCCCCATAAGAGAATATCCGCATGCCTGTCCGCATGTATGGCTGCCCACATGTGAAAACGTACTCAAAATTTAATGAATGCAGTATAAAGTCGGGAGCGAAAATACATTGAGAATATGACTACCCTACTGCGAAAACGTAACCAGGCTTTCATGAACGCAGCTTGACGCCCAAGGGCGCCGCTACACTAGGTGGGCTGAGCCTATTTTTATGCCCTATGGGGAACATATGTGCAGTTTCGAGCCCTAAAACTTGATTCAGAATTTGACTGTCCGCTCTCGAAAACGCACCCGAAATTTTAGCCGAAGAGGAGTCCCTGAAAAAATGTCAAAATCCAGGCTTCTAATTGAAAATTTTCAAGTATTTTTCAAAGTTCTAATGAGATATTTTCGCGTTGCTGCAACGTGCGGAAAACCTAGTCATAGACTCAAATTACTAATTAGGTTTCTTAAGCCCATTCAGAACGGTCTTTGGAGACCCACTGTTAGGATGATACAATCGATTGTATCACACCATAAATGGATCTCCAAAGACGGTTCTGAACGGGATAAAAAAAACTCAATTAGTTATTTGGGTCTAGGACAAGATTTCCCGCACGTTGCAGCAACGCAAAAATCCCTAATTAGAATTTCGAAAAGTAGTAGTGAGCTTTTCATGACAATCCTGGACTCGACATTTTTTCAAAAAAACCCTAATTGTGAAGTGCTCTTCGGCTTCAAGCTGCGTCCCTGAAACTCTTGGTGCGTTTTCTCATGCGGATAACCACATTATAACATTTTATGGTTCAAAATACACTTTACTATTCAGTACAAGTATACAAAATACACAGTTTTATACTTCAAAATACCAACAGCCGTTCTGACCTCTTCATTGGATGAAAAACGCATGCCACGCATAAATTTTTTGAGCTCTGGAAACAAATGGAAGGCCAAATCTGGTGAATACGGTGGATGCTCCAACAATTTGAACTTTAATTTATGGATTTTAGCGATTGTCAAAATGCTCTTGTGACACGGTGCATTGTCCTGATGGAAAATGATTTTTTATTCTGCAATCAGGTCTTTTTCACGAATTTTTCTTTCCTTTCAACTGGTCCAAAAGGTTGCAATAATATTCAGAAATGATTGTTTTACCAGTTTGCAAGTAATCCACAAACAAAATTGTTTTCGCATCCGAAAAAACTGACACCATAACCTTCCTGGCCGATTTTCGGACACGGACTCGTTTTGAAGCCGAATATCAAGTTCACACCACTCTCTAGCCTCCTGTTTTGATTCATGATCATAGTGATAACCCCAAGTCTTTATCCATAGTGATAAATCGACGCACAAAATCCTTTTATCCTTTTTAAAACGCTAAAAATGTTGCTGAGAAAGTCGCATTCGAATGTGTTTTTGTTCCATTGTTAGCGAATGCGGCACCTATTGTGCCCAAAGCTTTCTAAAACCCAAAATTTCACTTAAAATATGGTTCACACTGCCTAATGAGATGTGTAGAGTCTCTACTAAATCTTTCTCAGTCAATAGACGATCTTGCAGAACCATATCTTGTATTTGGCAATGATTTCTGGTGTTGAAGCGTTTTTTCGACAACCTTCACGTGGATCGTCTTCAAGGCTTGTACGACCACGTTTGAATTCAGCAACCCATCTTTTTACTGTTCTAATTGTAAGTAAACAATCGTTATACACTTTTAACATTTGTTCGTGAACTTCTTCCAGTGCTACACCTTCTAAAATTAAGAATTTTATCACTACACGATATTCAATTTTTCCATTTCTGTGACACGGCGTCATTAAATGGCTTGTAAACAAAGAATGAATTGACAGATTGAAATGAAACTTCACATACGTTCATATGAAGAGTGTACCAACAAAACAAAAAAGTTTCGGGCTAGTAGCAACGCCCACTCTTATCGAACGACAAAACTTATTGAACAACCTGGTAATTGTAGTTTTGGCGCATGAAACTGCGTGGAAATTTTATGCTTTGGGCGATATCGCACCTTGGAAATTTCCTAATAATTGAATTTCGTGCAGGAAACTTCAAGAGATATCAAAGAAAAAAATGAACTCTTCTGAAACAGTCAACTCTCCGTCGTTTCCCAGCCTTGCAAAAATGTAGAACTTGGGTGGGATCGGGCCTTTGAATCATAATTCACCTCAAAATGCATCTTAGGTTACGAATTTTCAGAACACCTGCGACACTTGCCTGACAAGATAGTCATCTTTCAAAGAACTCGGTAACAGAGGATACTCAACGTACTGCGTACTGCGTACTAATCACGTTGCATTGCGTCCCGACCGCGTCGCAAGACGTACCGACGGCGCAACCATACGTACTAACCGCGCGGCGAGACGTACCGACGGCGGTCAAATTGCGTTCCAAACGTCGCCCATCCCGCCGTCGGTACGCAACCTGTACGCGGTCAGTACGGACATGTCCGCGTTTGGTCAACCCCATTGTCTGAGTCTGCTGCTGACATATCCAGGAGCACTTTGGTGACCCGATTCGCATGGCCACGACTCCGCCTCCATCTTACAGTCATAGACGATAGTCATGCTACTGTCGTCCACTGTCTAAAGGCTCTTTCATAGTTGCCCAACCGACGTCGGACGACTCTTTATTGAATGTGGAACATCTATCTACACTACCCTATCCATCTTATCTATCTTAGCTTATCACATTCGCTAAGGAGCCATCCGACGTCGGACGGCACACTAGAGGCTTCACATGCTTTCTCCTCCAGTGAATTGTCACCCCTTCTTGTGAGCGCCTGCCTCATTTTTGCATCTCCGTTTCCTGCCTCATTTCATCAACCCAGTTGTTCCGTTAACTGTTAATATTAGAGCTCCAATCATGTGTTTGAAAACAAGCCATTATGAAGCTCAGGAAATCGTCAGTTCCCGTTTTTATAGCGCATTGTTATTTGTTCGAACCTGTTCTATAGTAAATACAAGGTGCACATCCACGCCGCTTCGCGGCGTACTTGTAGGCGTGCCTCGCGGTGTGTAAATAATTTGACAGGACCTTGGATAAAAAATAATGACGTGTTTTTTTTCTACTACAAAACCTGTTTACGTTGGGAGAACTCTTGAAAAATCACTCGATTCTCGTTAGCTCTTCTCCCTCTCGCCTCTTAAATTTCACCGTAATTGCGAGCTCACAACTTAAACACATGCCTTTGGGTAGTTATTGGTGTTTTTCCAGAAATACGACCCTTGAAGAACCGCGGTCATCTCCAATCACCTCCTTCCCAAATACGACGGTTTCAGCGGCGTTTGGCGCAATGCTAGGCTCGTATCACACACTTTCCTTGGCGCTCAGCGCACTCCCAGCTGAACTCCGTACACTTTCTCCAGCGCTGGCCGCACCCTCTGTTGGGTCACGCACTTTTACTTCGGCGCACTCCTAGTTGGGTCAAACACACTTTCGTCGGCACTCCGCACACTCCTAGTTTTGTTCAACACATTTTCTCATGCGCTGAGCGCACTCCCAGTTTGGTTCAACACACTTCTCCCGGCGCTCGGCGCACTCCCAGTTGGGTCCGACACTCTCTCCGAGACGTACTCCCAGTTGGGTTCAGCACACTTTCCCCGGTGCTCGGCGCAGTCCCAGTTGGGTCCAACACCCTCTCCGCAGAGCTCTCCCAGTTGGGTCCAGCACACTATCCCCGGCGCTCGGCGCACTTTCATTTGGGTTCCACAGACTTTCTTCGGCCTTGACACACCCTCATTTGGGTCCCACACACTTTTCCCGGCGCTCCGTGCAATGACAATTCGGTTTCGCACACCTTTATTGGCGCTTCCCGCACACCAGTTGGATCCCACACAGTTCCTTCGGCGCTTGGCGCGACCCCAGTTGGGCCCCACACACTTTCACCGGCACTTGAAGCACCCTCATTCGGGTTCCACACACTTTCTCCGGCGCTTGGCGCACTCCCTATCGGGTGTCGCACACGATTCTTGGCGCTTGGCGCACCGCAGTCGGATCCCACACACTTTCCTTGGCGCTTCGCGCACCATCAGTAGGGTCCCACACACTTTCTACTGCACTTGGCATACTCACAATCGGACACCTCGCAATCTTCTTGGCGCTTGGCGCAACCCCAGTTGGGTCTCGCGCACTTTCCCCGGTGGTTGGCGCACCCCCAGTTGTGTCCCGCACACTTTCCACGATGCCTGGCGCACTCTCAGCTGGGTCCCAAACACTCTCCCCTGCGCTTGGCGCACTTTCAATTGGGTCGCGCAGACTTTACACGGCGCGTGGCTCACTTTCAGTCGGGTCGCGCACACTTTCCACTGCGTGTCGCGCACTTCCAGTTTTGTCACGCACACTTTCAACGGCGCGTGGCGCACTTCTAATCGGGTACCGCACACTTTCCACGGCGCGTTGAGCACTTCCAATCAAGTACCGCACACTTTCCACGGCGCGTGGCGCACTTCCAGTCGGGTCCCGCACACTTTCCACGGCGGGTGGCGCACTTCCAGTCGGGTCCCGCACACTTTCCGCGGCGGGTGGCGCACTTGAAGTCGGGTCGCGCACACTTTCCACGGCGGGTGGCGCACTTCCAGTCGTGTCCCGCACACTATCCACTGCGCGTGACTCACTTTCAGTCGAGTCGCGCACACTTTCCACGGCATTTAGCGCACTTCCAGTTTTGTCAAGCACACATTCAACGGCGCGTGGCGCACTACCAGTCGGGTCCCGCACACTTTCAACTGCGCGTGGCGCACTTACAGTCGGGTCCCGCACACTTTCCACGGCGGGTGGTGCTCTTCCAGTGGGGTCCCGCACACTTTCCACGGCGCGTGGATCACTTCCAGTCGGGCCGCGCACACATAACACGGCGCGTGGCGTACTTCCAGTTGGGTCGCGCACACTTTACACGGCGCGTGGCGCACTTCCAGTTGAGTCCCGAACACTTTCCACGGCGTTTGGCGCACTCCTAGCTGGATCCCACACATTCTCCGGTCAACGGTCAACGGTCAACGGTCAACGGTCAACTCTTAGCCGTTTATTATTATGTATGAATTATTATGTATGACAGTGTTCCATCACAGCTGCTTTTTGCGGGGAAAGTTCTTAGTCGTTTCCGACCCAAAAATCAAGAACAGTGGGTTTGTGCTTTCAAAGTGCGCTTTATGCGCTCTTTACGTTATCACGTTTAATTTTTATCTAAGTTAGGTGAGACTTTCGATTTCTGCAGATATTTCAAGCTGTAACATGCCTCTGTGCACTATTAGTTGCTTTGCTACATTCGTTGTTGAATATGTGTGTGGTAAATATGTATTTGATCAGTATATTTGATTTTTGAATGTTATTTATATAATCGCCATAGTAATTGGCCGCAATTCGGTTAAAAGATGAAGTATAAAGGCGGAAAGTGTGAGAGAGGGCGATCTTCGCCAAAGGTGGAGCATTGGCGGGAATCGTCCTCATTTGTCAACGGCTTTAGCAACGAAATTGGCTGGAAGTATACTAAAGCGACTTTGGATCTAAAGAGTGTGATTTCACCCGAAGAACACTCTGGGCGAAAGCATTGCTGACAATCGCCCCTTCACTGACCATGATTCACCCGCTTGTACATGGGCGAATTCCAGTTTTGTGTAATAAGGCAATGGCCAGACCTGATTGCGAGAACTACACATGTGGCCACGTTTTTCTGATCGACTGCCGTCCGAGAGCTCGTAAAAAACTAATTCGGCTGTCCAAATGATACAAAAAGGAAAAGTTATGAGCTGAAATATTATAACAAGCCCTGTAGGTATAATAACACTGTCGTGATCATCCGAAACACTGGGGACGAGCCTCATATTCGTGTTCCGCACCCCTAAATAATCACATTCGGGGGAAGTCGGACGGAATTTTCCTAAAGGCGGTGTTCACGATGATTCTCGTATCCAAGTTTTCCACTCAAAACAACGCTTTGGCAACCAAGTGTTACCAAAATCACGAAGAAACGGCGAGAAACGCACTAATTCGTCTTATTTCAGTTACATTATTCTATGGCCTGGACTGGTTGTCTGGTTGGATGAACATGTTCATGGTGGTTGTCAGCGGTAAAAAATGAGACTAATCGAAAATAGAAGAATATTTTGGGCAAAACTGTGTTAGTTAGGGCCCGAAGGAAAGAACGGAGCACCACAGAATGGAGAATCGCAAAAGGCGGGTCCACAAAAGATTTCATTGTTACAACGAAAAGTTCCATTGATACTTTAAGGCAGTGTTCACGATGAAAAAAGTTTTCGAAATTCCACTAGGATTGGGTAGTGGAGGGACACTCTGTAACGCTAACGGCGAAAGAACGCATGAAAACGAGCCAGGAAGAGCCCCAAAAGAGCCCGAAGTTGCAACTTCGAGCGCATTGAAAACCTCAACAGCGCATCACACGCCCACCGACGTGAACAAATGAATGCTCGAGATCGTGAGATGAGCGATGATTTTCAATCATTAGCCCCTTTCTTCCCTTCACTCTCAACTTTTTACTTTACTCAGGTCAGCTCGCATATGTAGATCGGCTGCAAAATACGGAAGTTACAAGCCTCGGACAACTCGTCCACCATGTTCCCGTAGCTCAATCTTTGAGGGACCAAACCTGCGTTCACAGAAGGTCTTGTATGATTTCAGAGACACCATTGGAATCAGCATGGGGCCGCTTTCAAGATAGGCGGAAAAACAGAAAAACGATTTTCATCGTGAACACTGCCTTTAAGAGGCTGGCTGATACTTGAGGATTTCGTGCCCTTCTGGTTAAAGGCAGTGATCAAGATGAAAAACGTTATCGAAAAAACTACAAAAATCAGCTCAGATCAGAAACAGCTCAAAAACTATGAAGGTAGCGCGGTGAAAAACGGGCTAGAATTGGAGTTATTAAGACCCTAAACTTCCAGTTCGTGCACACGTGCACAGAAAGATCACAGTCTCATGCCAAGCAGTCGAAAATCATCGACACTCAGAGGAAGAAATTTACCTAACAAAACAGTTGGACAATGAAAGCAAACACTTAAGTCAATGTTTTAGACTAGATGTTTACATAAATTCGAAGGTTCATTGATTGAAATTCTATTTCAAGCCAGCTGATGTTCTTGATACTAGAGATCATCGATGCCGATGATGTGGGGTGGGCTCGTCCACCATCAAAAAACAAGGAAGTTTAGGCTTTAAATTTGACCTAGAACAGCGCTTTTTTTTCGCGATTTTTTCTCACAGGTTCTACTACTCTATACCCAAAAAAGGGTTCAGGGAGGAAAAGAAGTCGGGCATATTTGAGCGCGACCACTGCCTTCAAATACAAAAGTAACATTTGAAACTATGCTTAGCTCGGGCAGCTAGAATAGTGTTTTTAGGAGAATCCGCGAGTTAGTCGATCAGAAAAGCATTCTGGCAACAAGGTCTGTTCATTCCCCAGTACGGTTGACTGCCGAGCATTGTCGGAGTGGCCGTTGTCCGCCATGGCATGCGCCAGCGAATAAGGGCAGCAGACACGCTCAGGAATTGTACCGATTTTATGAAATAAATCAAGGTTTGAAGCTGGTTGTAGTGGGAACTGATGAAAAACGAACGAAAACTGTGTGCAAGTAGAGGAATAGCGGTTATTCTGTTATCGGGTGATAGTGGACGAGTTTTACCGCGCGCGGTTGAAAACGCAAATACTAGCAACAAAACGATTGAGATAGAGAAGCCGATATAATTACCCAGGCTTAATTACCCAAGTTTGAGGGTTGTTTTTGGATCGAAGCCGTTTCTCACGCATCACCTTGTTTGAAGGCGACTGAGAGCTGCCCACTCCTCACCATATGCAGAACGAGTTGTGTGGCCGATTACTTCGTGGTCATTGACGTTCTGGTCTCAACCGATGGTCTCGACGTTTGGCCGTGATATATATTATTGACTGGCTCGTGTTCTGATTTATAGACTCCTTTCCTGCTACATACACTGGTGTTGTACTGCTTTATATACGTGGTGAGAAACTTGCGAGGGATTCTGTGGCGGATCCTGAAATTGTATATCTATCGTTTATCATCAAGCCACCTCGAAAGGTAAATTACGGCCAAACTCGCTTTCGGGTCGTCGTTCGTTGTGGAAGTGATTAAATCCTATTCCAATCATAATGCGAACACGGAACGCTCCTAATGATTATGCTAATGGTGCTAATGCTAATGGTGCTCATGCTTCTCAAGTGGATAACGTAGACGTGGATGGTATGATGGATGTGGCGACCGCACTGGACAGGCTTCACACGGACAAGAAAACCCCAGTGCATCTGAAAATACTGGTCAATCATCTTTTAAAATGCAAGAACAGATGAGTGTGATTGTGTCAAAGAACATGAAGCTGTATAGTGATCTTATTACTTTGCGTAAAGAGAATTGTGGTGCGCGCGAAGCGCGCACCTGATTTGGAAAAGGATTGCTTCTGCGCAAACCCCTCGTTACAGAATCTCGGTTTGGAAGATAGTCCCGAACTTGGCATTTTCGCAAAAAGTAGAGCAGTAAAGGTTCTTAACATTGCCCAAATTTCAGAAAAAATTTGCTGTGGTTCTCGAGATATGGAAAAATTTGTGAATTTTGAAATGTGTTTGTGTGTGTGTGTGTGTGTGTGTGTGTGTGTGTGTGTGTGTGTGTGTGTGTGTGTGTGCGCGTGTGTGCGTGTGTGTGTGTGTGCGTGTGTGTGTGAGTCCGGTGAAACTTTTGAATGATAAGAAACATGGTTTGCCAATTGAGAGAAATGGAGTGGTATTAAGATAAGAGTGAATTGATTGCAAGCGTTAGGGTAGGTCTGCTTTACGCCCATCAGGAACCGTATGCATACCGTTTATTAAGGGACGCATCTAGAAGTGAGCGAAGCTTCGGGAACGTGTGCGGAACCCAGCTATAAGTGCGCCAAGCGCCGGGGAACGTGTGCAGGACCCAAGTAGAAGTGCGCCAAGCGCCGGGCAACGTATGCGGGACCCAACTAAAACTAGCGCCAAGCGACGGGGAACGTGTGCAGGACAAGTGCGCCATGCACCGAAAACGTGTGTGGGACCGAGCTGTAAGTGCGCGAAGCGCCGGGGAATATATGCGGGACGCATCTAGAAGTGCGCCAAGCACCGAAAGCGTGTGTGGGACCGAACTGTAAGTGCGCCAAGCGCCATGGAATGTATGCGGGACGCATCTAGAAGTGCGCCAAGTGCCGGGAAACGTGTGCGTGACCCATCTATAAGTGCGCTAAGCACCGGCAAGGTGTGCGGGACCCAAATTTAAGTGCGCCAAGCGACGGGAAAGGTGTGCGGGGACCAAACAAAAGTGCGCCAAGCGCCGGGGAACGTGTGCAGAACCCAGGTAGAAGTGCGCCATGCGCCGGTGAACGCGTGCAGAACCCAAGTAGAAGTGCGCCGAGCGCCAGGAACGTGTACAGGACTCAAGTAGAAGTGCGTCAAGCGACGGTAAACGTGCACGGGACCCAAATTTATGTGCGCCAAGCGACGGGAAACGTGCGCGGGACCCAGATAGAAGTGCGCCAAGTGCCGGAGAACGTGTGCGGGACCCATCTAGAAGTGCGCTAAGCGCCGGGAAGGTGTGCGGGACCCAAATTTAAGTGCGCCAAGCGACGGGAAACGTGTGCGAGACCCAAAGAGAAGTGCGCCAAGCGCCGGGAAACGTATGCGGGACCCAACTAGAACTGCGCTGAGCGCCGGAAAACGTGTGCGGGACCCAACTAGGAGTGCGCCGAGCGCCAGGAACGTGCGCGTTGCCCAACTGGAAGTGTGCCAAACCCCACAGAACGTGTGCGGGACCCAACCAAAAGTGCGTCAAGCGCCGGGTAACGTGTTCGCGACTCAACTTAAAGTGTGCCAAGCGACGGGGAACGTGTGTGGGACCCCAAATAAAAAGCGCCGACCGCCGGAGAAAGTGTGCGGGATCCAACTGGGAGCGCTACAAGCGCCGGGGATAGTGAGCGGGACCCAACTGGAAGTGCGCCAAGCGCCGGGGAAAGTGTGTGGGACCCAATTGGGAGCGCGGCAAGCGTCGGGTAACGTGTGCGGGACCCAACTTTGGGTGCGCAAGGCGCCGAGCAAAGCGTGAAGGACCCAACTGGGAAAGCGCCAAGCGCCGAGGAAAGTGTGCGGGACCCAACTGGGAACTCGCCAAACGTCGGGGAACGTGTGTGGGACCCAACTGGGAGCGCAGCAAGCGTCGGGAACGTTTGCGGGGCCCAACTTCGGGTGCGCCAAGCGCCGAGCAAAGCATGAGGGACCCAACTGGGAGTGCGCTAAGCGCCGGGGAAAGTGTGCGGGACCCCAAATAAAAAGCGCCGACCGCCGGAGAAAGTGTGCGGGACCCAACTGGGAACGCGCCAAGCGCCGAAGAACGTGTGTGGGACCCAATTTGGAGCGCGGCAATTGTCGGGTAACGTGTGTGGGACCCAACTTCGGGTGCGCCAAGCGCCGGGGAAAGTGTGCGGGACCCAACTGTGAACTCGCCAAGCGTAGGGGAACGTCTGTGGGACCCAACTGGGAACGCGCCAAGCGCCGGGGTAAGTGTGCGGGGCATAACATCGGGTGCGCCAAGCGCCGAGCAAAGCGTGAGGGACCCAACTGGGAGTGCGCCAAGCGCCGGAAAAAGTGTGTGGGACTTGAATTATAAAGCGCCAAGCACCGGGGAAAGTGTGCGGGACCCAACTGGGAACGCGCCAAGCGCCGGGGAACGTGTGTGGGACTCGAATTAAAAAGCGCCAAGCGCCGGGAAAAGAGGGCGGGAACGAACTGCAAGTACGCCAAGCGTTAAGGATCGTTTGTTCGACCCAACTGGGAGGACCGGCAAGGGAGTGAAAATCGAAAAAGCGGTTGTGATTCATCCGTTCATCTAGTCGTTATTGGGTTCGGAAACCATGAAAAAGGGTGTCACCTGTAGTGGTGCTAGATGGGGTGGGCAAGTGTTATGCAAGAGGGGTCTATTACACAACTGCATGAGCATTTGAATGGTCATATCTGAGGGTGTAATGTGCCTTTAAAAGGAAACCTTTGCTAAAATAAAGTGAAACTATCTAACTGCTTTGCTTCGCTACGGATTAGTATGATTTAGAAATGAAACATTTGTGAGAAACTCGTTAAAAGAAGTGAAATGTCTTATGCTACTGATTTGGCATGGGAATAAACTCGAAGGAAGCGCTAAATACTAAGTGAAATGATTCATCGTTGATTTGGCTGTGCTTTTGTTCACAACAAAAATTGAGTGTGAGATTGAAAAACCAAATCACGCACATCTCTTCTGAAATCAACCTAACGCTTGCAGTTTAGGTTAACAAGTCTCAGGTCCTTGCAAAATTATGTTGTGTCTCCCACCTCAATCGCTTCCGATTGACTATCAATTAATGAAAGTGGAAATAACATCACGTAGTGAGTTAATGCGAATGTCATCAACTAAGAGAACTGCTGTCACACGAATACATAAATGCTCAGTAACAAGCGCGTGATTTGGTTTTTCAATGTCACACTCAATTTTTGTTGTTTAGTAAACAAGTGCACAGCCAAATCAACGATGAATCATTTCACTTAGTTTTTAGCGCTTCTTTCGAGTTTATTCCCATGCAAAATCAGTAGCATAGGACATTCGTCCTTGAAAGAGGCGCTTGCAGAAGCCCAGCGTGGGCTCCCTGCAATTCAGATGCCTATTCCGTCACCACATTTTAGTATGTCTGATTCCTCTGTAAGTAGTCATTGTTGTAGTGAGAAGGAGCGTTTGCGATCTGTTGTAGTTGTAGGTATCTCGGTCATGAACAGCCCTATCTGTAGACGGAGATGTGATACATCTCCGTCTACAGATAGGGCTGTTCATGATCGTGATGTGATTTATGAAATCCTTGATTTCCTTGAAATTGAATGTTCGCCGCAAGCAGTGTATAGATTGGGAAAGCCCAATAATCTCCGGTCTCGGCTTCTTGAAGTTGTATTACCTAATACATTCTTCCAAGGACTTCTATTGCGCAGAGCCCACCGGCTCTAGTCTTTCTCCACTAGAGGGATATACATTAGGCCCTCCCTCACAAAAGAGGAGTTAAACCGTAATCGGAAAGCTCGAATTGCTCGTAATCTCACACAAAGGCATGTTTCCACTGCTCTATCCACTCCATCTCAATCCTTCCCACCCCAGACTCTAGGCAATGATCAACCTGCTGTTTCATGCCAGCAACCTGTTGCAGAAAGCATTGCGATTTCAAGTTGTATTGGTTCCTCAGTTCCTGTATCATCTTTGCCGGTTTATGTTGTTGGTTCTCATGATCAGCTCACTAGCCTAAGTATGCCTGATGTTGCATGTGAAGTCACTGTCTGTTCTTCCCACGTTCAGTCTGATTTAAACTTCTAAACATTCCTCGGACTTCTAATAATGATATACGGTGTCTTTCCGCAAATATTCGGTCGGTTCCGAAAAATATCAATAGTTTAATTGGACTAATACGACAATTTGGCTTTGGAATTGTTGCGCTGTCGGAAACATGGCTCACCCCACTCGTCACTGGTGTTTCGCTATTTGGTGGTTTATGCTCTCAGTTTTACCAGCTCAGACGTGACAGAACTAACAAAAGGGGGGGGGGAGTGTGGCTCTCTTAGTCAAAAAGTCTTTTTGTCCTAAGTTGATGTATCAGGAGTGTTATCCTGAAGGTTTTGAGCTTCTTTGTTCGGACCTTATGCTGGGGAATAGAACACTGAGAATAGCTTTAGCTTATAGGGTGCCTTCACGCTCCGCAGGGGTGTTTGATCAGTTTCTGCAATCATTGGGCGACTTAATTCCCTGTCGTCAGGCTTGTTACGGGCGATTTCAACCTCCCGGAAATATCCTGGTCGCTTCAGACCCCCACGGCTGGTTCCTTGTACGGTAAACAATTTTCGAATATGTGTGCTACGCATAATCTTACCCAAAATAATGTAATCGTCACCCGAGGTAGTAATGTTTTGAATCTTCTGCTGTCCAACGAGGACGGGTTGGTTGACAGTGTGGATGTTGCTGCTCCATTGGGTACGAGTGACCATGCTTCGATCACATTTAGTCTGAAGGTGCACGTCGAGGCGTTAGATGACAGGGTTCTCAAAAGGGACTATAGTATATCTGGTTAGTCTCTTCAAAAAAGGGTGTCTCCCAAGGCACATGGAAAACCTTTCTCTCAGGAAAACTCGAGCTTGGAACGTAGCTAGTAGTAGCAATTGTGTGGAGGATTGGTGCGAATACAAAAGAATCACGGCAATCTTCGAAAAACGCTTGAAGAAGTACAATAGCGCTGTGGGAAGAAAGGTAATTGCATCCAAAATCAAGAACTCATTCTACAAGTTCCTTAGCTCTAAGCTAAAAAGCAGCTCTGATGTGGGTTGTCTTGAGAGATAAGATGGTTCCAGTGTACTGGATGATGCCCAAAGGCTCAACTTCTGGCGAGTGTGTTTATGAAGGCATTCCTTGACGACACTGACTCGGATGAACGTGTTAGTCCATCGCTTTTTCCTGTTATGCCTGACTCTGTTTGGTTTCTCCAGGGTGAATTGTCGGATCTACTAGCCAAATGGCCTAATTCGTTTTCCGACACACCGGATCACTTACCATTGTGTTTTATTAAAAATGTCATTGATACCGTAGTTGGCCCACTAACATACATTTTAAACCAGTTTTATGCGTGGAGAAGTTCCGAGCAGATGACGTACGTCTTTTGTGACTCCTATGCCAAAGTAGAAGCCGTTTTCTGATCCCAACAATTACCGGCCCATCAGTATCACGTCTATCTTTGCAAGGCTTTTTGAAAAAGTAATAAAAAAAGAGAATTATGACTCATCTAGAGGAACACTCCATCATCTCGGAACACCAACATGGTTTTCAAAAGGGCAAATCCACAATTTCGGCGATGCTGCAGTCACTTGATGATTGGACGCGTGCGCTGGACAAAGACATAGGTGTGGATGTTATTTACCTTGATTTTTCCAAGGCATTTGACAGAGTTTATCATCGCAAATTAGTAAACAAACTAGAAATAGTGGGTATCCCTCCGCGTATAGTGGAATGGATTCGTGCTTTTCTCACGGGTAGAACTTTCAGGGTCATGCTTAAAGGCACAGTACACCCTCAGATATGAATTTTGAGATTTACATGTAATTGTGTAGAAGACCCCTCCTGTATAACACGTGCCAAATGCGAGATCTCAACTCCTCCAAATAAGCGAGATATAAGCGACCACCACAGGCCCAACCCCCTTCGCTCACCACATCTAGCCCGACCACCTAACAGACTTTCGAACTCGATAGCTGCTCGGTGGATGGATGAATTCCAACAAGTCGTCGTTCTCCAGTCCACTACCTCTCTATCTTACTATCTCCTTATCCTGGCTTTCTCTCACGCAACGATTGCGATTGAAGAGAAATACAGGCCTGAGACAACTCGTCCACCAATTCTTCACCCTTAAAATCTAGGCATCTTTGAAGAGCCATAACTCTGTTCAAAGGGGGTCTTGGACGATTTTAGAGACACCACTGCGATCAGCGTGTGACTCTTTCCAATATAGGCACAAAATCTCAGAATTTATTTTTTGGGTGTCCTGTGCCTTTAATAGTACGTTTTCCTCTCCCTTTGCAGTCCTTAGTGGTGTTCCCCAGGGGGGAGTGCTTTCACCAATTCTCTTCAATATTTATACGTATGAACTTCCCTTGATTTTATCCTTCAACAATGTCGGCTGTTCGGCATTCGCTGATGACTTTAAGCTGTATAAACCAATTTTGACAATGGAAGATTCGGAGTGTTTGCAAAAAGCTCTTAATGATGTAGCCAATTGGTCAATTGAATGAAAATTGCCGCTTTCCAGCGAAAAGACTAAAGTGATGAAGTTTGGTAAGAGGCGAATTAGTGGCTTCTATACTATCGACGGTTTGCAGTTGAGCGAAGTCAGCGAGGTTAAGGACCTTGGTTTTCTTATCAAGGACGATCTTAATTTCGATGATCACCGCCTCCAGGTCGCGTCCACGGCAAATAGGATGATGCACAGCGCGTTTCGGGCACTATAAACTACTAATGCAAACGTGCTGACCGAGGTGTATAAAACGTACGTACGTCCACTTATGGAGTATGGTACGGTAGTTTTTAATCCATACAAAAAAGGATCCATCGACGCGCTTGAGAAAGTCCAGAATACTTTTACACGTTGAGTTTTCTTCGGGACATCGTGGTTTCAGACTGATGGTAACGTGTGCCATGTCACCAGGAACGCTAAATTGGGCCTAACCACTCTAGAGCACAGGAGAAGAAGGTTTGATATGATAACGATGGATAAGATCATTCATGGGAGTGCTGGTATCAAGGCTAGCCGGCTGTTCAACCTTAGACCATAAACCACTAGGGGAGCACCGGTGAAATTGGGCCTCATTGGGGCCAGGTGGAATGTACGACAGCACTCCTTTGTCAATAGGGCGGGGTCTGAATTCAATAAACTACTTCGGTCAGGTTTGATAGTGGGGAAACTCAGTGAATTCAAAAAGACACTTAAGTGTTATCTGTCGTCATAGGAGTTATTTTGTAAGATCTCTTTTCTTCATGATGCCGGTGTATGCCTATTAGTCAGTTAATCAATTTGCTTTATTATTGCTATTCGACTGATTTTAATGCTTTTAGTCTCCTAATTTCCGTTTAGGTATTTATTTCTGTTGTTGTCTCTGACACGGTTCTACCGTGTAATAAATCAATCAATATACTCTTACAGCCTGTACTGGAACGTTCACCTCTTTGGGAGCATCAAAAACCAGCCAAAGTGACCGTATTAGTACTATCAATCTGGACGAGTTTGTATTTTGGGGCGGGGTTGCAGAAATTTTTCTATTTGCATTACTGAAATTTAGTAGTTTTGACTCGTTTTTGACGCCTCCAACGGCGTGAGCAGTCCACTAGGAGTCATGCGACTCCAGAAACGTGCTTACCTCAAAAACTTTTTCGAGCGTGTCGGCTGCCTTTATGCGTTGCGCGCCACCGTTGCAGCGTGTTGGTGCATTTCTTCATTGATCCACTTTACGTTCGATAACCTCTAACAATTCTGCGTTTAACTCTGCACAATGGTACTCGTGTCTAGAGGCACATTTGTTTATCGATGAAACTGCAGCTTAATACATCGATAACACAAACTACTGTCCATAAGCATCGCTTCACGATAGGAATTGCGGAGCATAATGTGGATGGTAGTACAAGAATGTCCATGAGTTGTCTCTGAGGTGATACATTCCATGGTCTGCGATCCAGTTTTTCGTCACGTGACAGAGATCAGTAGAGTCTTCTCTCTGGCTGAAATGAGTAGGTTTTTTATGCTTCCGATATTTTACGGCAACAGCAAACCACTGTCCACTTCTAAACCGTTCTTCGAAAATTATGCGTAACTTACAAGGGAGGTGATTAGAGTGGTAAACGCATCTGCGAAAACGACTAGTATTGTTAATATCTCTTCTGGCTCAATAGTAAAATGCAGCATCCCGCTTCGAGCTGCAGGTTCGAACAAGTAATTAGCATTTTTCAAGCTTCGCGAATAGGCAAGGGTACCCATCAGACATTTTTTTGGGAATTTCAAAAAATCACTCGGTTTTAGCTCAAACTTGTATGTACAATACCCGCACTAATTTTCTCAAAAAAAAAACGCAAAAGTCGCGAAATCGCGACTTTTGCGATTTTTCGTCATAACTCGGCCCGAGGTGATCCATTCAAGCAGTCAAGGGCATATTTCGAATCAGAATCGAGAGCTCTTTCTTCTGAGCTCTCGCATGTCTTACGGCCAAACAAGGCATATAGGGCTAACACAATCAATCGAGTTGGTGAAAGGAAAATTCAAGTATTTTGTGGTAATTTGACGTAATGCCACGTCCACCTCAACAGTGTGTACATGATAGATAACAGTTTAATAAACTGTCTGTGGCTGACAGATTTTTCTGGAAAATTTCAGTTATTTAGATTTTTTAAACCCGAATGTTTCACCATTCCTACAGCCGCAAGCCTCATCTTGCTTCGACTTACAAAGAGTACCAATGTTTTTTCATCAACTGTGTCTGAATCCATACATGGTGGAAAACTTGGAGAGAATTTAGACCGTGAAAAGTGGTTCGCAGCGATCTCAAATGGGCGATCTTTGAATTCAGCCCTTCAAAGGAGGCCCGTTCCCTCTCAGGGGCTGGTAATATTTCTAGCTCCTCGCTGTACATGGATACCAGAGACGTTTTGAAAAACATAGCGGAAATATAAAGCTTTTAATCGCTTGGAAGCCAAGAATCCGTCGCAGCAGTATAGCATATGCTGCAGAAAGCGAAAAGGAAGATGAGGCATGAGGGAACATGCTGCTACACTGCTGCTGGCCGCGAATCCATATTGACAGAATATACTGCGAAGAATTAGCCTGTTTTTTTTTCGAAACCACCCTCGTAGTTCGACTGATGATCCTGCCTTGGAGCGAGAGTGGTATTGAGCGAGTTTCTGAGCTTGTGATACTCAGTTAGTTTCCCGGCTTGAGGCCGGATTTTACCAAACACATTCTATTGAGGTGCTGACACTTTCTTGAGTGTCCAAATGAGGTCTCATTAGAGAGTATTATCCGGTTATTCTGGAGAAGATGTCGAGCCTAGAGATCAGATCTGTAATTGATCTCAGCCATCCCCTTGTTCCATTTTGAACTATACGTGACCAAAGTGGTATTTTTTGAATGTCCGACTTTTCAGCATATCCATAAAGCAGTCGATCCTTGTTTTCCGGAGGATCGAATATTTTGAAAGCGAAAAACCACAATTCTCCGAGTGATCGACTCTTCGATTAAAAAACCGAATTCTACAATCGGCTCAAAGAAATGCCATTCCTTTCATTAACAGATTTAGGCGTTTGGAAAATTGTTTTTTTTTCTCTCTACTCTCGTCCAAAGGCGTTAATGAGGAATATGAGAATCGTTTCTGGGTCTGCGCAAGACTACGCTTATTAACAATAGAAACTATGTTACTTTTCTATCGTAGCTTACCGTGGTCGCCCGAAAAAAGGGAGCAAATTCAAATGCGTGTTAAACCCCCAAATAACTCCTTTGAGCGAATCTCGGAAGAAGTGGAGAAATTTCATTTTTTGAGGTCAATCTATCGTTTCGAGGTTGTAACTTTTGTGGATATGGATTAACCCATTCACGACCGCGTGTCCCACCGGTGGGACACGCGTTGACTACCACTTCGGACCGCGTGTCCCACCGGTGGGACACTGTTTTCTAAAATCAATTTCTCCACCGCAAGAAGGAATCTCTAAACCTTCTTATGGTCAATGTATTTACCTATTCTAGAGTCGACTATAAACCTCGTGGTCCGCTGGCAGCTTCGCCACTACAATATATCTGACACTTCGAATGCAGCAAGGTCAAAAACCGCAATTATGAGTACAGATCGCATTTTTACAACCATTTTAATGGCGATTTTTTCCCCATTACTCGAGAAAAAATCCCTACTTATAGGAGTAATCAGATCGTAAAGCTCTATATAATAAATCACAGAAATATGATTACTGATATTGCTCACCATTTCCGCGTAGAGAATCGGCTTTTCTTTTGCCCGTATGTTGTTCACAGAAATTTTTATGCAAAGATCACCAATATTGAGATCACTAGGGCCTTTCTTGAAAGTCATGCTTGTTAACCGTTGGTGTACCATCATAGTCCGGGCTCCAACTTCGTTGAAAACTACCTTGGAGAGAAGCGGACGAGAAAAATGGGGATGAGCCAGAGCAGAAAACGAGTGAAAACTTAAAAAACGGTTATTACACTAATCATTCCTAGTAAATTTGTAGTATCTAAACTATTTCCTACGTATGAATGTAAAAAACAAATATGCTTTTCACAAGAAATCTCTTTGTAGAAGGCGCCGAACCGGAGGGGTGAAGGGGTGGCCTAGAAAAAAATGGCGAAGATCTAAAAAAAAAGTCATTTTCAACAGCATTACCAGTCAATATGAAAATCGAGGAGTATTTTCTACGTCTTGATGTCAAGAAGATTGCTAAAAATGTCTACTACAAAAAAAAACTCTCCTCGGTATGCGATAGACCGCAAGAGCGAGGGAGTAGCTAAAGCAAAATTAGTGCAAATCTGAAAAAATATCATTTCACCAAGCATTTCCTGTCAGTTGAAAAACAGAAGAATGTCTATTATGGTAATCTACGATAATTAATGTTTCGAACCGCTAGAATTCATCGAACTCAGGTGATTTGTGGATGGTCTTATCTACACAGTCAAAAATTTAGAAGGCCATTTCTCTGGAAGGAAAGAGTCATGGAAGCCGAAACTTTGGCATCATGTTTTTGACGTCGAGAGTCGTACAATAAACAAAAAAACAAAAATCGGTTTTTTGGAGGCGTGCCATTCGAGCAAAAGTGGCCCACTGGTGGGACACTGTATACGGTGACGCAATATTGCACGCGGTCCGAACGTGCAGCCACCCAAAATTAGGCGTGGTCGTGAATGGGTTAAAGGCAGTGTTTGCGATGAAACGAATAACATTTTTTCCGCAGAATCTTAAGCTTTAGGCCCCTTTCGTGGCAGGAGTGAAAAAAGAACAGTGAAGAACGGCGAGGAAGTGGATCAAATTCGTGTGCTGCAGTCGAGTCGAGTTTATGGCATTAAATAGTTCACTCCTCCAAATCGATCAAACTTTCAACTGTGAAAAATGGAACGACTCGAAAGCGGTCCTGTTTTGGTGGAAGAATTCGGTTTCCGGTCATTTTCGGCTGCTCTTTCTGGCCCAGTCCTTTTAGTGAGCCCCTGATCTCTCATATTCGACAGGGAACTCGTCATCTATGATTTCGCGCGAACACTGTCTCTAAGGATCGAGTCGCTACGAGAACTTGAGCTAGAGCTCAACAGGATTTGCATCACAGAGCCGACATCAAGTTGAACTCTACGTTGTCAGCAGCAGGTTCTGATAACAGCCGCATGCCAACGAGTACTAGGTTTCGAAGCCTCTTCAAAGGCAGCGTTCACGATGGAAATCTTTTTTTTTGTTTCTCCGCCAATCTTGAAAACGGTCCAATGCTGATTCCAAAGATCTCTACGGGACAGTACAAGACCTTCTGGGAACGGATTTATGGTTGCTCAAATATTGAGCTGGGTAAGTATGGTGGACGAGTTGTCCGAGGCTTGTAACTTCCGTCTCAGCCGATATATGCGAGCTGACCTGAGTGAAGAGAAAAATGAGAATGAGGGGAAAGAACTGGGCTATTAACCGGAAAGCATCGCATATCCAACGGTCTCGAGTTTTCCTTCGTTCACGTCAAACTTCGGGCTTTTTTGGGGCTCTTCCTAGCTCGTTTTCATGCGTTCCTTCAACATTAACGTTACGGTGTGCCCCTTCACTACCCATTCCTCGTGAAAACTGAGATACATTTCTCATTGTGAACACTGCCTTTAATCGCATCTCGTGCTGCTGTTAGCAGCACCTGTTGTTGACAACAAGCGCTTTACTTCGATGTCAGCGCTTTGATGCAAACTTTCATTATCAGCATCATGTGCTGCTAAAGCAGCATGTTGTGCAGGTAGAGAAAAATCCGGACTCTCACGATTTCTACGATTGCTTCATATGACCTTTTGTATCGCTTGCAGCAAGGAGGCCAAAATAGGATAGGTCCGCAACAAGGACTTCGCAGTGGTTCACAACAAGAAAGTCTTTCTCGCGATGGACCATGGAGACGGCCCCTTTGCGTATAACATTGAAGATCGCTCCCTAGTGAGAATGTCTGCCCTGAATTCGCGTCCCTGTCGTAGGAAAAGGTATTGCCGCGTTCACTTGTGCCAGGAGATTGAATGAACGGGTTCAGCTCGACAACAATGATGTGAGCGGCACACTTGTCAGGTGCGTTGCTAAAAAAAAACTGATTCGCAGCACAAGCCGCTGCAGCAGCTGCGAATATTATGTGTATAACTTTCATCTCGGGTCCGCCTCCATTTGCGCAGCCGGAAAACCCTTTGGATCCGCAGGAAGATGTGCAGTTTCCCCAATTTCTAATCATCCATTCGAAAAGGCAAAGAACTATCCTGTTCTAAAGTAGCCCTACACCGAATCAGCGCATAGCTTTCTATGAAAATTTCATGTGCTATTCTTAGAGTCGCTCGAAGTTACGATAGGCGCCGTACAAAACGAGTTGTAGTGTTGCATCTCGAACATAATATCCGGGCGCTGATCATCAAGCTTCTCGTAAATCAGAATGAAAGACTTACATAACTTTGTTGCCACCCACAAAAACTTCAACTTTTCCAACCAATATACCTTCATCAGTGTACTGCATTTCTTTTGTTGTTGGAGCCAAAGCCTGAACAATCGTAAGGCTGTGAGACAAGATATTCGGGAACAAATCAGTGTCTCTGTGTCCAGCCCTTCACTGGTTTGGGTCTCAAAACATGAGGTACAGTCGACGCGGAATCGTTCATCGAATCAGTAAATGACCCAGCAGTGTGAGCCATGTTGGTCATTGTATGAGGCCCGAAGTCTCTATGTTTCGGCAGAAAAAAAACGATCCGATGAACAATCACGGGTCCACCATAAATGCTTGATATTGTCAGGCAATCCACTGGGAGGAAAGAGTGTTCGGCGCCCATTCGTATCAAAAAATAGAGCTGTTTTAACCACTGAAGTTTTGAAATTTGCTACCCCAAGAGCTCGGCCTTTCTCAAAATGGACTTACATCCTACACTCGGCTCAAAGTGAGCGACAAAGGCTACAAATCGTTACACAGTGTGATTGATAACCATACGATCTCCGCGGAAATCGACGTTGCTGAGAGAACATTTTAGCATGCAGGCTTGTTATATTCCAACCAGTCAACATTTTTCTCTCTTTTCCCCAACTTTATAGTGTTATTACTAGAGATCTTTACGTTTGCTAACGTTGCGCTTGGCATTCTTCTCCTTTTAGAGATAGGGTTTACAAGCTTGTCAGACAGTGTTGCCCGAATACTGTCACCCTGGACACAGTTTCTACACTGCTCACGATAAACTTCATTCTTGAATTTTTCATGACAAACGCTTCTCGTGGCTCTCAGAAGCAGAACAGCGTCGAAGAAACGGATCGAAAAGCTACTCAGGAACCGCAAAACGGCCAGAAAAGTGGGCAAACACCGCCGCTTTGGGCAAGTCCGGCCCCTTTTCGCGCCTCGACGTGAACAATGGAACACTCGAGATCGTGAGATGACAAATGATTTCCAATCATTTGCCCCGTTCTTCCCTTCATTCTCAACTTCTCTCTTTACTCAGGTCAGTTCGCATACATTGGCTGCAAAAGACGGAAGTTACAAGCCTCGGAAAACTCGTCCATTGTACCTCCCTAGCTCAATTTTTTAGGGGACTATAACTCCGTTCTCAGAAGGTCTTGTACGATCCCAGAGACATCATTGGAATCAGAATGGGACCGTTTTCAAGATAGAAATAAAACCTAGAAGGGATTTGTATTGTGAACACAGCCTTTAAACGTCGTTCACAACCAGGAACAGGCCGTGCTGACAGTTAGGGCTTTTTCTCGACAATGTATTCTTTGTTAGCACAAATGGGTTGTATGCATGCTATAGCATGTGTGCCGAATTGGCGCCATCACAAACTACACCCCTAAGAGAGAACCATAACGATCTGAGCTATATGCGCCTATTAAACGCTGTTATCTAGAGTATATCAGGAAGCGTGTATGTTGTTCATAAAAGCTTTGCATATGGGAGGAAAACCTGAAGCTGCAGTTTGTATAATTCTATGGTGATAGAGATCAATATTAAATTCTATGATTCTATAATAATTGTGGTGAGCGCGTAGCGTTCACGATTTAAAGGCACAGGACACCCAAAAAATTAATTTTCAGATTCCATGCTCATCTTGGAGAGAGTCACACGCTGATCACAGTGTTATCTCTGAAATCGTCGAAGACCCCCTCAGAACAGAGTTATGGCTCTTCAAAGATGCCTAGACTTTGAGTGTGAAAAATTGATGGACGAGTTGTCTCAGGCCTGTATTTCTCTTCATTCGCAATCGTTGCGTGAGAGAAAGCCAGAATAAGGAGACAGTCTGGTAATGGACTGAAGAACGACGACAGGTTGGAATTCGTCCATCCATAGAGCCGCTATAGAGTTCGAAAATCTGTTAGGGGCCGAGCCCGTGGTGGTCAGAGCGAAGGGGTCGGGCCTCTGGTGGTCGCTCATATCTCGCTTGTTTGGAGGAAATGAAATCTGGAGTTGGCACGTGTTATACAGGATGGGTCTTCTACAAAATTACATGAAAATCTCGAAATTCATATCTGAGGGTGTACTGTGCCTTTGACTTCAATCTCACAGCGCGCATGCCCTATACCGAGATCACCTATTCATACTATCACCAGAAAGATAAGCCGTACGTTATTCGAAGGGTCTAATCAATGTACATGCCTGAGCCAGGTTTCATAGCAATCGGTCACCGCGCTCAAACGATATGGGGCCTCGAAGAACGCAAAAATTTTCTCCGCCTCCGCCCGTCACATTCCTTTTTTGGAAGGTTTAGGACACGAAGACCATCACGAGAAATACATCTGACGCCGTATTTGACTCTGATAATATATAGAGCGCTTGCCAAACCCATTTGCAACTGTTTCGCTATATTTCGATGATTACTATGTCTACATATACCTTCATCAGCCAAATCAAGTCAACAATTCCAATATTTAAAAAATCAAGTTGAGAGCCAAATCCAAAAAAACAATTCACGACATTTAAGAACAATGTAAGACTCCTAACTTATTTTGCAAAGCCCAACTTTCAGAAATAGTTCTATGGTATAGTTCTATGGTAATCGAGAGCTCAGCGAGACCTCGAACGAAAGCTGTTGGGACAAACGTCGAGAGCAAGGAACCAGCACCTCCGCAGCACCGACTTCCGCCAATGGTCAGGAGTTCGGGATGCTGTCACTTACATGGCAGCCGCAAAACCTCGATGGGCCGGTCACGTCATAAGAAGAACTGATGACCGCTGGACAAAACGCGTGATCCTCTGGTACCCGCGGGGTATCAAGCGACCACTTGGTTGTCCCTCAACTAGATGGAGCGATGCCTTCGAACATGTTAACACACCTACTGTGCTTCTCTAGACCAAATTCCGGTTCGCAATCGCGTCTCGACACGCTTTGCGGCCCCGCGTTTTCGTATCGGAAGAATTTCCAGCGCCTCAGCCGCCGATCTGTTGACTCTACGTAAGTTTTAGATGTTGACTCTACGTAAGTTTTAGAAACTGGAAACTAAACAAAATTGGAGAAAACTGCATATAAAAAGCCATATCGAGTCGACTTTGGCGCTGGAAACTCGACTGAGTCGAGGGCGAGCGGCCGCGAAGCGTGTCGAGACGCCATTGCGGACCGGAATTTGGCCCAGAGAAGCACAAAAACACGAACTGATTACAGATCGCCAAAAATCAAACGAGACGGAAGATGACAGCGGCACTAAGCAATCAGGGGTGGTAGTAATTGGGTGTGTTAAACGCGAGTTAACAGGAGTTAAATTCGCGTTAAACGCGAGTTTAACCACACCAGATTGTAATGATAACTCTTGATAGTTAAAGGCAGTGGTCGCGATCAAATATGCTTGTCGTCTTTTTCTCTCCAAATCCTTTCCTGGGTGTCGAGTAGTAGGACCTATAAGAAAAAATCGCGAAAAAACCTTTGTTTTGGGCCGAATTTGAAACCTGAACTTTCTTGTCTTTTGATGGTGGACGAGCCCTCTCCACATCATCGGCATCGATGACCTCCTATATCAAGAACATCAGCTAGCTTGAAATTGAATGTCAATCAATGAACCTTCGAATTTATGTACACATCTAGTCAAAAACATTGACTGAAGTGATGCTTTCATTATTCAACTGTTTTTATTCGTTAAATTTGCATTTATTTCGTCCTCTCAATGTCGATGATTTTTGACTGCTCGGCATGAGACTGCGATCTGTTTCGTCATCGCTGTGCAAGTGTGCGCGAACTAGCTTCTTTGGGCCCTAAAAACTCTATTTGTAGACCGTTTTTCACCGCGCTACCTTCATAGTTTTTCAGCTGTTTTTGATCTAAGCTGATTTTTGTTGTTTTTTCGATAACGTTTTTCATCGTGACCACTGCCTTTAAGAGAGAACTCGCTCTAGTTTCACCCTAATATCCCCCAGTGGTAGGCCTCTTATACACTTCCAATGAAAACGCCTCGAAAAAGCGACAATTGTAATCTTTGTTACGAAAAATAGCCTTTTCAAAACGTTTTCACGTCTGTTTTTTCTCTAAAATTCCGCCATGTGGCATCCTCGCGGTAAGTTCGCAGTTTAACATACTTCTCGCAGACAGCACGGAAATAGTGCTGAAATGCGAGAGGAACTGGAGGTTAACGAAAACTCCTCCCGAGGAGTTTTTGGATGCGGTTAGCAAGATACAGTAGGAACAGTTTTGACCATCTATACTGAGGGCAAGTACGAGCTTTAATTAATGCAGAGGGTTAAGCGAAGTTTGATAGCACTGTTAGCGATTTTGATCCAGGACGTCACCCTATCTTTAAAACTGAAAGGTGTTCCAAGGGAGAGTCTTTAACGGCTTCCGCCAGGGAAACGGGCGATGAGGGATCAAAAAAGAAAGCAAGGATCATTGCTGAAACACGTTGGCCGTCTTCTTTGGTGGCACTCATCAATCCCTCCCAATCAGCTGTTAATTTTTTTTCGAGCGCCGACACTTCTCCCGCTTTTGTTTATTTTCTTCCGGAATTCATTCGCTTTGCTATTATCAGGTTAGTTTCATTTTCATAATTCATTGCATAGCACAGGCTATGAGGAGTATGTAGTAAATTATTTGTTTGCTCGCGTTTCGAAGGGGTTTCCACAACTTTTTTAGTGCAAAAAAGTGAAAATTTTCCAAGCCACTGATTTTCAAGTGATTTGATGCTTTAGTAATGATTAATCAGCGTTAGTCGGGGCGTATCGGGCGAGTTTTGTGGGAAAGAAATGCGAACTTGTTTCTGAAACAACTAAATTTGTTCTCCTTTTTCTGCAAGATTCGAACACTCCTCTTTCATTGCCAGATCAGTGCCATCGTGGCCTCTTTTTTTTTTGATGGTCCGCGACGCACTTGCTTTGGTGCATTGGTAGAGCCACTCGAAGTGTTTCAAATTCTTACCTTGAAATATGTGTACAAAATCTTTTCCTTAAACGATGCGCATATGAGTGTGTAACAGTGTTTCTATATATTTTCAGCACTAACTGCGGGCGGTGGATTAGTTTCATTTTGAGAAGACGGCAAACACTTCACAAATTCAACTGCATCAATGACCGAAACCACACCATTACCCCAATCTCGGACGCCAGACTTGAGTTGCACACTTCCAAAAAAAACAATAGAATTCTTTTTCAAGAACGAAAATAGACTATCTAGTTTATCATCATTCTTATAGGTTTTTAACTATCCATTTCAGTTGAATGCAGGACATTCTTTGAATTTATGCATTACTCGACGAGTTGCGGAATGTCTTTTTCGCACCTAGCGTTACCTTTTCAAGAACACCTTGTAAATAATTCATCCAGAAATTCTCAAATTTTCGTTCACTCGAAATTTACTTCCGATAATTTTTTTTTGTTTTTCAAAAAAAACTTTTGTTTGAAAATATCAAAAAAAAAGTTAACAAAGTTACTGCAAATGCAAACTTTTGTCAGATCACACGCAATTGATTGATTGAGGCTAATGATTAAACTAACATGTCTTTTCGAGAGTGGTCGTGAAAACTCACGGAGCTCACAAAAAATTACGAGAATTAGGATTTACAAGGAAAATTTAAAAAATTGCATTTTGATCGTGTTTCGAACAAGCAAAATATTACGAAGTTCCTTTTGAAAGCTCTTCCTAATGAATAAAAATAAATAGCATCACTTGTATAATCTTTCCGATCCCTCGTCTTTCCACCGTAAACGTCGTTCGTGTCCAAGTGTAGAAAATACTTATGCGGACGAAGGTCACGCATAATGTATGTGTAAGCAGAGGGCAGCTTTCGTTAAACCGGCAACAAACCGTGGCACCTATTTCGCGGTTCGTAGCCGGCCAGGAGGTGGCGGTTAATACGTGTTAATTTGGCGGCTCTACTGCATTTGATTCGCGGTATGTCGGCGGCTTGGAGGTGGCGGTTTATTCGCGGTTAACACACCATTTACTACCACCCCAAAACGATCGTGTGCCTCGAGCAGGGTCAAGCAGCCCGTTGGAAAAACTGCGCTCATGGTTGCGATCCCCCCTCCAGCGATGCCGAAAGTGGCGACCCCCCTCACCATGGTCGCGCCGATTCCGTTTTTTTACCCCGACCACTTTCTTTTTCATCAGATATGATAATTTTTCGCGCATTATGATCATTCGACTTCTTTATTTTTTTATTTTTTTAATCAGGTCAGTGGTATTTGTGAAGGTTTTGACTTTGGTGCAAAGAAATTAACAACAAAATACTTTATTTAACAATATTTTCTATACTGCATTGGAAGAAAAGAAAACGAATATTTTCTTTATTCAACAAATGTCTAGCTACTATTTGGAAAAACAGGGTTTTTGAAAATTTTCACCTTCTTTGGAAAGTGACAGCTCTCGGTAGCTAGGGATTGAAACAAATCGATAGAAGTCTTCGTACTTCGATCTTAAGAGGACGATTCTCTCTCTACCTGTATGATTCAGCAGAAATCGCCCAAAAATAATTTTTTCCACTTCGGCCCGATTCTGCTCGTAGTCAACTAAGAATCACTTCAAACGGTTTTACACGGAGTTTCAGCCCGATCAGATCGGGTTTTTAAAGGCAGTGTCCACGATAGAATCAGTCTCCAAGTTTACACGGGAAATCAAGAGGTTCGAGCCCTATCTAACCAGAAACGTCGAAAAAAACGGCTAAGAACGAGCACGAACGAGCCCTACACGGCCCTAATTTGAGTGTTCCGCTCACGCAAAGCCCACTCCCTCAACGGTTACCGATAATGTTGTCCAACCCAAAATTTTTGTTTGAGAAGGGAATCGCTCATGAAATGGGTTAAGTTTAGTTAGGTGGAGTGGACTATAGCCCTCTGAGTGTAAACTGTTTCTTAAAATGGGTGTTCTAATTATTTGCGGATCAGAGGCGGTTGAAAGGAGTGGGCGTTGCGTGAGCGGAACACTCAAGTTTAGGGCCGCATGGGAATCCTCTGAGAGAATCCTCCGCGATCGTTCACGGATAGGATCCCCTCGGTTTCTGGTAGGGGCCGAGAGGATACTAGCATGGGGCTATCGCGGAACGATCGCGACAATCTGCCAGTCTCGAACCGAGAGCGTACCGCGTTCATTCATCGATGATCCTGCCATGCTGCATCGCGGAACCGCTAGGAATCGAGCCTGGGCCTATCACGGAACGATCGCGAGATTCTACCAGCCTCAACCTGAGGGCAAGACTTGTCTAATAGTTGGTGTAATCGGGTTGTTACATCGCGGAACCGCGATGAACCGAACCCGGAACTATCGCGGGACGGTCGCGAGATCCTGCCACCCTCCACCCCTGATCGTACCGCATTCATGCCCTCTCGATGTTTCATCCGAGCGAGTGTTACCTATCAGGTCAGCACAAAGCCATAAGGTATTGCCCTTGCCGTATTCCGTGCTGCTTTACAAATCTGCACATCATGAGAACGCGGAACCGGGGGGAAACGATCACGGTACCATCGCGGATCGCGAGTGCACCACGGTACTAGCGCGGTAAACCTCTCAACGATCGCGGTACCATCACGGTACGAGAACGAGAATGCCAACGGATGAGTCAATTGGGTAACTATCGCGGAACGAACGCGGATCGCTGGACTAGGGGAAGACGAACACGGTACTATCGCGGATCACGGGAGCATCAAGGTACTAACGCGAAAGGTTCTCTCAGAGAAAACGGGCAGTTTCTGCGAGTTAAAAGTTTCAGCCACGGTAATTACTCGTGAAGACTCCGGACCTTCCCTATTGTTCATTTTTCTCTTGGGCGACTATCTTTCAGCGGACAAACCACATTTGAGCCGCTTGGCCACCCTAAATGCTCGTGACAAATTTAACTTTGTATTTTTAACACAAGTGTAATTAGCATCGTTAACAAAGAATTAAGTAGTTCAGTATTTTGTTGAAGGAATTGCATAGCGCTAGAGAACAGTGAGCGTTAGAATCGTTTCCCGATCAATCGAAAATAAGAATAATTGTGGAACTTTGAGAAATTGTTCTACAGGAAATGCATTTACGGGTGTAAAGTGTCCACATAGAAGAAGCGCTCGTGGTTGTTTGTCAGAATATGCAGCGATGGCACATTAGTAGCGTATTTTTATTTGCGTCTCCGGCGCAAAGGGTGAGGTCGCAGCAAGCGCGAGGGAAAGTGGGCGAGACATGCTTGGTTGTCAATGGTACCCAGAGTCAGGCAGACCGTTGTGCAGGACCTCGACAGCTCACGTCCCCCTAGAGATCAAAATTTTTTGGAATGTGTTCAAAACTTTTACGCCCTCCTCAAAGGTTCTGAAAAAATTTTGAAAGTTTTGTGGTCAGAAAATTTCAAAAAGTATATTTCAACCTATTTCAAGAAAATAATTACTGCACTTCCTATCCATTTGATTGGCCTGGAGGATAGTTTTGACTTGCCATGACAACAACATCTGTATTGAGAAAAGTAATTAAAATTGAGACAAAGATCGCCTCACAATCTCATGATGGCATATCGATGAAGAAAAATGTGGTCCAAAGCAGAAATAAAAAAGCTAGATATTTGTTCCTTGCTTGCCTTAAGTTTTGTCTAATCGTGATTGTAAGCTAACAAAAGTCAGAATGCTTCAAAAATGACGCAATAAGCTTGGACTGATAGGAAAAGTCTTTAGTGAAGGAAATTATGACGTAGATCAGAACGATTTCTGAATTTTACTGGATTTCAACCTCGGTTTGGGCAAAATTCTGGCGTATGCCGAGCATTATTCGGGGACGTTTTGGCACCCCAAAAACTGCTCACTAATCATAAAGCTTCACGACACCTGCGAGCAAACCTAGTCAAATGGGGTCACCCAGGATACGAGGGAAGAATGAATGGTACACTTTCAAAAATCGTCGCATTTTGATTCAGTTTCTTAAAGAACAATGGCTGATAGCACTATCCATTGCTTGAATACCGGCAAAAGTCTACATTTTGACAGATAAAAAACCTCCTGCTAGGTTTTGCATCCGGATCTCCGGGGGCGGCATGCACGTACGCGGCGGGTTGGGTTGGGGGCTGAGGTAGGGTTCGAAGCGTCGGCGCGTTTGATGATATTGGCGCGAGGGCTGAAAGGTGGATTAGGACCCTGGCACTGAAAAATCTTTCGCCTCACAAGCCCTCCCTAGGAGGGTGGGCAACGGACGAAACCCCGTTGAGTACCCCAACTATTGATCTATCAAAAGGGGTCTTTCAAGCAAAAAGGCAGTTTGGTTGGCGTCAGAAACGTTCAACAAAAAATGAACAATAGGCAAGTAGTATAAGGAGAGTCTACAAAAAAGTGAACAATATTTTCTGAGACTGATTTTCCTGGCCGATACTTCTTAACAGCAAAAACAATCCGTTGTGGTATTTCACGAGGAAGAGTTCAATGGTTTCCAGAATGGACTCTCAATTTTGACGAGATTATAAGAAAATACTCTCATTAGATGCTGCACTTTGGTTTCGCTTCTCGTAGCAACTGGAGCTAACCGTCCGTCTGTTTTTGGCTATGATCTTCTATTCTGATGGTAAGTATTAGGTTTACATGCACATACATTTAAACGGTTCTCGCGTAATCTAGACCATTTTGGAACCACAGAGTGCTTTTGTGTAGAACACCGCAAGGTTTGTTTTCGCTGTTAAGTATAGGCCTAGAAAATCAGTCTCAGAAAATATTGTTCACTTTTTGTTGACTCTCCCATTCTACTTGCCTATTGTTCACTTTTTGTTGGAACAGAAAAGGGTTTCTGAGAAAACGACAAGCATATTTGATCGCGACCCTGCCTTTTGAATGGAGAAGAGAAACGCCTAGATATTCACTTTTTCTTGATAAAATCGCAAAGTAATGTCCCAGAAAAATCTTCAATATTTTCAAATGCATGGATTGTTATGATAATCAGTAAGCAACAAACTTGTTGCGCACGCTACAAATGAAGCGCTACTCACTTTCCGACGTCCTGATGACGTCAGCGTATTTATTTACTTCCATGACATCCTGATGACGCCGTTTCCGTCATGTACTTTCACACCCTGATGACGTCATCAGCACAATTTGCCTATGTACATTAGATGACACCTGATGACGTCATCAGATGCCCTTTGTGCTTCACATGACATCCTGATGACGTCATCAGATGCATGTAGTGCGACATCCTGATGACGTCATCCGATGCGCTATGTACTTTAGATGACATCGCTGATGACGTCATCAAATGCCCTTTGTACTTCACATGACATCCTGATGACGTCAGCAGATGCCCTATGTACTTTAGATGACATCCTGATGACGTCATCAGATGGATTATGTACAGGCCATAAAACGGCCAATGTCTCACCGTCGACTGCGTGAGCGCTGCGCGACTCGCGCGTCGGAAGCAGACGGGTTTGTAACCGTGATATCAGTTTTGGACGCCGCGCGACGGTGAGTCGTGCTTTCACCGTCGTACGACTACTCTGTCGCGCGGCGGCCAAAACTCGTCTTGAAACGTGCGGTCGCGCAGCTCGTGTACGCAGTCGACGGTGGAATATTGGCCGTTATTATCGAAAAAATGGGCATAAAACTGATGGCGTCATCAGGGATGTCATCTAAAAGTACATAGGGCATCTGCTGACGTCATCGGGATGTCATGTGAAGTAAATAGGGCGCCTGCTGACGTCATCAGGACGTCGCGGACACAACCGCTAGCCAAGGCGCTTCATTTTGCTTGGCATACTCAGCAACGCATGATTGTTGCTTACTGATTATCATAACAATCCATGCTATTTAAAAATATTGAATTCTGGGACACTCTTTCCGTAATATCAGAAAAAATGAACAATTCCTATCAAAAGTCTTCAAGTCAAAGGGAGGCCAACCTTGTCTGATTCGCCACGTTCCAACAAAAAGTGAACAATGGCGTCAAGGGAGGAATCTACAAGAAGTGTCCAACAATAACGTCGGACTGATTTTCTGACGCAGGGTACTTCTTAACGGCGCAGGAAAACAAACCTTTGCGGTGTTCTACACAAAAGTGGCTCTGTGGTTCCAAAGCCGTCTTGACTACGAGGGGATGCTGCAATGTTCATTCGTGCCTGACCAAATACTTACCATCAGAATAGAAGATCATGCAAAAAACAGGGGCGGACGGTGCTCAGTTACGGCGAAGCGAATCAGCAACAAGTGCAGCATCTGTGAAGGTGCTATTTTCTTATAATCTCGTCAAGCGGGTCCATTCTTGAAACCATTAGATTTCGTGAAATACGTGGGCATCTATTTTGCCCTGTAAAGCGTATCGACCAGGAAAATCGATCTCCAGAAAAATATTGTTGCGCAGACTTCCTTATACTACTTGCGCCGTATCTGTTATTTTTGTTGGAGTTCGTAAAAATATCTGACAGCCAAACCATACGCAGCGATTTGAGATCAATATGGTTGGGATGCTCAACAGTAACACTCACTGCCCACATCAGGGAGGTTTGCGAAAGATTTTCAGTGCTGCTCTGTCCTTTCAGCCCTCGACACACTTTTTCTTCCTGCCGTCTTACCCCATCATTCATTGTATGGTTTATGATCAAACCTGGCAGGAGTTTCTTATGCTACCAACATCAAACTGCTAGTTTTTATCAAAATGTAGTTAAAAACTGGTCAAATGCGACGATGTGTATCCGTCATTCTTTATGAAATGACAGAAAATGACCCCTTCAACTGGGTTTGCACCCAAAGAGGCAAAATTATGATTGGCGGGCCGTATGAGGGTCCAAAACTTCCCGAATACACAACCGATAACCAGGTGGCAGGCCAGGTGAAACGCATCTTTTTGAGTTAGCTCGACAGTTTTGTTGTTTCGAGTGAACTACAACAAATCTCCGAGGGAGCTATATGAACAGCCATGAACAGTTCTTTCTATTTATTACTCCACCACGGTGTGTGTCCAAACTGGAAGCGGCTTGCAGGTGCCGTAAAATGTTAGCGTTTTCTTCAGAAACACAGAGAACCATGATCCGCTCGCGTTCGCCACTCTCCCCGTTGGAAATGTCCTTTTTTGAAATCTCTGAGGAAATCGGAGAACTTCGAGCAAGGATCATTTATATACTGCCACAAAACTACAACAGTGTTTGTTTTGTTTTCCAAACCGTCGGGGTGCGAGTAAAACGGTCCCTATTTAGTGTTCGTTCACTGTTGGCGGCGACTCTTTGTTTCAAGAATTGGTTTCTGGGATTGCACCTTTGTTTTTGTGTTTCAAAACATCCACCGTGTGACCAATGACTGTCCAACCTGCGTTTTGCAGACGACATAGTGCTCATAAGCAAGGGTACAGATGAGCCTAATTTGATTTTTGATAGGTTCTTACTGTCAAGTCGCGCACTACTAGCGCCTATGCGAATAAATATGCGAAAGACCCACGTGATGGTCAACCAGTGGTGCGACGACGGACATGTGTTTCTCCATGGAAACGTCGTGAACAGAATAGTTACGTCTATCTAGGACTTGAGATGAACATGACGAACGAGCTCACGCGTGAAATCGGTCGTCGAAGAAGGGGTGCGCGGGCTGCTATGGGCTCGATTCGAGAAGTCGCTAGTGACTCTGAGAATTTTTTCCGCGACTCCTCTGCGACTCCTCCGCGACTTCTCAATGTGGAACAGTCGCAGAGGAGATGCGGGAAAGACGCGGAGGAGATGCGGGGCTGTCACGGGGGAGACGCGGAAGAGGTGCGGGGCTGTCGAGAGAGCGCGGTCACGGAGAGACGCCGGAGAGGTTGCGCGCCGGAACATCTCTGAGAGCTTTGAACAGATGCGGGGAGAACGCGGTAGAGTCGTTGGGGAGGATAAGGGTAATGTCACGGGAGACGATCGCGAGGAGACATGAATGGAAGTATCTCAGAGGTCTAAAGCTTCGAAGGCGGCTCTCATTTAGACCTCTTCATAGGAGTAGATTTGGCGCCCACCTTCTCACAGCTGACCTATCAAAGGCGCAGCGTACGGTGGCGTGATAGGTCAGCTGCGAGAAAGCTAGCGACAATTATACTCTCAAAATGAGATTTAAAGGAGAGTCGAACCTTAGACCCTACCGCAACTCACTCGCGATTCCTCTGCTTCTTGGTTCGCTATCTCAAACGGACACGTAACATTATTTACTGGTCAAACATTTAACCACTGGTGTCCCCAGAAGGTAGCCCAAACGGCGCAGATGTAAAGGAACCTTCGTGACAACGACTTAAGTTGCGTCAGAATCAAGCTGCGAGATCAGAAGACAACCTTCCGATTATCTGACTGTTTTGCTTCGCTGAGAGAGGTTTATGGTTTGGCATAATAATGTTTATGAGAACTCGTTGAAAGAAGTGAAGCACTTGGTGCATTTGATTTGTCATGGGATTTAAGACAGACGAAACACTAAAAGCCCGATGAAATGATGTGTCATTGATTTGGATGTGCGCTTTCTTGAGAAAAATCGAAAATTGAGTGTGGTTTTGAAAGGCCAAATCATGCGCGTCTTACTGAGCCCAGACATGCGTATATTCGTCAAAAATGAAAACTAGGGTGAGAGCCACAACATAATTTTCCAAGGAGCTCAGACTTGCTAGCTTTGACTGTAAGCGCTCAATTGTTTTCAGAGAGCTCGTGATTTGGCCTTCCAAAACCACCCTCAATTTTCAATGTTTGGTAAGAAAGCGCACGTCCAAATCAACGGTACATTATTTCAGTGAGCTTTTAGTGTTTCTTCTGTGTTAAATCTCATGACAAATCAAATGCACCAAGTATTTCACTTCTTTTAACGAGTTTCCTAAAAATATTATTATGCCAGATCATAAACCTCTCGTAGCGAAGCAAAACAGTCTGATAATTCCATTTAGTTTTAGCGAAGGTTTCCTTAAAGGCAGTGTTCACGACAATCTTCGATTTTGAGATTAATGTCTAAATCGATTGTTCGGCCCCCGGGTGGAACTGAAATGGAGAAGAAACTGATAAAAACGCTCCAGAAGAGCACCAAATTCTTTACTCTCACCCCACCTTTTTACTCTCACTGGAACTGTTCGTTGTGACAATGAAATCTTTTGTGGGCCCGTCTTTTGAAATTCGCTACTCACTGTTGTTCTTTTCATTCCTTTGGACCCTAACTAATACTGTTTTACCTAAAATATTCCTCCGTTTTCGATTAACGCCATTTTTCACCGGTGACAACCACCGTGAATATATTCATACAATCGGACAACTAGTCCAGGCCGGAGAATATTGTCACTGATATAAGACGTCTTAGTGCGTTTCAAGCCGTTTATTCGTAACTTTGGTAACACTTGGTGGCCAACGCATTGTTTTGAGTGGAAAACTTCGGAATGAAAATCATCGGGAACACTGCCTTTAAGAGAAAGGAAGAATAAAGCAGGCCGTTTATAATCTTTCTGTCCATGGCACCTGCTCGGCACTGGGTATGAAACTATTGGGGAGGGGGGTCAGGATTGTCATATCCGATATCCCATGCCATAACGACGATCACTACGAGGAAATTGATGCAGTACATCAACACTTGACACGAGGGAGGTGTCATCATCTTCCAACGCCATCTCGGTATGAAACTAGCCAACTAGGGGGACCACTCAGAATTCAGTTGAAGAATGAATGATACCGCTTATAGAAATCGAAGTATTTCCATGGAGTCTCCACGTAACCAATGACTGATAACGCTATCAGGCATATGATATCGGCACAAATTTTTACTTTCATGGATGAATTATGTCATTTTCTCGAGTGCCCCCCCCCAAATAGTTTTAAGCCCGGCACTGCAGAACACACTCCCACTTTTGTCCTGCCCATTTCCTCAGGCGCCCTACGCTCTCCCAGCTGGGTCCCTCTCACATTTTCCGGCGCGCTGAGCACTCCTACTCGGGTCCCGTATATTTTTCTGGCGCCCTACGCACTGCCATTTGGGTCCCGCCCACTTTTTCCGACGCACTGTGCACTTCCACTTGGGTCCCCCTCACTTTTTTTAGGCGCCCTACGCACTCCCAGCTGGGTCTCAACAACGTTTCCCGGCGTGCTGTGCACTCCCACGCGGGTCCCGTATAATTTTCTGGCGCCCTAAGCACTCCCAGTTGGGTCCCGCCCACTTTATACAGCGCTTGGCGCAATTCTATTTGTGTTTCCCACACGGAGCATACGGTCCCTGATGGAGCTGAAGCACAACGTCTCTCGAGCTCTATCAAGTTATCACGTTATCAGTCCACTTCTCTCCAATGACCGACCAAACTTCGTATCACTAAATCTCCTACACACACCTACACACACCTACACACACCTACACGCACCTACACACACACCTACACCTACACACGCACGCACACCTACACACAACTACACTATACCCACACACACCTACACACACCTATACACACCTACACACACCTGCACACATCTACACACACCACACACACCCACACACACCTACACATGCACCAACACTTATCTACACATACCCACACACACCTACACGCACCTACACACTTACCTGCAAACATACCTGCACACACCTGCACACACACCTGCACACACCTGCAAACACCTGCACACATACCTGCACACTAGGGTTTCACACGTCATTTAGTCTGATTAATGGACAGGGCTGCGATGGTAGATCACCCACGCGAATCGAAACCCCATTCCCCACTGAGGCCGCCAACACACCTACACACACCTTGAACACATGCATACACACTAAATTGGCCCTACACACACCTACACGCACCTACACACACACACATTTTTAAAATCGAATTCATCAAATATCTCGAGACCCGTTGTCCAGATTTTGCTGAAAATTGGGCAGTGCTGATAATTCTTACTGCTCCATCTTTTGTGAAAGTCGCTGCTCTAAGATTTCTCCCAAATCTCCCATTTCTCCCAAGACTCTGGAATGAGGAGTGTGCGCAGAGGCATTCCTTTTCCAAATCAGGTGCGCAATTCGCGCGCACCTCAATTCTCCTCAACCACTTTTTATAAGTTCTTTAGAACTTAATTTCATAGTTTAAGGAGAATCAAGCGTTTAAAAAATAAAAGGCATCGGACAAACGAAAAAGTGGAGTCAAATAAAATAAGCTTCACAAATTCATTCAGTTCCCTTGAAGGCACAGTCCAAGCTCAGGGGCGAAATCTGAGATTTCCACATAATTGTGAAGTAAACCCTACCCCTATAACACCTGCCAAGTGCGAGCTCTCGATTCCTCCAAATAAGCGAGATATAGGAGGAAGCCACCCTGGGGCGCCCACGTCGGGAAAAAATACCATCAGGAATTATTTTATTCTTCCGATATGCGAACAACAGCAATAAATACAAGATTCATGAAAATTCTTTGACATACATAGAGCTGGAAAAAGTTGAAGTTCAAAGGATGAACATGACAGTTCCCTAGATATGTTTTTTTTTCACATGAATACTTAACATTCCAGCTAATTCGGTCACCTGTAATTGGGGAGTAAGAATCGCTTTACACTGAACACAGGCAAGGAATAAAGCTTTGCTCATTGCAATTCAAATGATTTACAATGTGATTGCGGAGTCGCCTCAAGATTTTTTTGAAAACAATGTGTCGAGCATAAAATTGCAATCTTACAGGAAAGGGACAACGAGATCTTTTTAGGGCTTCACCGGTTCATCCGTCGAGTAGATCATGCCAACAATTTTCTTTTGCTATAATGTATAGCGGAAACTTGGCTTTGTGATCTTCACCCGGGAATATTTTGAGGAAGGCTTTGTCCCGGTTTTTTCGTATAGGTGACATTGACCTTTAATAGTAAGAACGGTTAATAGTGAAGGGGCAGAATCATTTTCAATTTTTATGAAGCTCACTCACAACGCGTATTGTATCTCGTCGTAAACAAGGACTATCCGCTAATCGGTTGTAATCTCTTGATCAAATCGTATTCAAAGTTGGCCGCATTTTTTCCTAACCTTATCATTTTGGTCAATCCTACTGAAAAGTAATCCTGAAGTTCAAGAGAAATATGAATCAATTGTGTTTTTCAAGACCCATATCTATAATCAATGATACCACTATCCTAGACGATGAGTGGGAGAAAACTCGTGATTGTGGTGAGCGCGAAGCGCTCACCAGATTTGGCTTTGTTTAATTATAGGGACGAGGCAGAACTCTGATTTCGGACGACTGATACCATTATCAGTCTGTCTTTAACTTATTTTTTGGCTCCGAACCCTGACAGGGGAGGGTTGCACGCATAAGGTGAATTTTCGAGATGCAACTCTAATATGTTATAGTGGGAGGACAGTGCTTCAATATTCCATGCTCAAAATCGGCTAAATGCCTCGAAGATTTATAAAAGACCAGCCGTCCTGCGGGCTCCGCCCGCCTGACGGCTGGCTGGGGGCTTCGCTCCCAGACTCCCGAAAACTCCGGCGGAAATTGTCAATTTGTCTTTACACATATAGAATCGGCTCAGAAATCATTTTGCCCCAATGTATTTTGTTGTAGACATAAAAGTTGCCAGCCGCACATGTGGAAACATGGAAAGGCAGACAGCGGCAAATTATACCGAGAAAAGCAATAAATCTGCTTGTTGCGCACGCACACAAAATCAATCCGAAGTGCGGCAAATCTTGTAGATTAGCGTTCTAGAGCTCGTTTCAAAGACATTCTTCTTTCTGCGGCGTCCCGCGCATTGATACGTAGTACTGCACACTTACTACGGCGTTAGGAGCACTCCCCCTGAGGTCGAGCACACTTTCCACGACGTCCGGCGCTTTCCTACATGGGTTCCGTACACTTTCTATGGCGTCCGGCGCACTCGACATATCCCGTACGCTTTACGCATTCGGCGCACTTACATGGGTCCCGCACACTTTCTATGGCGTCCGGCGCACTCTTACATGGGTTGCCGCACACTTCATATAGTCCGGCGCACTCTTACATGACTATGGCAAAGCAGACAAAACTCTGGGAGACACACTGTAAACAGAACTGATGATACCTGGTTGATAAGGGGTAGGGTATAGAAGGATGGCAGAGCGAGGTGTCTACATTCACACACCGTTCTTCTGCTCTAGAGATCAGCGGCTAAAGAGAAGCTGGGAAGTAGGTTTAGAATTTCAGCCGCTGATCTCTGGAGAAGAACGGCTGTTGTGTATCGAAGACACACCGCTCTGCGGTGGCTGGCGATAGCAACAAAAATCAGGGGGGTTAAAACTAGAAACTTTTTATAATCGGCGGCTTGAGGTCCCAAAGATTTTTTGGTCTGTTTCGCAATAGCTCTCTTACATGGGTCCCGCACACTTTATATGGCGTCCGGCGCACTCTTACATGGATCCGCACATTTTCTAGTGGCGTCCGGCGCCACTCCACACATGAGTCACGCACATCTTCTTTACGTGATGTCCGGCGTACTCTTAACACGGTGGGTCCCGCACATTTTTCGTAGCGTCCGGGCACACACCTACATGGGTGCTGTACACTTTCTGTGGCGTCCGGCGCACTCTAACATGAGTACAGCACACTTTGCATGGCGTTCGGCGCACTCTTACATGGGTGTCGTGCACTTTCCATGGCGTCCGGCGCACGTCTCTGTGGGTCCCGTACACCTTCTGTGGAGTCACATGGGTCCCGTACGCTTAATCTGGCGTCGGACTTTTACATGGGTCCCGCACATTTTATATGGCGTCTGGCGCACTCTTACATGGGTCCCGCAAATTAACTTATGCGTCTGGCGCACTCCTAATTGGGTAACACATACGTCAGGCGGACTGCCACTGGGGCCCCATACACTTTTTTCGTCGTGCCGCGCTCTTGAATGGGTCCCATACACTTTCTACGGCGCTCGGCGCACTGCCATTGGGGTCCCGCACATTTTTTTTCGGCGTCCGGCGCCCTTTTACGAGTCCCGCACATTTTCTTCGACGGCCGGCGCACTTCCGCTGATGTCCCGCTGACTTTCCACGACGTCCCGTTCGGTTGTTTCGGGCGTAACCCTCCTAAAACAGAAAAGTTTGCATTTACAGAATGTACACCTTAGGCCCAACGGACAGGCAACTGACTGACTGACGGCTGACGGACTGAATGACACAGACGGACGGACGGACGGGCAGACGGACGGACGGACGGACGGACAGACAGACAGACAGACGGAACCAGAGCAGACGGACAGACGAACAGACAGACAGACGGACGGACGGACAGACAGACAGACGGACAGACAGACGGACGGACAGACAGACAGACAGACGGAACGAACGGACGAACAGACGGAACAGAACGACGGAACGAACAGACAGACAGACGGGCAGACGAACGAACAGACAGAACAGACGGACAGACGGAACGAACAGACAGACGAGACAGACAGATGGAGCAGACAGACGAACAGACAGACGAGACAGACAGACAGACAGACAGACAGACGAACGAACGAACAGACAGACAGACAGACGGACAGGCAGATAGACGGACAGACAGACAGACGGACAGACGAACGAACAGAACAGACAGACAGACAGACGAACGAACCGGGCAGACAGACGAACAGACGAACGGAGACAGACAGACAGAACGAACAGACAGACAGACAGACCAGACAGACAGATGAACAGAACCAGACAGGCAGACAGACGGACGGACAGACGAACGAACGAACTTGAACAGACAGACAGACGGACGAACGAGACAGACGGAAGGACGGACGGACAGACGGACGGACAGACAGACGGACGGACGGACAGACGGACGAACGAACAGACGGACGGACGGATGGACGGACGGACGGACGGACGGACGGACGGACGGACACCACTCTCCTTTATTACTATGGAATGATTCCCAAAAAAGGGGACATTTTCATAGCTTTGCCAAGAGAAAGTGGGTGCACGAATGAGAATTTTCAGGGTGTTCAACAAAACTGTCTTGGATTGAACTTAAAACTTGTTCCTAGGGTCGTTTTGTGTGCTAATTACGAATATGAGGCCCATTTGTCAATATTTCTGAATTTTCGTGATTTGGTGAAAAGCTCCAAGATCGGGGAAATCTTCCTGGGCAAACGCGGCTTTCGAAGATTCCGAGAAAGCTAAGATCAAACCGCCTCAAAACTTGTACATAGGGGTTATTCGGGCTGCCTGACATCAATCTGCAAAACGTTTTTCGACTTTCGATAAAATGCGGTAGGTTACGGTGGGTATATGGTTGCTCGGTCAGAGTCTCAGATTTGACTCAAATATTTACTGTGAATTCTGAGGTTTGAACCGATGAATTTGATGTCCATTTTTCGATTTTTGAAATTGTAGGGTAAACGGACGCCAACTAAAAGGCATTACGCCAACCGTAACCAGCAGTAACCCTGAGCCTGGCGAACAAAAGACCCCAGATTCAGGCTCAGCGCCCTAAAAAACCGCAAGTTGGAATTTTACATCCAAATTCGAAAAAGATTTTTTTCGAGCGCCCTGAAAATTCCCTGATGGGTACCCTCATTTTTTGTGACTCAAAGGCAGAGTCCACGATAAACTTTGTCTTTGGTTTTTGGCCGGAAATCGGAAGTTCAAGGTCTTATTGGAGCACTGGGGTCGAAAGACCGAACGAAAACGAGCCCTAACGAGCTTCATACGGCTCCGAAGTCGGCTCGCGCTAGCCCTTCCGCTCGCTGTCGAGTTTTCCGCGGAACAGTTTGGTCCGCTTCTGCATTAGCATTGGAGCGCGAGCGCGGCTAAGTTTTAGCATTGGGGCACATTTGCGCACGCTGTCTACTTCAGGCCCATGCCCGGGCAACTAATCCACCGTTGAAATATGGCTTTCAAGAAGAAGAGCTGATTTTGGATGTTTCGCAGCGTTTTTCATGGTTCTTTCTTCGCTGATGAAACAGTCAGACTCCAAACCTTCGTTTTCTGGTGGGAACTCGAAAGCGATTTTTATCGTGGACACTGCCTTTAAGAAAATGAAATTGCCCTTTTTGGAATCTCCGCAGCCATTAAGCCAATTTCAAGCACGGGTCATTTATGTACTGTCACGGCCTATTCTTTTTTTAACCTCCTTATCACTAGTTATGTTCCACCGAAATTCACCGCTTCGCTGCTGGTGATAATCGAAATTCACGGGTCACTACGCGTTTACCAGAGTCTAACTACCTGAAAAAGCAGAACTAATAAAAATTGGAATCAACAGGAAAAATAGAGGAATTTGAACAAGGGCAGATGAAGCGGTAGCCGCGACCGGTTGCGTCGCCGTGCAGTGCACGGATACGCGATCTGGTAAAGCCAGTCGCCCAACCGCGCGATTGGACGACTTTACCAACGATCTTGTCTGAAAGGCTGCGACCTGATCGATACGCAGGAAGTAATGCAAGTTATTATCATCAGTAGTAAACCAGTAAGAACGCGAATACCCACGTTTCATATGACAGCACGTAAAGTCATCGATAACCTGTATGGTGTTAAACCACAAGTACCACACATCAATGCAAGAATGAAACACTGTGCGGTAAGGTGAAAGGAAAAATGATAAAGGTGGTAGATACATAAGTGCAGCAATAGCACGGCTATTGCGTTCCGGGTATAATTAACGGATGCGCGTCGTTTAAGGGTGTGACGCTGGAGTATGAATGACCTGACGCCATGCCCGCTCGTCACGCGCGGGCGCGGCACGTCAGTTACTCTATTTGCGTGCTTTTTATAGCGCGATACACCACCGTCACTTTTGAGCGCAAACGTGTCGGCATACACCACAGAAGCTGTGCGCATGCCTAATCAGGGTGTGCGCGAAAATATTAAATGTGTGCGCACACTCGATAGCATGATAGGCAAATTAAATGCATGTGTACACTCGCTGCCACTATTCCCAACGCTCTTCACAACACTCCGTTTTGAGAGTAGTTGTGCCGGCACACACCATTCCAACTGTGCGCGTGTCAATTTAGAGGGCGCGCGCGAATGCAGAATGTACGCGCGCACTCAATGGTGCGATGCACCAATCTTTCTTCTGAGTGCCAGAGTGCTGGTACGGAACTATTCAAATAACGCGCGTGCGAATTCAAAAATGCGCGCACAGATACTCAAGGCGCGCGCGGACTCGATGAAGACTCATCACTCTTCTATATGCGCGCCTTCAAAGTTACGGTTATCAATGAAAATGCGCGTACATACACAGCTAAAGTAACACGCGTGAGAGGCGCGCGCTAACTTGATTTAGCGATACGTCATTTAAGTATACGCACACAAGTTTACATGGTACATCAATGCCGCGTTCGCGAGGAAAAGAGTACGCGATGCGGCAAGGTACTGCGTTGATATGGAAGCGCTGAAAATCTCGCGCTATGGTCAGCGTGAGGCTATTATTCGCACTCTTTTGTGCTCGAGTGTAACCATAACGTATCGCGATCGAGAGCGCGCACATTGTGCGTCTGCGCGCTCACTTGGGATTGGCACGCGCACAATTTTTACGCTGTATGCCAGCTCATCCTTGATTGCGCCTGCGCACGCCTTCTCCGACTGCGATCCCGCACCCATCCCGCCCCTCCAAGAGAGGTCCAGTAAGTTTTCTAGGCGCCCAAGTCAATCCTCCCCTCTTTTTACGAGAAACTTCCGGAAAGCCACATTTTAGTAAAAATCGTGCAAATAGTAGTAAATTACCAGTGGAGCTGATCCCGGGCCGATTTTTTTTACCAAAATATCTCTGTAGCTCTTCGTTTTTACTAAATTTTTAGAGATTTACGCAATGTTCACCAGAGTTCTTTTTGATAAATTTGAGGCAATTTCAAGTTTTTCAGTGGACAATTTTTTTACCACCAGCTAATGGCAAATCTCTGCAGTTGCGCATTTTCACCCACATATAAAGTTCACATTCAGTTCAGGGGAGAGCAACGCTCCATAAGTAACTTGTGTCGCGTCACGGAAAACGAGTAGCCATTAATGCGGAGAGTGTGCAGCGTCCTGAAAATGGCTCATGCTTCATGAGGAGCGTAAGCCACTTTTCAGAAAGTAAGTCGAGCATCACAAGAAGCGTGCCAGACGTCATGGAAAATGGGTCGCGCATTATAAGAAGCGTGTTTCGTTTCATGGAAAATGAGTCACGCTTCATGAGGACCGTGATCTGCTTCATTGGAATTGACTTGCGTTTTATGAGAAGCGTGCTCCGCATCATGGAAACTGAGTTGCGCTTCACGAGAAGTGTGCCACGCGTCATGGCAAATTAGTAGCCTCTCAGTAAGAGCGCGCAGCAAAACGAGTAGCGCTTGATAGGCAGTGTGATGGGTTGTGAGCACCGCCCCATATGGAGCGTCCTTTACCTATCCTTTTGCGACGTCAACCTCTTACTTGAATCAGGTTACACATCTAATTGAACCGCAGCGAAAATGGGGGCCCGGCGACATTGGTGTGATGAAAATCTAATGTATCGGTGGCCTAACTTGTTAGCTTTATTAGCGCTCGCACAAGTTTCGAGAAGGACACGTTTTAGTAGAAGCCCGGCACGCACAACACCACGGAACTCACATACTGCTATTTTACCCACTTCCTACTCGCAATGTCAGTTCTCATCATGTTCCAATCTGGCGTTGGGTACTCTTCTAATTTAAGGTCGTATGATCTAAATATTTTGGTCAAATATTTGGAGCAAATGTCAGGCATTAGGGTGTTTCCAAATAGACACCCCTGCAGAAACGTACAACCGTCAACTAGGAAGCACTGTCTGCAGGCAACAACGAGAAGCGCCATTCACGCGCAAAAATTTTTAATTGAGGCCGAGTGATGATCACCGGTTTTTCTCATTTTTTGTGTTTTCCTCGTTTTTCCTGCTTTCTCCTCTATTGTTTTGTTTTTCTGCGTGGTTACGAAGGAGTAGTGTTTTAGGAGGTTTCAGTGCTGATTAGGTGACAAATCCTGATCTGATGCCAATAATCTGAAATATCATTTATGATAATTTTTCATGAATCACTATTTCTTACCCTTATCATTTACACCAGCAGAAGATACAAGACTATAGAGGAGTGGAAGAACGCGGAAACAGTGAAAGACTGAGATAATGAGAGAGATCGCTGCCTTGATAACCACGCTGGAAGAGAATGAAAAGCTGGAGAGACGTTTTTATTCAGTGTTTATAACCGTTGGTTAAAGTACAAAGCTGCACTGTCCAAATCTGATTTCTCTTGATTCGCATCCTCCCGGAATCGCTAATTAAAATTTGCCCACACCAGGTTTTCCTCCCCTGGGCAGATTGTAGTGGCTGCCGGGTTTCCCAAGGTGGCGCTAATCTAGATTTCTCCTGATCGCACCTCCCGGAACTGCACCTAGGGTAAAAATTAGCTCACACCAGGGTTTCCTCCCCTGAAGCACCCAAGCTTTTCCTCAGATTTGCAGCCGAAGGCTGCACCGTCAATATGATTTCTCCTGATTCGCACCTCCCGGAACCGCTAGGGTAAAATTAGCCCACATGGGGTTTTCCTCCTGACGGTGCAGCCGAAAGGCACGCATCGTTAAATCCGCAGACTCCTGAATCCGCACCTCCCGGAATCGCTAGGGTAAAAATTTCGCCCCCTTCAGGTTTTCCTCCCTGCCAGACGGTGCAGCCGAAGGCTGCACTGTTCAATCTAGATTTCTCCTGATTCGCACCTCCAGAACCGCTAGGGTCAAAAATTAGCCCACACCCGGGTTTTCCTCCCCTGCCAGACGGTGCAGCCGAAGGCTGCACAATCGTCATATAGATTTCTCCTGATCTGCACCCTCCCGGAACCGCTAGGGTAAAAATTAGCTCACATCAGGGGTTTCCTCCCTGCTGGATGGTGCAGCCGAAGGCTGCATCGTTTAAATCCGATTTCTCTGATTCGCACCTCCCGGAATCGCTAGGGTAAAAATTTCTGCACACACCCGGGGTTTTCCCTCCTGCCAGACGGTGCAGCCGAAGGCTGCACCGTTCAATCTAGATTTCTCCTGATTCGCACCTCCGGAACCGCTAGGGTAAAAATTAGCCCACACCGGGGTTTTCCTCTGCCAGACGGAGCGCAGCCGAAGGCTGCACCGTCAAATCAGATTTTCCTGATTCGCACCTCCCGGAACCGCTAGGGTAAAAAATTAGCCCACACCCGGGTTTTCCTCCCTGCCAGACGGTGCAGCCGAAGGCTGCATCGAGTAAATCCGATTTCCTCCTGATTCGCACCTCCCGGAACCGCTAGGGTAAAAAATTAGCCCACACACCGGGGTTTCCTCCTGCCAGACGGTGCAGCCGAAGGCTCTTCCGTCCAATATAGATTTCTCCTGATTCGCACCTCCCGGAACCGCTAGGGTAAAAAATTAGCCCACATCCGGGGTTTTCCTCCCCTGTCGGACGGTGCAGCCGAAGGCTGCATCGTTAAATCCAGAATTTTCCTGATTCGCACCTCCCGGAATCGCTAGGGTTAAAAATTTGCCCACACCCGGGGTTTTCCTCCCCTGCCAGACGGTGCAGCCGAAGGCTGCACCGTTCAATCTAGATTTCTCCTGATTCGCACCTCCCGGAACCGCTAGGGTAAAAAAATTAGCCCACACCCGGGGTTTTCCTCCCCTGCCAGACGGTGCAGCCGAAGGCTCTTCGTCAACCAGATTTTCCATCTTGCACCTCCCGGAACCGCTAGGGTAAAATTAGCCCACATCCGGGGTTTTCCTCCCCCTGCCAGACGGTGCAGCCGAAAGGCTATCGTTAAATCCAGATTTTTCCTGATTCGCACCTCCCGGAATCGCTAGGGTAAAAATTTGCACACCCGGGTTTTCCTCCTGCAGACGGTGCAGCCGAAGGCTGCACTTCGTTCAATCAGTTTCTCTGATTCGCGCCTCCGGAACCGCTAGGGTAAAAAAATTAGCCCACACCCGGGGTTTTCCTCCCCTGCCAGACGACGCAGCCGAAGGCTGCACCGTCCAATATAGATTTCTCCTGATTCGCACCTCCCGGAACCGCTAGGGTAAAAAATTAGCCCACATCCGGGGTTTTCCTCCCCTGCCGGACGGTGCAGCCGAAGATTTTTCCTGATTCGCACCTCCCGGAATCGCTAGGGTAAAAAATTTGCACACACCCGGGGTTTTCCTCCCCTGCCAGACGGTGCAGCCGAAGGCTGCACCGTTCAATCTAGATTTCTCCTGATTCGCACCTCCCGGAACCGCTAGGGTAAAAAATTAGCCCACATCCGGGGTTTTCCTCCCCTGTCGGACGGTGCAGCCGAAGGCTGCATCGTTAAATCCAGAATTTTCCTGATTCGCACCTCCCGGAATCGCTAGGGTTAAAAATTTGCCCACACCCGGGGTTTTCCTCCCCTGCCAGACGGTGCAGCCGAAGGCTGCTAAATGTTCAATCTAGATTTCTCCTGATTCGCACCTCCCGGAACCGCTAGGGTAAAAATTAGCCCACACCCACCAGTTTTCTCCCTGCCAGACGGTGCAGCCGGGCTCTTCCGTCAATATAGATTTCTCCTGATTCGCACCTCCCGGAACCGCTAGGGTAAATTAGCCCACATCCGGTTTCCTTCCCTGCCGGACGGTGCAGCCGAAGCATTTTTCCTGATTCTGCACCTCCCGGAATCGCTAGGGTAAAAATTTGCACACACCAGGGTTTTCCTCCCTGCCAGACGGTGCAGCCGAAGGCTGCACCGTTCAATCTAGATTTCTCCTGATTCGCACCTCCCGGAACCGCTAGGGTAAAAATTAGCCCACATCCGGGGTTTTCCTCCCTGTCGGATTTTGGTGCAGCCGAAGGCTGCACCATCGTTAAATCAGAATTTTCTGATTCGCACCTCCCGGAATCGCTAGGGTTAAAAATTTGCCCACACCCGGGGTTTTCCTCCTGCACAGACAGTGCAGCCGAAGGCTACCGTTCAATCTAGATTTCTCCTGATTCGCACCTCCCGGAACCGCTAAGTAAAAAATTAGCCCACACCCGGGTTTTCCTCCCCTGCCAGACGGTGCAGCCGAAGGCTCTTCCGTCCAATATAGATTTCTCTGATTCGCACCTCCCGGAACCGCTAGGGTAAAAATTAGCCCACATCCAGGGTTTTCCTCCTGCCGGACGGTGCAGCCGAAGGCTGCATCGTTAAATCCAGATTTTTCCTGATTCGCAAACTCCCGGAATCGCTAGGGTAAAAATTGCCCACACCCGGGGTTTTCCTCCCCTGCCAGACGGTGCAGCCGATGCAGCAATCAATCTGGATTTCTCTGATTCGCAGTCCAATTCAGGGTTTCTGCCATGATCGGCCCTCATTGAAGATTGGTACTTGTATATATAAGACATTTCACCCTAACATTTTTCAAGGTCTGAAAAATGGGTTACATTGTTTGGCTCTGCGCCTCAAATTTCTGTATTGAACGCTTCAGGATGAAAAAAAGTCACTTTGGTGACTAAAAGGTTAGATGTGTCATAATCTGAGCATTTCCTCCCTGAAACGTTGACACAAGAGTAATTCATAGTGATCCGTTGTGAAAAAAACTCTTCTGCGCTAGAAATCCTTGAGAACAACTTCCTATCCAGTGACTTCGTATTTTGAAAAATGCGCGTATGGTATGGTGCACGTGGGCCGTAGCTGCGGACACATCGGACTTGACGGTTGTACATTTCTGCCGGGGTGTCCAGCTGCCGACAGCCCAGGCATTAGACTAACGATGGTATTGATAATATTAGTGACAGCCGCTACTGTCGTGCCACCACCATAATGGGGACAGCGCAGCAATAGCGGCTGTCCCTAATATTATCAATACCATCGTGCCGTCCTCGGACACTCACTACATGATTACAACCGGTCCTTCTCTTCCTCCAATGCCTCTGTCCTCATTCTTTCTACCTTATTCCTTGTATAAATTCTTTTCTATATAAAGGTGCCTTCCACTTGGGCCAACCCCTGCTCATTTGCAAATTAGATGCTGTTATTTAATGACAATTTTCAGTACTGAGCATCTTTGAGTGTTTCTATTCACTCTGACTCGCAGCAACGAACCTGCTGAAATTGACAGTACATTTGAGCCACTTTAGGACTGGATGATAGCGTTTGCGAAAAATTTCGTTGTAGCGTAATTATTGATCTTTATCGGATTTAGTGGTTTCGAAACTTCGGTCTTTTCTGACTTATCTGAGAAGTTTCGGCCGCGGAGCTTCAAATTTACGTACAGTGACCAAGTCCCCACTCAATAACAATTTCTTCATCAAATGTCGATCGTTTTTTCTTAAATAGACTAAATTGGCTGGAATAATTTTTTTTTGAAAAAAAAAACTATCGATAAATCACGATAAAAATACTAATGTGTGGGAGCTTGATCATTATACTTATAGCCTAGCTCCCTAATTTTGAGCCGGTTAAAGTAAGGATTAGCGGGCAGGGATGTGCGTTATTACGATTAACGACTAACGAATTTAACGACTATCGGGCTTTTTGGGTGTTACGACTAACGACTAACGAAATGAAAAATATTTTCGTAAGCAATCCCAAAATTCGTTAAAAAATCAATACTCATTCAAATCGCGCTCCAACAAAAGGCTTACGGCAGGATTGATAAATATTGCCCTGTGGGTTGTTCTAGGTGAATGGTACAAAATAACCATAGCCTTCAGTATTAATTATTTCTAAAGAATCTGCTAGGCAGTTCAGGAACCTACACACTAAAACCTCCACTGAACGTTGCGCAAGGTTAGGCGCAGCATCTATGCGACTTCGCGTCCCGTTTGCAGACACATTCACTGAAATCAAATTGATCGGACTTTTGTCACAGAAATTTCTATTTTTGTAACAACGAAAGAGATCGACAGATCGCTTTTCTCACAGAACTCGCCACTGAGTTGGCGGTTCCAGAAGAAAACGTGAGGAGGTCTACTCTTCTAATCACGTTTCTCTGGTCTACCTAGGCTGATAACTCAGCCTACCCTTTTCTGAGTTGGCAGGCTTCAAACCAGGTACCGTCGCTATGGGCTACTCTCGCCCGCGTTGCACTTGGTGATCGCTCAGAGCTGACCTCTAGGTCGATTGCATGCAGTGGTGTGGTCGAAAATGAGACCAGAGGCACGGATTTAGAATAGCAGATGGCCCTTTAGCTCGGCTTCCATGATGCTTGTGGTAGAGAATATAGTAGTAACCTTTATGTAGACGTAGTACTTGATGTAACGTGGGCATGAATCCGGAAGAGACTTGGCGTTCACCGTTGCAGGCTGGCGCAAACCCGGTGCCCTATGCTATAACATAGGTGCACCGAGTTCGCGCCAACCTTCAACAGTGAACGCAAAGTCTCTTCCGGATCCACGCCGACGCTAGAAGAATAGGCGAACAGCAGGCGAAGAATAACTGTGAGTACAACAGAATCGTGGCCTTTTATAGGCTGGTGGGTGCAAAGTACACTCGGTGGTCATCAACGATTTTTTTCCATTATCGTAGTTAGCAATAACTAGGTGAGATCATCGCAAACACAATATTAATGACAATATCACAAATGGTATTTACCGTAATCTACGATAAACCTCAGAAATTCGGCAAATGTATCCCAGATTCATTTTCAGCACCCTAGATTACTTCTCAGTATCAAATCCAAAGAAAAATTTTTCTGTAACCAAAAAAATATCAGGTGGATACTCTTCACTTTTCGCGAAGATTCAAAAACGCGTATAGCTCCTTGGAACCAGCAGCTCGGGGCGGGATATGCACTGCTCATTCGTACTATGGGTGCCAAATAGATACCGAAAATACAACTTGTTTTCGCATATGCGGCATGCGCTTTGAATACTTCCCTTGTGGGAACACTGATGATGATGGCGTCAAAGCGTCGCTGTAATACAGTCACGCTGAAGTTGATGAGAACAACTGCGACTCTAGGGGAGTAACCAGAACACTGGAACACTCATCTATGACGCTTTTTGCGTATGACATGGTCTCAGGCAAACCATCGCTCCGAGCGATACCGGAGAGCTACTCGAGCGGCGCTGCCTCTCCGCACCGAGCGAAAATTAACCATCTACTCGGGCCACAGCAGCCGCTCTTCGGGCCACAGCAGTATCGCTCGGGGCGATCTTCGGTCCCAACTGGCACTGCGGTCTCTGTTCGGGCGATTTTCAAAAATTTCCTAATTGCCATTTTTTCTTTATTTCCGCCTCTTCTGGAGAGGATTAAGCCTGTTGAGAGGATAAGGTACCCGTTACAGCCTGCGGGTCAGGAGGTTAATCCTACCACAGGCCGCAACAAGGATACCATCCCAGCATGGTCCACAATGAGGAAGCCTTCCTCACCGCGGGCCATGAGGGATCCCCTCGGCCGCCAAAAATTGTCATCCTGTGAGTGATCCGAGGTCACCTCTCAAGAGTGGCCTCGAAATGCCAACTACCCACCTACACGAAGCGAGCCCCCTTTTATACCCGCAGGATTGGTTGTTCTTTGAGTGATGGGTGGCCACGTTATCACTCAAAGAACAACCAATCCCGCGTCTCTCTATCTCTGGCGATGGCACCGCTGGGCCCCGAGAGCGACCGGAGAGCGACCGAGGGGCGAACTGGCACCGGACAGGGACCGCGGTGCCAGTTGGCCCCTCGGCCGCTGTCCGGGCGATGACGTCATAATTGGGAGGAGCCGGTCCCGCTCGGAGCGATGGCTTGCCTGTGGTGTTTGGTTACGTTCTTTCAACGCTATTCTGCTTCTGGGAACTATCACAATTGTTTTCCTTGGAGAAATTAGAAACTAAATTTTACTATGGGGATAATATTATAAATCCAAACAACAATTTCTTTTGTTTTGCGAAGGTAAGCCCGTGCAATACATCGAAGTGAAATAATCCGGCCCGCGAAAAATTTCACCTGTGAATAAAAGACGCATTTCTGCTTCAACTTCGCGTCATAGTCATTTCCAAATACATTATACGAAGACGTGTATAAAGTTCGTGTGTATAAGAATATATACCAAACATTGACAATGAAATAAATGTCACACTATACAGAGCGCTCTTTAAAGGCATCGTACGTGCGTAAAACCGTATATTATTTTTTTCATGTTTTTGTGTAGCTTGGCCTCTCTAGTGAACGAAAATGTTGAAGGGGCCCATGAAAAACCTTCATTTGTAAAGAAAAGTGAATTGGAACAGATTGGATATACGAATTCGAATTTCGCGCCAAAATCCTTTTTGAGGGTTTTCTGCTTCTGGAGGCCTCGTCACTGGCATTTTCGGAGTTTTTCTGCATGTGGAGTTGGTGCCGTAACTATTTTTCATGTTGTCTTACGGTCGCACCAACATTCTAGGAAAAAGTGCTAGATGACTGGTGAGAATCGGTGGCGGGTCTTAACCTTTGACGCCTTCCAACCTCATTGCCTAACGTTTTTGAAGCGCCAAGGTTTATCAGTGTGGTCTACCGGGCCCAATCATGAAATTGAGCCTGAAAAATGAAAATTGATTTCCGGCGCGAACGATGCCTTTAAAATAAAAATTTAGTGAAAAAATCTTCTAACCTTGCCCCGCCTACATTTTTGATTCGCTAATCAATCTGTGTAGACTGTTCATTTTGCCGAACCTCTCTCTCTAACTGCACAAAGTTTCGGATTGCGAATTGGTTTTTGAAACGAATGGAGAGCGAAAGCTTGAAGGGTCCCCGATTTTTCAAAGTAAAACTCGTCATTAAGTCGGCTTTGGTAGATGTTTCTCGTTCCCCTTGTGACCGCAAGGAACTGCTCCATTGGGGTCATTTTGAAACAGAGGGTGTCTGCCTGGAAAACTGTCTTAGCTAAAGCTCTTGGACCCACTATCGAAAGAAACTGTCGAAATCCAGTTTTTGGGCCGAGTCAGTGTTCAAGATGGCTGAATGCGTGCCATTTTTTCGTTTCCCTGACGACGTACATACTGGCGTCAAACATGGAGCGCATATGCCACTGAAGGTGTTCAACCGATCTGTACACAAATTACCAACTCTTCTAAAAATAAATAAAATCGATCGGTTATCGATTTCCTTGAAAAACAATGAGAGGTAATAATATTGATAAAGAATATTCTTCCGCACTTGAACACGAAGTACTTAAGCTTTCCGTGTGTTTCCAGTGAATGCTATAAATATCGAAAATTTGGATGCTATGAAATTGATAGAGCCCACGTATGGAATTCAGTAACTTGCCCTCACGTTTTTTCAGTGGAGGGTCTCAAGACTCCAGCTATCAAACATTTCCAAGCAGACACCTTGAGCCTCAAGATGGCCCACTTCGAGGTGTTTTTTAGGTCCGCATGCGGGAGATAGAAACGATCATCGAAGAGGACTACGAGTCGATTTATTTCGTACAAATTGAGAACACCTTAGGAGTTTGCCTACTGTTGATTTCAAAAACGGTTTCACGCTACGAAATTCTGTACGTTTTGAGGGAGAGGTTCTTGCAAAAGAATAGACCACAAAAGCCAATTAGGCACGCACATATGTCTACGGGATGAGGTTTGAAACCTTGTCACCATATTTAAAAAGCATCCTGCAATAATATTAGACCCTTTCTTCAGATCACTCATAGTAAGAAGATCAAAAATTTAAAATAGAAAAGAAAAGTTGACAGAGCTTGTTTCGGCCCTGGCCTCGGGCGAACTATAGCGAACAACTATGCTAGGGCTCCTCAGTGAGGAACAGAACTATCGATGAGAAAGAAGGATGAAAAATGAAAATATGAGCAGAGCAGAGCGAAGTGGTGTTGAAGAACGGTTAAGTGAAGTATTGAGGCAAATAGCTATCGTATGTTCTTGGTAGCAGAATAAGGTCCAACTAATATTTATTTAAAATGTTGCTGGAATTGTCGTCCATTATGCATCTGAAGCTTGCGCTATGATCGCATTTAAGTTTTTGCTAATGTCGCACGATATTCCGCAACCCCACTTATGCATTTTTAGAAGGAACGCAATCAGAATTTGATTCTCAGTGCGCACGATGCCTTCAACTATTTTTTGCGATATTCCACTTGAGAAACTACTACTCTTTAAAAGTCGGTCAGAAACATGCCGTTATGGCTTGTAAATGATAAACTCACATGTTTTTCATCATCATATTCACCTCTATAGTTGTATTCGTAACCATCATTCGTTTTCTTCTTCGTTATGGGAACACTGGAATTTCTGCTATAGAGCCATTGATGCAACATGCGGACTTCGGGGAGTAACCCATTACATTTGCACGCCAATATTCCTCTCCCATATTGATTTTTGAAAATCTTGAAAATTACAGCCTCCCTCCCTCCATCTACTCCAACACGCTAACGTCGAATTTTGCACAAACCACCACGCGTGAATTTCAGCAGGAGCATTCGTCCGCGAGGAAAGAGAAATTCCCTTCGCGTGGGGAGAGTTTACCGTGGATAAGAAAACATCACGATAACTATAAGCGATGATCTTTTCACCTCTCTGTTGATGTTTTTTGTTTTTGTGATTGTAATTGTGTTTTTTGCCATAGGTGTGGTTTTGTCAGATTTGTAAGTGTTAATTCATTGTCGACTACTGATCGCCATTACCGAATTTTTTTGTGGTTTCGCTCAAAAGAAATCGTTCCATCTGAGCATTGTATGATTTTTGTTTGTGCGCATCTATTCCTTCACTCTCCCCCCACCCACATTCATCAGAGTATGATCCCGAAATGCCCCCCCCACATTCATCAGAGTATGATCCCGAAATGCCTCACTACAGTTGAACGTTGGGATCACAATGGTAACTAAGTTCCTACGAAGTGGAGTTTTAGGAAGTTCCAGTCTTTTTTTGAGACTTTTGAAACTTTTGAAACTGCCAATAAACATTTGTAGCCTCCATTGTATCTGCACGCAATGTTAAAATTATGGGTATGTTGAAAGGGTGTGCGAACCTAGGTTCTCCTCCTTGGAAACTGAAAATTTCATTAACATTGAGAACTTTTACGTATTACCCCCCCCCCCAGAATAATTTAGAGAACTTCTGGACTGAAAATGCTCGAAAATATTCGTGCGCGCTCACACACACACACACGCACACACACGCACACGCACACCCACACGCACACACTTTATTTTATTATGAGATATTTCTGACAGGGGAAGTGTTAAAAGCGGTAAACGCATCTTCAACTCCGCCGTTGCTGGTCCCAAGCCGGGATGAGAAATAAGGGCGGTTGGCCCCCCATGCTACCGACGGGCTGGGACACCTAAGGTGGTGACCATGGAGAGACTCACAACGAGATACTGCTACCGCATCCGGAGCACCCGATTCGCCACCACTGGGGACCCTTGGTGTTGATTACAAGTATGTTGCTGGCCAGAACATTGAACGACTGGCGACACTGAAGGAGGTGCGCTTCTCGGCATGGAATTTGCGGTCAGGATAATACGCCGGACAGAAAGAAATCATTGCCAGGGATTTGTCGAAGCCGAAGATATCGGTTGCCGCCCTGTCAGAATTGAGGATCAGTGGAAGAGGAACACTGACAGTCCAGGTACCAGATAGTCAACAAGGGATGGTACTGTACTACTCCGGTAGCGACGGGCGCCATCGAAGCGTTTGATTCATGCTAAACTGGAAAGCAGCTGGAATCATCGTGATATTCGAGCCTATTTCTAGTGGAATCACTGTTCTCACACTGAAGGGAGCTATCAGGACACATATTGTGGCAGTCATAGCCCCGACGGAGCCTAGCCCTGATTTCAATAAGAACGCGTTTTACGCTCAACTGCAGGACGTTCTAAACATTATTCCAAAAAGAAACGTTATGATAGTCGCAGGCCATTTCAACGCACATGTCGGAAAAGACATAATTGGCTGGGAAGCAGTAGTAATGGGCAGATTCGGAATTGGTGGAATGAATGACAATGGTCGGCGCTTGCTCACCTTTGCAGCTTTTGATGAACTCATTTTTGAGAAAAGTCACTTCCAGCATCGCAGAAAACATCAGTTGACATGGAGAATCCCTTCCGGACGAGGCGTAGCCACGTTAGACTACATACTGATGGATTCACGTTCCAAGTCGTCGCTCGATGTTCTTGTTTTGAGAGAACCTGACTGTGGGCTAGATCATACCTTCTCCGTACGTGGCGAAGCTCCGTCTACAACGAGCTAGGATTGCGGTGCCTTCTAGAGGCAAACTCGACTGGGCACATTCCATGGTACCCGACACGATGGAGCTATTCCAAATCGCACTGTCAAATCGATTTGCCTTGTTAGCAGACGATACATCTGTGGATGAACAAGAACCGCAGATAGCAGCCACCATTGTGGAATGTGCAGAGCCATTCTGTCATGTCACTCGCAAGCGAACCCAACCGCGGGTCTTCTTCTTCTTCTTCAGTGTTTGTCCCGCATCGTTGTAGGGTCTGACTTTCTAGAACGTTGCCGCTATTTGACCTAGTCGTTCACGTTGTCAGGATGGATGCCTGCAATTTGCATATCGTAGTGCAAGACATCCAACCATCTCTGCTTAGGTCGTCCTGGCGCTGGCCCGTCACTTGGAGCTGCATAGCCGCTTTCGCTCTCGAGTGTTCTCCAGCTCGCAGAACACGCCCGTACCATTTTAGTGGTCGAATAGTCTCGCCGCGCTAAGGCGCGGCAGCATGGTAGGCAGCCGTATCGATCACGCGGCACCGCGAGGCGGCGCGGGTCGATTAGACTAGGTCAGGGGTCGTTTATACTCCCGCCGCCGAGCGAAGCAGCGCAGTGCATTCCTGTAATATTGATCACGCGGCGCGGCACGATCGATACTATGGGATTGCACTTCGCCGCGCCGCTCGGCGGCGGAAGTATAAACGACGCCTTAGGGCGGAATCTGGCGGCGGAAGTATAAACGACGCCTTAGGGCGGAATCTGACCACGGCCGCCGCCGGCGGCTGCCGCGTGGCCCGGCCGCGCCGCTTTGCAACCCCGAGCGGTGCGGCGAAGTGGCGCGGCGACGGCAGACTGTTGAGCCAGCTTTCCACGATTGAATAATCAAGTATGTAAGTTTCTGAGGTGACTGTCGGTTCAACTGTGTACTTACATGAAAGCCACTTCTAGTCGTAGGATTTTGGGCTGGTGAAACTTGATTTTCAAAGTGTTTCGAAGATTTTGACACCAATTCAAGTGCTAATTATTACTTCTTCGAATTCGAGAATTCCCTTGTAACTTTTGAACAACACCCTTCTACGCTTTCATTTGAAAGAGTCATTCTCAGGCGAAAGCAGAATGAATATTTTTCTCCTATGAATGAATAATTTTCGAAAAGGTAGAGTCGTCACTATAAGTTATAGTATCACTGAAGATTTGTTTTCTAGTCCACTTACCCTGTTCTATGTTGCTCTTTCTGCGTCTATCAATGAACAAATCAATAATAATAATGAATATAAGACATGGACACTAGACGCTAGGTTTCGTATGAAGAAATAACTCGAATGCCACGAGTTTTTAGATTACGCCGGATGAATGAATATTTCAGATAACCAATTCTGCAAAAAAAAACTCGGGCCAATGAGTTGCTGTTTAAACCTTTTTTAATAAAATCACCGAACCAATAAATGTACTTGAATGAGACAACTTGAATTTTCCAATGCCAATTTTTCAGAATAACGTATTTCAAAAGCGTTGAATATAACACTAATTTGAATGAGGACTCGACTCAGACTGAAATTTTTCCAAATGAAGGAAAACTTTTGACAACTTGTCTCCTATCCGAATCGAATATTCGGATAATTTTTCCGTTTATTCGAACAAAAATTAGAATTTTCGAATTATTCCCGAATAGTCTTTATCTTTATATTATTACTATATATTAAGAGAATCTGCCAGTCTGTCACAGTATTTGGTCCTTGGCGCATGGTATGCCAACCTCGATCAGCCGTGTTACCAAAAAATGTATACGACGCACTTTCCAGTCATGACTCAAGAGTCAACAACGTCGCCGGGTCAAATACCCAAGTTGGAAGCACTATCGGCCACGCCCTGTCATCCGGCGGTCCTGCCCATCCGGTGGTGACCCCGCTGCCGGTCGCGACGCGTGTCGGTGTGCCGGCCGCAACGCGTGCCGGTACGCTGGCCGAGACGCGTGTCGGTGTGCTGGCCGCGACGCGTGTCGATGTGCTGGCCGCGACGCGTGTCCGTGTTCTGGCCGCGACGCGTGTCGGTGTGCTGGCTGCGACGCGTGTCGGTGTGCTGGCCGCGACGCGTGTTGGTGTGCCGGCCGCGACGCGTGTTCGGTGTGCCGGCCGCGACGCGTGTTCGATGTGCCGGCCGCGACGCGTGTTCGGTGTCCCGACCGCGAAGCGTGTTGGTGTGCCGGCCGCGACGCGTGTCGGTGTGCCGATCGCGAAGCGTGCGGTCGAGATTGCCAGGTGCGGGTACGGGTCTGGGGTGCAAGGGAAGGGTACGGTGGAAGCAAAGCGAAGCTTCCTAAAATGCCGAGGCAAATCACCAGGAGTTTCGTCACCCTGCTTAGGTCAAGTGTCTCGTGAGTCTTCCCCACACTGCCTCGCCTCCTATAAGGGCGAGCAAGATCGTCAGGAGTTTCGTCACCCTCCTTAGGTCACGAGTCTCGTCAGTCCTCCCCACATTCCCTTTAGTTCCGCGCGTGGTTTCGTCGTGGATGCTCCAACTAGTCATCTCGATTCTCAGTTTCTCTCTTCTCATCCTCTTCTTATCCCTTCTTTCATATTCACTCTTTACCTGTCTCTATTTTCTTCAATTCCATTCCGACAATTACAGGATCATCAGAAACGATCCTTCTATAAATTCACAGATTTTTGTTTTGTCCCAGTTGCTGAGCGCTGATCGCATCCTGAGAAATTCTGTGTTATATGCACAGAAAATCTTGAATTTTTCACACAGCAAATCTGAATTTTTCAATTCTCGATGCATAGAGCTTTTTTCTGTATTGTTGGCTATATCCTCATCCCCTCAAACGAAATTCATGGGATTTTCGTGGGCTTTACCTTCGTTCACACCTTCACAATGACGAAAATCCTGAGAAATTCTGTGTGATATGCACAGAAAATCCGAATATCTGGGAAAAAATTCTGTGTTATATGCACAGAAAATCTTGAATTTTTCATACAGAAAATCTGAATTTTTTCATTTCATCGATGCATAGAGCTTTTCTCTGTATTATTGGCGATATCCTCATCCCCTCAAACGAAATTAATGGAATTTTCGAGTCCCATGCTATACTCACCTTCTTCTAAACTAAGCAGGCGATGTTCCAGTTCCAGAAGTATACCTATGTATTCTTACAAAACTTATGATTTTTCTTCCGGAAACCATGTTTGTACATGATCACGCTGCTATTCGCTTAACAAACATCGAGTCAAAATGAGTTAAGAATAGAAGCAAATTTTAACGTTTTTGAATATTTCATGTTTCCGAAAGCAATGCCCTTTTTAGAGGCTGGGAAACCGTTCACAAGTTATCACGAGAATTTTAACTACACCCAACAATTTGATGATAACTCCGCTACCTTTTGAAAACCGTGGTGTAGGCCTGTTATTGATTGTTTCTAGGGCGAAAAAGTGAAAACAAATCTTGAATGTTTATAGGTATCTCTCAGACTTCCCTCAGGATTTTTCTTTCGAGAAATTATCGTCCAGATTTTTTGTCTGATAGGAGCTCATAATCATTAACCCCTTGTGCTTTTTTTCTTTGAAGAAAATTGATCATCACCTTTAAATCTGCTGCTATGCCTGACTGCTGCTGCCGTTTCCTCCTTTCCTTGCTGTTCACACTTTTTTCTTGGAATTTTTTCATAAAAACTGTACGCAATGTGTCTCACGGTATGCTAGTATGTAGGTGAGGTTTTTTTGGTGGATGGGGTTATCCAATATGCATTTCCGACAGCTTCTGTGCTGAAAAAACGTGTTGAAAAACAGTACCATTTTGATCGGAATGTACAGAGCCAGTTAGAGACATGGGTAACTGAAAAACGATCTCGAACTTTTCATCGCCAGGAAATTTTCAAAACATCTCTTAACGGCGGCGCAAAATTAGTGAATCATGAAACCATACAAAAAATAGTGAATCATGAAACCTTCCGAAAAATTGGTCAGCTTTCTGGAAAAGAATACTTTGTCCAATTCAACTTCTAATTCTTTTCGTGAATCCTCGAAGGAAACTTAAGAAATGTTTCACTCAGTATAGACAGTTCACGTACAGCCTTATGAAAAAAGAACCACTTCGAAGGCTCAGAAACAGCAAAAACGATGAGAAACCAGGGGGAAATCAGCGTCTACAAAAATCAACAGCTGATGAAGAGCGATTGATTTTGCCTTCTTGGAAGATGGCTAACAGCACTGTGGCAATGATCGCCACTCATTGAAGTGTTTTCCGTTGTTTAAGGCTTCTTAATGATTTTTCCTCCAAGATTTATCACATGTTAGGGGAGGTTATCATTCCAAAGCCCTAATCACAGACATTGGGTGGAATTTTCGCATGATCAGTGCAAAACTCAGAATTTCACTTGAACCTCAACGGAGATGGTCAAAAGTCGCTAGAAAAGGTCAAAGGATCGTGTTCTCTACCCCGCGCCGCCACCACCTCGGTCATGCACGACCCATGACTTGGCTCCCTCCCTACTTGCCTCTGCAATATGCGCGCTATTTCCACTTTCCACTCGCAGCTCGTGGCTCCCCTTTAGACCTCGAGCCATGGCTGCGTGCCGAGGTGGGTGACATTCGGCTGCGAGCAAAGTCACCACCTCAGCACACACACGTGCATTAGGATAGGGCGGCCACCACCTATTCCGCTTGCGATGTGAGCCACCACCTCACGCCGAGGAGGCAGCTATGAGCTCCCACCTTTCGGTGGGATTGCTACGGGCCCTGTGAAGACGAATATCTTTTGTTGTCGTCCCTAACCTCACGCACTCTTTCTATTCATAAAATGGAGCTCAAGAGTTGGCTCTATAAAGATCACGGAGAGTGATTTGGTTGAATAAGGTATCATTTCCTAGTGCCATTCTGGAGCATTCTCAATTCACTTTCATGGTTTGAATCAATTCACCTCAATCACTTAGCAAGGATATCTTGCTTATCTGAGTAGGTGACGAAACCCATGAGAGTTAGTTGAAAATGCTCCACACCTTAGGAAATGGTGCCCTTCTGAACCAAACCCTTCCCTGAAAGCTTCATGGATACGAGCTCTCGAGCTCCTTTTTGTAGGTTGGAATTGTGTGTGGGAGATTAGAGGCGACAACGAACAATGTTTTTCTTCTGTTGACCGACTCTAGTCTTCCTGTCAAAAGTCGGAGAATCAGTTCGAACCTCACTGATCGCAGGCATCGAGACGGAAACAATGAAACCGGACTAATCGCTTCAGGTGCAACCGGCCTCTCCAGCTCTTGGGACGTCTTGTTTCCTCAGTAGTCATAATTGCGCCGGTCATAGTCACTGGCCTATCCTCTGCTTCGGAGTGAACTTTTTTTCGTTCACCGCGTGCGCCTAATCGCGTATGGTGCGTCTCTTTCTCCCTACACTTCCTCGCTGTCTCTACCCTTGCTCCGCATGAGCGCGCGAAGGATCAGAGTGAATTTGGCTCGAAATCAGTGGATACCTGTGCGGAACGCAGGTAGACAAGCGACTATCCGGCTCAATTATGTACCAGGTTGTCCAATAATTCTTGTCCGAAAATTTCACCATTTTTAATTTTTTTCAACTTTATTGAAAAACAAGACTTATCAACAATATAATCACCACAGTTATTCACAACAGTGGCCCATCGATTGGGCAGGTCGCCGATGCCCTTCGCCCAGAACTCCGGGAGCTGCGACTCGAAGAAATCCGCGATTTCGGATTTCAGGTTGTCGTAGCTGGTAAATTTTCTTCCGGCCAAATGGTGCTTCAGCGGGCGGAACAAGTGGTAGTCGTAGGGGGCGAGGTCCGGGGAATACGGCGGATGGGCAACCGTCTCCCAGCCGAGCGTCGCCAACTTCTGCTGGATCTCTTTCGCCACGTGGGGGCGCGCGTTGTCGTGCAGGAGGTGGACCGAGGCCCGCCGGGGACGCTTTTCTCGGACGGCGGCGGCTAGTTTCTCGAGCTTATCGGTGTAGATGGAGGCGCTGACTGTCCTGCCTTGCGGGAGCAGCTCGAAGTACAGCATGCCCTTGGTGTCCCACCAGCAGCACAGCATGATCTTCAGCGGGTGCAGGTCGGCTTTCGGCGTCGTCGGCGGCTCTTCTCCGCGCGGGATCCAGACGGCACGGCGGGCGACGTTGTCGCAGAGAACCCAGCTCTCATCCCCAGTGACCAGGTCCTCGAGAAACTCCTTGCGTTGCGGACGAAGGAGGAGGGACTGGCAGACGGTCACGCGGCTCTGCTTGTTGGCGTCCGTCAGACGGTGGGGGATCCAACGGGCCAGAACTTTGTGGTAGCCGAGTAAGTTGAGTCGATTGTGGATGGCGGACTTGCTGCAGCCGAGCGTCGTCGCCAGTTCACGGGTGGCGGCTTCTGGCTTCTCCTTGATACAGCGACGGACTTCGTCATCATCCACCGTAGAAGGCCTCCCGCTGTGCTCCCTGTCTTCGAGGCTCGTGTCGCCGCTCTCGAAACGATTGAACCAGCGGCTGACTGTGCGTTGGGACACTGCATCCTCCTTGCACGCTCTGCAGATGTTGGCGACCGCGGTGCTCGTGTCGTTGCCTAGCAGCCACTCGTAGTACGCGAACGTACGACTGCGACCTTGGTCCATTTTAGCTTGTTCTGGTAGCTAGACGCGACGACTGCGCCTTATATACCCTAGCGTAGAACTTTGGAGAACCTTCTAGAAGGTTTTTACACTTGCCTGATATTATAACACTTCTAAGGAAAATTATAGAATTTTGAATTTTTTGGACAGGAATTATTGGACGGCCTTGTATTTGCTGTGAATCACAAAGGTATGACGAACCCAAGAGTATCTATTCCTTGGGTGGTCATACCTGTGCAACTCAAATAATCAATTATAATAGAGCCTGATCGCTTTTTAAGGTAGAAGAACCTCGGAGAATCTGAGCTGTGATTCAAAGGCACAGTCCAACCTCAGAATCGTTTTTTTCTGTTTCTAGGCCTATCTTGATAAGGGTCCCTGGCTAATTCTAATGATGTCTCTTTAATCCTACAAGACCACCTAGGAACAGAGCTATGCCCCCTCCAAAACTGAGCGGAGAAAGCACGGTGGACGAGTTGTTCGAGTCTTGTAACATTCGTCATTTGCAACCGATGTATGCAAGCGGACCTGAATGATGAGAGAGGCTGAGAACAAAGGAAAGAACGGGGCTATTGATCTAAAACCTTCGCTTATCTCGCCACTGTCGAGCTCGAAAGATCGTAAAAGGGGAGTGCCAAACTGGCTTCTCAAAGTGGGCGCTCCAGAGTGACTTCCTCCTATATCTCGATTATCCGCAGGATTGGAGAGCTCGTTTTGGCAGGTCTTATAAAGGGTAGGTCTACTTCACAACTATGTGGACATCTCAGACTTCGTCCCTCCTGCTGGATTGTGCCTTTGAGAACACCTATCCCTTGCGAATGAACGATTGAGTAAAAAGCTCATCCGAGAGAAAAAAAATTTTCTCCTCTAACTTTTCAAGGTGAGCATGTGTATAGTTGAAAAGCGGCCAATTTCTATGGTGAGCTCTATTTGTCATCTCGTTTGCAGCATTTCTCGGTGTCACTACAGCTGGTGGAATCCTCTGGCACGGCGATTCGACTGGCAATAACAGCATTTCGAAAAATTCTACTGGAAGGCTTTTTCTACGGTGTGCATATAGATATGAAAAGAAGGCTCTATCCTAGACGGGGGGGCAATCATTTTTATTATAAAAACTCCAAAAAAATATTTCGATTGATAGCGTTTCCGGTCGGGGTCTCATTTCAATTCTCTCCTGAATCGTGGGTAGCTCCCCCCCCGTCTAGGATAGTCTCGAAAAGTACTGCATCACAGCCTACCAGGAGAAACGGTTTTAGCGTTGAATGAGGAGAGCAAAATGAAACACCTTGCGATAGTGCACTTTCTACAATACCGCTCGTAGGATTTGGTCGAAGGCGCGCGAGGTCGGGTTTTAGCGTCTTTTTCGTCCATTTCTTATAACTCACTTCAAAATTCACTTTGAGCAAAACTATTGTGCTATTCATGATCCTGGTGCTAAGGGCTACCAAATGGTTTGGCCCTTGTTGGGGTTTCGTTTTGAACTCACGAAGTTTGACAGGCAGGGTATACTGTATATTACCATTTGATGGAGGAGGGGGGCTCGGCGTCCTGTTTCTGTGTCCTCGTGGCTCTCACCACACGGTCTGCAACGCGCTGGCCGTCTGTGGCATCGCCGACTCGCGTGCTGCCTCTCCAAGCTGAGATTATCGACGGTACCCCCACCGTCGTTCCATTTGGTGTGAACCGTTCGAAAATCTCGCGGGTAAGCGGCAGGGATGGTGCCGCGCGCGGCGCAGGAACAGTTCGACGTTCCCCCACCCTAATTTAGCAGCTGTGATTGTGGTAACAATACGATACATAGCATTGTGAGGTATTGGTTAAGTTCCCACGCAAATCCTCCAGCACCCCTCACCTCTATTCTCGGAAAAATCTGAGGAGAAAAGTTGTTTCGTTGAAACAAATGTTCTATTTCGACTTTTTAATCATCTGATGTTCCAACTATTAGAGTATATCTGAGCGATTCTGGAGACATCATTATGATCAGCCCGAAATCCTCTTAAAGCTAAGCAAGAAAAACGGAAAACGATTTTAAAGTTGGGCTGTGCCTTCAAGGTATCGTATAATGTGTGTATTGCTTACATTTATTCAGCCCAATGTGTATTCAACCCAATAAGGACAATGTGTAGATCTAAAGACGTGGAAGCCGAAAAGAAGTGGGTCTTGCACGGATTTTACAGCTCCTGCTCAAAGGTTATAGCTCGCACGATACAGTTACTACACGACTGACACGACTTTTTACTACACGACTTTTTTTTCTCAGTAATTGTGAACCCAGGTTAGTATTTTTCGCGAGAATCGCGTTTTTGAGCGACGTATCCCCCAACTCTGTAGTTAACAATAGTTATCAACGCTGTACGGAGGCCTTTGTACTTCTCATATACCGTAAGTATCGTATCGTAAGTCACCTAACTCGAATAGTGTACGGGTGTGGAACTGCACTGTGTTGTGAGAAAGAGCGCTCCAATGCGACGCTGCGACGCGAGCGCGCGCGCCACCGACGACGCCGCGACGCGAGCGCGCGCGCCACCGACCGAGGCGAGGTATATTTGCGTAATATACGTCGATTAGTGCCGGGCGCATTTGATAATGAACGCACCCACGCCGATTGAGTTGCTGGTTGAGGGACCGGCGAAAATCAGCGCTGCCGGCCTTGATGGGAAGAGAAAGCCTGAATAGGGGAGCGTGCAAGGCCGAACGTGTGCTGGGGAAAGGCAGCACGCGATTCGGCGAAGCCACAGACGGTCAGCGCGTTGCAGACGGTGTGGTGAGATCCACGAGGATACAGACACAGAACGCCGAGCCCCCTCCTCCATTAAATGATAATATACAGTATACCCTGCCTGTCAAACTCCGTGAGTTCAAAACGAAACCCCAACAAGGGCTACACCGTTTGGTAGCCCCTGACACCTGGATCACGAATATCACCCTAGTTTCGCTCAGAGTGGATTTTGAGGTGAGTTATAAGAAAAAGACGCTAAAACCCTACCTCGCGCGTCTTCTGACTAAATCCTATGAGCGGTATTGTACTTGTAGTGAAAATTGTGAGTCCCTCTGCTCAAACCCCAAATTCAAAAGGTTACCACCCTAAAACAGTAACTGAACCACGAAAATTGGAATTTCCATCTTCATCCGAATTTCGTTCAGAAAATATGGATGTCGAAAACAATTTTTAGGGCGAATACGTCAGAGGACGGTACGCATGAGGTCATTTTTCTAATTTATCTCACAGTAATCGTTCGAGAAATCGAAATACCCAGTAGGACGAAGCTGGATGGAGAATAAAGTTTTTAATGCCTGGGGTACACCTACGATTTCGAGCTTTGACTTTTCGGCATATATGTATGCATGCGCAAGAGGCACAAATTCTACCACTAGTAGCAAGAACATCATTGCAAGGTTCACCATTTGGCGCACTCCGGACTTCGCTATCAAGATTTTCCCTGTTAGAGGAGAACACTTAGTGTGGCCGAATGGGACTGGCCGACCATGCGGCAGTCGTGCGTGGCAGGTGGCCGTCGCATGAGCCTCTCTCGGACGAGTGTTCGGACGGTTGCCCCCTCGGGTGCGGAGCTGATTGATTACTTGCTGACTGCTGACAGCTGCTGTCGGCCCCACTCCTAGTGAATGGCCGCGGGGGAAGGCTCGCTGTCGTTTCGCATGCTCGAACGAGAGCGTCGCACGCGACAGCCGCCTGCCACGTACGACGGCCGCATGGTCGGTCAGTCTCATTCGGCACACCTTATGAGCACTTTTTGTGTCGAAAAAAAAAACGTATGACTCTGAAACTTACATAGCTCCAGACGTAATGTAGCCATATTTCTGATGCATGAGAAAGATGCCTAGATGAGTTACGTGTATGGGATAATTGCCACCGGTTTCCGTAAACATTCCCTCACATACTTTCGACGGTTGTATGAGAACCTAAACAAAATTTCGGAGTCGCCCATCAGTAACGGTACGGAAAATATATTTAAAATATGAGGGTATTAGAACATGCATCCGTAGGTGATCGTTCGGAGAGTGATTCGACCCGGATTCTTCTAGAACTTTCCAGCATAAATGATTGATTTCAGTAATGTCGTTCTCGTTGAATCGACTAACTCGCTTCGGGATTGAATACTCTTTCGGTTAACCTTCGCAAGATGCAGATTAAGAACGGTCAAAATTGAGCTTATCACAGTTCTTAATTGTTCTTACAAAAAATCGTGTCAGACTGATGCATACGTTTATGTCGTTGGAGAGAAACCAGTTTCCCTAGCTTGACTGAGCACTTTCGGCAATGCGTAATAGAGTTTCGAATGTGCAAATCTTCCTCCATCTAAGTATTTTTTGTTTTAACTTGACGTTAATCTCATTCACTTTCAACTACACAATAAAATTTTTTGTTTTGCACAAGTATTAGTCATTTTGAAATGTTTATACTCGCCTTCTATTGAGGAACAAAATCAGTGAGGGTGATTGAACATTGAATACTTTAGAGGACTAGATGATAGCCTGGAAACCCTCGCGGAAATCTTGTAACAAGGCGAATTTAGCGGTAATCTCAATTTCCACAATTTTCTTCTATGCAAAGACAGGCACTGAACTTCATAGTTGTGTATTTCTGTCCTCTTCTTAAAAAAGTCGATAATTTACTGAATAAATATAGTTTGTACGGGAATACATTGTTGTAGGTAACCATGGACTTTGGTGACGTGATTTCCCCGCATGGAAGAAACTGCGGATACTGCACTTATTGAGAAATACAATTTTCAACTGTATTGGAGGATTTCGTGTGACTTGAACAGATTTTCGGTTAAAGGATCATTTAAATTGCGTTCCTACGTTCCCAGCAGCAGTCCTGCGAATACTGTCCTCCTAACCTTCATAAGGGCAGAGGCCGGCCTTGTAGGCTTTTCGCGTTCGGTTGCTTCAATAGTGATAGTAATCCTAACGATTACTATCTTTATCTGTAAAAAAGGGGTCTCGCAAGCAAAAGGGGTTCTCGTCACAAACAACAACAAAAAGGGAACAATAGGAAAGTGGAATGAGAAGAGTGTACAAAAAATGAACAATATCCTTTAAAAACTTTTTTTTGTCGAAACTTCTAAACTGCGGAAACAAACCGTTGCGGTTCTCTATGATGAAGCGCTTTTGGCTCCATAAAGGACTTTGATTATGTGAGTGCCGATAAAATATGTATATATGCATGTGTACCTAAAAGCTATCATTAAAATAGGGGATGATGTCAAATTGTTCTAGGAAACCATTTAACCCTTTCTCGCAAAATACCACAACGGTTTGTTTTCGCTGTTTAGAAGTTTCGACAAAGAAAAGAGTTTTTAGAGGATATTGTTAATTTTTTGTACACTCTCCTCATTCCAATGTCCTATTGTTCCCTTTTTGTTGAAACGTTTGTAACGAAAACCAAACCGCTTTTGCTTGGGAGACCCTTTTTTTACAGAATTGTTCACTTTTTCTTGATATTACGCAGTAATATCCCATGCAGGAATTTTGAGCAAAGACCTCTTCATCTCCACACTAGATCAGTCCTCTTTCTGTGGTCACAAGAATCAATGACCCAACCTGTTATAAAAACTATATTAGAAAAATCACCCGATGTGGCTGACAAGACCGATGTTCACATGATATTAGCTAAGAAATGAGTGCGTTCCACATAATTCATTCATATTGATCGCGTCAGCCACAGCTGACTACATCGGATGTTATTTGCAACCTCCATGTTTTCCGTACGTATCGAACGGGTTGGCCACGGTGATTTTCTCAACCAACTCTGACAAGGGCCTTAGGCCCCGGTGATAGGTGGTCGCTCAGACGTAGCCAGAGTGAAACTAACTCAAAACCTGCACAGTGAGAAATTACCATCCATTTCATCTGGGCACTTTCACATCAGTGGAACGAAGCGGTTCTCCGTACTCATTATTTCGTTTCCGCCACCCCATTCCTTCGCAGAACAGCCGCTTCGATTCCACGAAATTTATATGAAAAAGCTCTGCTGAGTTGCGAATGGAGATAGTTCTAACAATTTGTTTTCGAATTTGGATGCTGATAAGCAAGTACCATTTATTGCAGAAAAAATCAGTAGGCTGGTGAATAATAATGAGGGAGCACTCAAAATGGCGTTGTGTGAATGGCCTCAGCGCGTTACGAAACTGAAAAGCAGCCGGGCACCATGACCTACATAACATCTCAAGCTTTCTGCACGCTATGCTTGTCATCTATACACTTTTACAAAAGTTTATCAAGGTGTTATCAGACTCCTGCGCAAATTCCGAGGCATCCAGCACACTATTTGAGACAACCAACGCAAAGCTCAAGAACTCTTGCTCATCCTTTGGGGTATCCTGCACAATTTCTCGGATGGCTAGCATCGAGTCTGGGCTACTGCTCACTCTCCCGAACACCTGTCCACTATCGGGGTTGACATGACGTCCCGATGACGTCGTCAGAAGCTCGAAGCTCTTTTCACGACGTCCCGATGACGTCATCAGAAGCTCGAAGCACTTTTCACGGCGTCCCGATGACGTCATCAGAAGCCCGAAGCACCTTTCACGACGTCCCGATGACGTCATCAGAAGCCCGAAGCACTTTTCACGACGTCCCGATGGCGTCATCAAAAGCACGAAGTCCTTTCATGATGTCCCGATGACGTCATCAGAAGCCCGAAGCACCTTTCACGACGTCCCGATGACGTCATCAGAAGCCCGAAGCACTTTTCACGACGTCCCGATGACGTCATCAGAAGCCCGAAGCACCTTTCACGACGTCCCGATGACGTCATCAGAAGCCCGAAGCACTTTTCACGACGTCCCGATGACGTTATCAGAAACACGAAGCACTGTTCACGAGTCTAAAATCTTTTGTGAACCGGTTCTTTACAATTCTCTGCTCTCTGTTACTTCATTTTTCCTTCGGACCCTAACTAATTCTGTTTTGCATAAAGTATCCTCTATTTTCGATTGACCCAATTTCTTACCCGTGAGAACCACAGTGAACATGCTCATCTAACCGGACAACTAGTCCTTGTCATAGAATAATGTCACTGAAATAAGACATTTCAGTGCGTTTCTCGTCGTGTCTTCGTAATTATGGTAACCCTTGGTGGCCAACGCATTGTTTCAAGTGATAAACTCGGGGACGAAATTCATTGTGAAGACTGCCTTCAAAGGCAGCGTTCACGATAGAAATCCCTTTTCTGTTTTTTTTGCCTATTTCGAAAACGGTCCCATTCTGATTCCAATGATGTCTCTGGAATCGTACAAGACCTTCTGGGAACGGAGTTACGGTCTCTCAAAAACTGAGCTAGAGAAGCATGGTGGACGAGTTGTCCGAGGCTTGGAACCTCCGTCTTTTGCAGCCAATGTATGCGAGCTGACCTGAAGTAATTAGAGCAATTGATAATGAAAGGAAGAACGGGACTTTTGGTCAGAAACCATCGCTCATCTCACGATCTCGAGTGTTCCATTATTCACGTCTAGGGGCGGAAAAAGGCCGGACTAACCCAAAGCGGCGGGGTTCGCCCACATTTCAGATCCGTTTTGCGGCTCCTGGTTCGTCCCGTTTCTTTGACGCTGTTCTTCTTAGAGAGACGAGAAGCTTTTGTCATGGAAAATTCGAGTATGAAGTTTATCGTGAACAGTGCCCAGGCAGCAGACACGCTCAATAATGGTATCGACTTTATGTCATAAATCGGAGGTTTGAAGCTAATAGTATAGGAAACTAACGACAAAACCGACGAAAATCTGCAAATGCAACATACAAGAATGT